>CM034358.1:25590696-25996121 GCA_019925275.1 Mytilus edulis | reverse complement strand
ACAACTAAATAGCAAAAATAAATGAACCATAAGAAGACAATCAAATTAAAACATTTACAACAGATGAAGAGAGAACATGCAAAGTGTACATAGTCTATCTTTAAAATCTAGTGCAAAGTTTATATATGATTTTTGTTCAAGCTGATTGAAAGCTATTACTTCAAAGTCATTCTAATAGCATTCCATTTAAATATGAATTAGATTCACATTTTGTTGGGGAAAAAAAGCAAAAATTCTTCAATTAACAAAAATCGTTTAAGAATGATAAACATTTGAATAAGATCAAGGTCAATTACTTACTTTGAAATAATTGTAATGCAGAATGCACCTAATTATAAATACCATAAAATAACAGACTTGATTAGTTTTTTCTTTCAAACAGTATCACTTATTCCTCCATGATTACTCGTGATTATTGAAACTATTCCAATATAATTATTTTAATACAGCACTTAATGGGGCTAATATATTTAATGGTTTGATGTTGCATATATGCCATATCTTTTTTTTTGTTGTTTTTCTTTTTATTTATTTTATGTGTATTTAACACCACTTTTGAGTAACCCTTTTGGGCTATTTTGTTGTGGCCAGTTTTTATTTATGGAGGAAGCTGTGGCGTACCAAGAATGACAGGTTCCTGACTTGCCCTGACAGTCACATACCCAATGTAGGATTAACCAGATGCTCCGCAGGGCGTAGCTTTATACGACCGCAGAGGTTGAACCCTGAACGGTTAGGGCAAGTATGGACACAACATTCAAGCTGGATTCAGCTCTAAATTTGGATTGTGATTAAATAGTTGACACAGCATAGGTTTCTGACACAGAATGAATGTGTTCTAATGAACTTAAAATTTTTGTTTCTCTTAGAGCAATTCACTATGCTGTTGAATATTAATCCTCTCAAAAAATGTTTGAAGAAATTTTCTTTTTTATTTATGAAATTTCAAATGAGAAAAATTGAACCCAATTTTTTTAATCACATCCCCCTTTCCCTTATTCCAAAACTAATCTCAATTAAAATTTCTAATGGAGTTTGCAACAATAACTACTCATTTAAATACATCATAAAATATTAAGATGTAAAAAAACTGCTTGTTATCACTGAATGGTAAAGATTATTTTAATTTATCAGTTGGTAGTAAAAAGTGAATATACATTGTATACCCAAGAGAAAACGAAAACGGGATCCATCGGGATCCCAATGCAATCCCGGTGAAATTGTCGGGATAAGCCGGGATAAGCATCTGGAGGCGGGATCCCATTCGGGATAAATATCTGAAACTGGGATCCCATTCGGGATAACTGTCTGAAGCCGGGATTCCAGTCAAGATGAAACGGGATAAATATCGGACACTGGGATCCCAATCGGGGTAACTGTCTGAAGGTGGAATCCCAATCGGAACTGTTTAAATCCGGGATCCCAATCGGGATGACTGTCTGAAGCTGGGATCCCAGTCTAGTTAAAACGGGAAATTGTGTGAACCATATATTATGTAGTTGAAAATATGTAAGTGTTTCTGTGGTCGGGTTGTTCTCTTTGACACATTCCCCACTTCCATTTTCAATTTTATTTTTATATGTCTCTGATAACATCAAGTACAGGTTATTGGTGTTAATTAACAATGCGTATGACAGCAAAGCTGTCAGTTGAAGCCAATCACATTTAAGTGTCACTTAATATTCAGTTTGACAGATATTAGTAAGTCAGAAAAATGCCGAGATTTTCGCGATAAAAATGGCAGGGCGTCCGAGAAATGTCAACGAGTGTTTTGCCAGAAAAGCTTGGGCGTTTCTGTTGTTCCCCAAGTTCCCATAAGTGCGTTTCTATTAGTTGTCGTCCGGCATCAATGATAAGATAATGATCGACATCGTAAAACTTTGATTTCTCAACTTATGTAAACTGTAAAATATCATAACCACGTGCTTTGTCTTCAACTGTACTGCCGCGGGACAGTTCGACCCTAGAAAATACTGACTACTGTCCTAAATAATGCGGCCACTATCTTATCCGCATGCACCATGTGCCGATTAATAAAGTATAATTTTCTTATATTTAGTAAAAACTGGCCAGTAATTAATACTTTTATGCGATACCCTTAATTTATTTATAATACCGTTACGGAGACAGATCAACTTGGCCGATATAAATTGGGGCGAGATTGTCACGTCGACGTTTGTGTACTGGTAAAAACGTCATCAAAATTTGTTTACGCTGAATAATGGACAGGACGAAAATGAAGATGTCTTCAGATAAGTGCATTAATAATTTAATTTAACATGTGTATATGTGCATATAATGATTATAAAAATAATTTATTGAGGAACTATGATTTGTATGGTTTTTATCTGAGCAAATCAACATCAGAAAGTCTGAAAGCATAAACTGAAAATATATATTATACAATGAATAAACTTGTTAACTTGTCACATAACAGGCATAAATAGTAGGTATGTCAAAATTTAATTCAGTTGTGTGTATGTTTATTTGGTGAAAATAATAAGTCGCTATAGTTATTTATCGTCAGGGGATAAAAAAGGGGGAAGGTAATTAATTTGCCAAAAAATTAAAATAACCTTCCAAGACTTCATAATTATTTGGACTAGCTTCCAATCTACTGTATTCTATAAACATTAAACATGCAATAATATTTCTATTGAATTTGTTGCTTCAAAACGTATTGAACAAATGATTCTTTGTGGATTTTTTTGATACTTTTAGGGGATATACTGATCTTTTTAAATGGTGCTTCATACGAAACAGATTGCATGCAGATATTCCAGTTACCATAATTTACTCAGCAATTCTTGTTGGAAGTACAGAGACAGCAAATTGATTAACAGAAAGGAAAACATGACATGTATCCTTTTGCATAAATAACCCAGGATTCCCAGTGGCAGTGCAATTTGAATTGGTGCATGTATATCCTGCTGGTATTTATTTTTGGGATCCCGCTTTTTTTTCCCGGGAATCCCAGTATATTTCCACTGGGATTTACATCAGGATCCCGCTTCTTTTACGGGAATCCCGAAATTTATCCCAATACACTTACATCGGGATCCCGCTTATTTAGCGGGAATCCCGAAATTTTATCCCAGTGGGATCCCAATCAAAATCCCACAATATCCCAGTGGGATCCCACCTAATTCCACCGGGATAAAATTTCGGGAATCCCGGACTTTTGGCGGGATTCCCGAAATTTTATCCCGGTGGAATTAGGTGGGATCCCACTTGGAATCCCATCAAAATTCCATCCGGGATTCCAGTGGAATTCCAGATTTATTTTCTCTTGGGTATTGTATATAACAAAGATTTAAGTTGATTCTGGACAAAGAAAGATAACTCCAATTAAAAAAAAATCTTGCTATTGCACAATATTTTGCAATTAGATATTTCTTGCTTACTATTCTGGACAAAGAAAGATAACTCTAATTAAAAAAAAAATTGATATTTCACAATATTGTGCAATTAGATATTTCTTGCCATTGCGCAATACTGTGCAATTGAAAAGACTTGCTATTGCACAATACTTAATATAATAATTTTAGATCCTGATTTGGACCAACTTGAAAACTGGGCCCATAATAAAAAATCTAAGTACATTTTTGGATTCAGCATATCAAAGAACTTCAAGATTTCAATTTTTGTTAAAATCAGACTAAGTTTAATTTTGGACCCTTTGGACTTTAGTGTAGACCAATTTGAAAACAGGACCAAAAATGAAGAATCTACATACACAGTTAGATTTGGTATATCAAAGAACCCCATTAATTCAATTTTTGATGAAATCAAACAAAGTTTAATTTTGGACCCCGATTTGGACCAACTTGAAAACTGGGCCAATAATCAAGAATCTAAGTACATTTTTAGATTCAGCATATCAAAGAACCTAACTGATTCATTTTTTGTCAAAATCAAACTAAGTTTAATTTTGGACCCTTTGGACCTTAATGTAGACCAATTTGAAAACGGGACCAAAAGTTAAGAATCTACATACACAGTCATGACAGTTAGATTCAGCATATCAAAGAACCCCAATTATTCAATTTTGATGAAATCAAACAAAAGTTTGATTTTGGACCCTTTGGGCCCCTTATTATGTTGGGACCAAAACTCCCAAAATCAAACCCAACCTTTCTTTTATGGTCATAAGCCTTGTGTTTAAATTTCATAGATTTCTATTTACTTATACTAACGTTATGGTGCGAAAACCAAGAAAAATGCTTATTTGGGTCCCTTTTTGGCCCCTAATTCCTAAACTGTTGGGACCTAAACTCCCAAAATCAATACCAACCTTCCTTTTGTAGTCATTAACATTGTGTTTAAATTTCATTGATTTCTATTTACTTAAACTAATGTTATTGTGCGAAAACCAAGAATAATGCTTATTTGGGCCCTTTTTTGGCCCCTAATTCCTAAACTGTTGAGACCAAAACTCCCAAAATCAATCCCAACCGTTCTTTTGTGGTCATAAACCTTGTGTCAAAATTTCATAGATTTCTATTAACTTAAACTAAAGTTATAGTGCGAAAACCAAGAAAATGCTTATTTGGGCCCTTTTTGGCCCCTAATTCCTAAAATGTTGGGACCAAAACTCCCAAAATCAATACCAACCTTCCTTTTGTGGTCATAAACCTTGTGTTAAAATATCATAGATTTCCATTCACTTTGACTAAAGTGAGAGTGCGAAAACTAAAAGTATTCGGACAACGGACGACGACGACGACGACGCCGACGCCGACGCCGACGCCAACGTGATAGCAATATACGACGAAAATTTTTTCAAAATTTGCGGTCGTATAAAAATGTTTAACCTTCAAGTGAAAACCTGTACAATTTCAGTTATAGAACGCATTAATGTGATTACTGATAAAAGCAAGAAAACTTATGCCATTATTTCTACTGAAAACATTTACTCTTTCTCTCTTAAAAATAATAATGGAAAGGTATCATTCTTAACATTTTTTATCCAACTGTCAAATTTTCTATATAAAAAAATCATTATTGGTCTACATCCAAGCATCTCTCAGTTCAAAAGCCTGATTAAAGCATTTAATATTAATATCAGACTGATTACAAATATAAACCAGACATGAACAAACTACATCTTTGTTTTCTAACACCTAATTTCTGTTTTGTTTATTGTAGATTTCAGGACTGTCTGTCTACAAGTGAAACTGATTTTTTTAAGATAACTGCTGTCCTTAGAAACCTTGATTTCAAAAGGTGAATTCTTTTAGGGTCACAGAAATTGAAATTGACAGCTTGCAAGAAAAATTGTGAAAACAAGAAAGTTTTATTCACAAATAAAACATCAGTTATAGCCAAACACTGTGTTCCAAAGCCAAATCAACATGAAAATCTCTTCATGCAAATAAATGTTTTAGAAATTGTAATCATAAATGGAATATTAAATTCAAACTGGTTGTTGTGTGATCAAGAGCTCTTAAACAAAATTACTGCCGTTCATCATATAAAATTCACAAAATGCTAATACAAATAGCACACCAAACTACAATTTCTAGACATTGCTAATTGTTGATTGCCTCCCACCTGTGCATTGAAGACTGACATAGGTATTGGGTATTGTCAAATGTATTCATACATTTATTGCAACAACTTACAAAATGATCCAAGGAGGGCACAGGGGGACACCCAGTAGTATTCATTAATTGATTAAACAAGCATCATCAAACTATTAATTACTGTGGTATGGTTCCAAACTTCTCTCAACTTAACCTTGTACAGTGAAACCTGGCAAAACTAAACCTCTTCAGACTAAGATGATTTTGTTCCCTTTTAGCCAATGTTCGTTTTTTTTTTCAGGTTCACAATGCATACAATTTGATATGACGGTGCCTAAGAACATGTTTGGTTTATACAGGTTTCTGGTTTATGCAGGTTTCAGTTTAGCCAGGGGTTGAAGTCATAAAACTTTGTTCAGTGCTTGGAGCACAAAAATCATGCTGAAAACATGAAATCAAACATTTGGATGGTTGATTTTGGCGAATGAAAGTGAAAAACTCGAAAGTTTTATGACTTCAAGGCCAGGTTTCACTGTAATATGTCTTTTCTATAACAAACAGACTAGTAACAGAAGTTATACAGACAATATCAGTTCTGCAGCAGGTAAACAAACAGACGTATTGTCAGACCTTGGCTGTCTAAATAATACACCTTTGGCATGGAGCTGCCTGATTCTGTCATCGTTGCTATCTATATCAAATCTTGTTCATGCATTATATACATACTTTATAAAAGACATCTGGTTACTTCAGAATTTAGATTCACTGTAGCAGATGCACCATAAATTATTGCATTATTTAAAATTAGGCTGGGTGTTATTCAAAAATAGTTTTTCAGGGAGACAGTAAGACATTGTTATATTTGTTAAGATCATGAAGATACCTCATGGCACAAGGTTACCTTGAATTCATAGGTCATTGACACAAGAAACATGTTGGAAAGGTTCCCATTTTACACAATTAATGAACATTAATTCGACTGTTATAAAATTAATCAAAACTCATAATTCTTAAATTGAAGATCAAGTTCAAAAAATCATTCAGGAAAAAATATTTCACTGCGATATTTTTGTAAATACTCATAGCCAAAGTAGATAACAGTATCACTATGCTAGTCCTCTATTTCAACCAAAGACAAAACTGTCTTGTCACACAACCAAAAGTGTGAACAAAAATTAAATTTATAAATCCATTACTTCTCCCATGGTATAGTTATGTCAAAATCCATATTTGGATGGGAAGACCCAACAATCCTTAACCCTTTCCTCCATAATGACGCCTTTTGACGCCACCCCCTTTACTCCATAATGACGCCTTTTGACGCCTGTGTAGTACCTCAGTTGAAACGCTATGTCTCCAAAATTTCTGCATCAGACTTGAAAAAAATTGTATCCAATATGAAAAGAAGATTCATGAGAATATCTGACTTGAACTTCATTGATGAAATATTAGTTTTCACAATGCATTAACACTTTAAACCTGATGATTTTTTTTACTGAAAAAAATCCTATGTGAATCAAGTATTTAAAAATTAAATATCCATGGAGTAAAGGGTTTCTACAATTCTGAAAAATAAAACTATCTGATTGTTCTCATCATTTGTTTGATATCCAACTAATAGTTTTCAAGGGAGACAATTAAATTAACAGCAGACTTATGACACACACTCCCCTAAATTCCTCAAAAAATTGAATTCAAATGTACTCCACATGCTCATGTGAAGGAATTTAAATACAGCATAAAATCACTGCAATAAAATAGCTTTTAATTGAAGTGGGAGTAAATATATCTATAAAATATTATAAAATGCTGGTAAAACTCGTTGATGAATTCAGCAATTAATTATTTTCCTCATATACAAACAGCTAGCAAATATAAATGAGAAACTTTCAGTTTTTTGCCAAATACTGAAATCAATGATAAATGTACATAAGCTCATATACAGACAGAAATATTCTTCTTCTCTTCAAAATCTCTTTTGGATTCTATTATTGTAACTAAAAAAAAATTCTGGCAAATAATTAAGTTTAACAATGTATTCAGAAATTAACAAAACTACTTAGCCTTAAAAAATGTATCAGAGGGCACTTCAATTTAGATTCAAGGAATGGTGTTTTTTCAGATAGCTTGAACAACAATAGGAAATAATAATCAGAGTGAATTTTAAATGAATGGCAGTGTAAAATAAAAATGCTATTAGTCAATAGATATCCAGTAACTGGCAAAAATACAGCTTTATGCTCCTTGTCTTTATCTCTTTTGTAATTATTAATAAGTTTAAAAGACAAAACCCAACAATGTTTGTTTATGTATAACAAGAATGTGTCAAAAGAACATGGATGCCCCATCCGCACTATCATTTTCTATGTTCAATGGACCGTAATAATATGGAAAAATCTCTAATTTGGCATTAAAATTAGAAAGATCATATCATAGGGAACATGTGTACTAAGTTGCAAGAAGATTGGACTTCAACTTCATCAAAAACTACCTCGACCAAAAACTTTAACCTGAAGCGTGACAGATGGACAGAATAACGAAAGGACGAATGAATGGATGGATGCAAAGACAAGAAAACATAATGCCCATAAATGGGGCATAAAAACCTGAAAACTATGGAAGTCATGTTTAAAGCATACTTTAAGACAATGGTTTCACAATAGTAATATACTGTAAAATAACTCCTACCTTAGGACCACCACTACTACTGCTGTCTGAGGCTGAGGTTCCTGTGGTTGTTATGGATATAAGGGATGTCAGAGAACCCCTTCTCTCTATTGGTAGGTCATCCAGTGATGTATCACCATCGAGATCCCTAGAACAAAATAGAACGAATAAAGTTCAGTAACTAAACAGGAACATAATATACTCAAACTTTATCCACTCTTGATCTGGTTTTAAACTAACCAACATAATATTGTTTTGTTATAAATTTATAGTCGATTACTTTTTTTAATTAAAGTAATTCATATTTTTCATGGTGGGGCCTTTTACAGCTGACAATTTTTCTTATTGTTGAAGGTCTTACAGTTTCTTATAATTGCATACATTTACTCTTTCTTTGAAACATGGTGAATAATTGTTTCATTGGCAATTAAACCACATCTCCTCATTTTTTATATAATGTTGTTTAGAACTTATATTAAGACATAAGATGGACTAAAGAGACAGGAGATGAAAATAGTTAGCAGATGATAATAAGATCCGATTATAACAGATTTGCATAGGAGAAGCTGTCAAAAACATATAATTTAGTTTCAAATTAGCTTTCCTTTATTTCTTTAACTCTTTACATTTGATTTTACATGTCTATCTAAAGCTAATGCCAAGTTTAAATGTTAATTCAGTAAGAACTTTGAAAAGTATATGATCAGTTTCAATTTTAATTTCAGAGTGAAGGGACATAACTCAAAATTGCCAACACTTTTTTTCTCTACCTGTTTTAGCAATTTGAAACATTTCAAAAGAGTTAAAGCCATCAATCACTGACAGAAGATTAGTGTGCATAAGTATTTATTTATGAAAAAGAAATTAAAAGTACATGTCAAAGTTAAGTCCAGTAGGTGCAAAGAAATTTATTTAATTGATCAACTCATATTTCCAAAATTGACAACAATTTGTCATAATTTCAAGATTTCCAAATTGATGATGTCTTTACTTATGGTAGAGTGTGAATGCCCTCTAACAGAAAATGAATTTAACAGGTACTATTCCAATAAAACGTTATTTCTACTAAGGTTTGACACTAATTTTTACATGCACTAGTTAAATAACAAATTAGGTAATCTAATCAAATCAGAAAATTGAGTTGATAGATTTTAATCTAATCAAGATTTATTAGCTAGTAAGCACGATAAATTAAATGCATATTCTGGATGAAAACATGTTAATGTGATAGGCATATGAACCCTGTTTTGTACTAGATTCTGAGCTAGAGGTCTGAAGTGCTTGTTCAAACAGTAACACTTATTTTGAAATGTCACTGTATCTGGCCACATTATTCTGGCTCTGGTCTGACTACTCTTTGCTCTTGTTCCTTAATTCTAAGAATAGCTCAAAAGTAACACTTATTTTGAAATGTCACTGTATCTGGCCACATTATTCGGGCTCTGGTCTGACTACTCTTTGCTCTTGTTCCTTAATTCTAAGAATAGCTCAAAAGTAACACTTATTTTGAAATGTCACTGTATCTGGCCACATTATTCGGGCTCTGGTCTGACTACTCTTTGCTCTCGTTCCTTAATTCTAAGAATAGCTCAAAAGTAACACTTATTTTGAAATGTCACTGTATCTGGCCACATTATTCTGGCTCTGGTCTGACTACTCTTTGCTCTTGTTTCTTAATTCTAAAAATACCCTTATCTGTTTTCTTATAATTAAGTCTTACCTTCTAACATCTCCTAGTAATGACATTTTGGTGGAAGTATGGAAAGCCTTTGATGCTTGTGTAGGTTTGAACAATGTTGGTGGTTTGTCTCGTAACGCCTCGTGCATGTATGTCATACGTTCTTGCATCAACTCTCGCAGCTTCTTAACCCAGTTTTGCTTGGTGTCTAAATTGTTTGACTAAAAAAGAAGTTAGCGAAAATGTCGAAGTGAAATAAATTGGGTGCTTGCCCTGTATTTTATACTATAAAAGTAAATAGGATTTGTTTTAATGACGTACTTAGGTGATGTTAAGGAAATTTGTCAAATGTTCAGACCCCTTGGATTTTTTTCTATGATACAGGGTAAAATATTTTGCCCCATAACATCCATTTCTCTTCTGGTGTTAGACTTTAATAGCTCAAAAAGGTCATTTACCAAAATTTAAACAGATTCTAGATTTATTTTCTTTGATTGAGACCCTATTAATACCAATGCAAATTTCAGGTAAAAGTCAGAATGAGTCTACCTTAAAAAAGTTTAATCTCTATAACAGGAGATCCATAACCTATCAATGTTTTTAGCTTATTTTGTTCCTTAACTCTTCCGACTTATTGAAACAATTTTAAATTCTACATTTTATTTTTATTTCACCTATAAGTACATCTTCAAAGCTGCATAATGCCATTGTTAAATGAATTAACTTTCTCATTGACATTTTGTCATTGTCAGGGTGATTAATATTATACTTCCTATCAATGCATCTTCTTTTAACAACATGATCTCAATGAGACATTTGATACTAATTTATTCAAATATTTATATAAAACTTAAAAGTCAAAGGGACAAAATCCTTAAAATAGGTAACTCTCCACCAATACAGTAATATACTGTAAGGTCTAAACAATACAAAAGTAAAGTTTACAAAAGGTTTAGAATGGTCCTGTCAAGCCATGCAAATTCAAATTTGTAAAGCATTATTTGAATAGAAATAAATTGAAATTAAATTCATCTAAAATATGGATTATAATTGTATCCTCAAGATAATCTTCTATGAATATTCTGTAGAAAAACGTTTTATTTACAAGCAAACAATATCTTTTTCAAAAGTCTTTGACTTTACCTTCAATATAATACGATAATCTGAGATCGGGGCTCTGCCCGTCCACAAGGCAAACTTTGTCTCATCTCCTTCAATATGTTCAGTGATGTTCAAATCTGGAATCTGTTGAGGAAAAAGGCATTTGAACAATGCATTGATTTTGTGAAGTAAGTTTTACGTTGTTTAAAACTTCTTCTTTTATTTTTAATACTTCATTTTTCCAAAAGATGTCAAATTATAAACATCATTTATGTGTTAAAACTCTGAATAGTTAAAATTGTGTATCAATAGCCAATTAAGTTTCTAGTCCACATTAGAAGTGTTGACTTGTCAGCATCTTTTTATAGTATTACAAATTTTTTCATCATTTTTTTTAAAAGAAAAGTTTTAATCTATAAAATATGTATGTAGTCTGTTGTTATTTATGTATTATTGTCATTTTGTTTATTTTCTTTGGTTACATCTTCTGACATCAGACTCGGGACTTCTCCTGAACTTAATTTCTAATGTGCTTAATTGTTATGCATTTACTTTTCTACATTGGATATAGGGGGAGGGTTGAGATTTCATAAACATGCTTAACCCCGCCGCATTTTTGCGCCTGTACCAAGTCAGGAGCCTCTGGCCTTTGTTAGTCTTGTATAACTTTAATTTTAGTTTCTTGTGTACAATTTGGAATTAGAATGGACTTCATTATCACTGAACTAGTATATATCTGTTAAGGGGCCAGCTGAAGGAGGCCTCCGGGTGCGGGAATTTCTCTCTACATTGAAGACCTGTTGGTGACCTTCTGCTGTTTTTTTTTTCTATGGTCGGGTTGTTGTCTCTTTGACACATTCCCTATTTCCATTCTCAATTTTATGTATAATGTGTACTTCAAACAATTAATTTTCTTTGAAAATGCCTGTACCAAGTCAGGAATATGACAGTTCTTGTCCATTCGCTTTTGATGTGTTTTGTCATTTGATTTTGCCATGTGATTATGGACTTTCCGATTGGATTTTTTTTCCTCTGAGTTCAGTATTTTTGTGATTTTACTTTTCACTATGACATATATATATATATATATTATTTTATTTTTTATTCTCAGGTTTTAAATTCTTTCAAACTTATAGTAAATCATTCATAAAATCTTAAACTGAATCTAACCTATGTTATTTGTGCTATTGAAGAAGACCAATTAAATGAATGTTCTTGCCAACATCCAGTGGCAAATGTTTCATGCATTTTTAGGGCAATATTGAAGAAAACAAAATCAATTCAACAGTAAATTCTTACCATTAACTTGAATTTAAACATATATTTAGCTTTGCCATTACTGTCTTTCACTTCTTTTGCAAATATTAGACACATGTCAAACAAGAACAGATGGCGCTCTCTTCCTTTCCTGATCAGCTGTTTAGGATCCCAGACAAGGAACTGATCTTGTAGGAACACCTCGCCTAGGGCCTCAAGGTTATCCTCTAGCCCCTCTAACATACTGAGGTGCATGGCATCATTGGCTTTCTTTGGTACACACATCATCACTTCTAACCCATCCTGAAATAAAAGAATGAAACTAGGAACTGAAAAAAATGTATTTCTATCCAATTCAAAAATAAGAAACACTATATTAAACACTACAACATTCTGTATGTGTCTGTCCCAAGTCAGAAGCCTGTATTATATTTTACTTCCCACTAATAAATTGAAGCAGCCTTTATCCTTTAGTCCTTACTTGCAATTTGATTGAGCATTCATGGTATTGACTTGTTTTTACTTAGTAATGTATTCTATATACAATATATATTTCATACAGGAAAGTTTGAAAGGTCCTGTTATGAATGGATCCATGCCATACCTGTCAACCTGTGATGATGAAAATGCAGGTCATGACCTGCATTGAAGAATCAAATCTCAGGTCATAACGCGTACAAACTTTTTCGAGCTGAATTTCAGTATTTATGGTACATGTTCTTATAATGTATATCAAAGATACCAAAACATCATTGCATGTTCACTTTGTTAAGTCATTTTAAATATTATTTCATTGCACTTTTAAAGATTTTTATAAATTTGTGTAACTCTAAGTCTTATGTGCTTTACTTTTTGAGAAAAGTACTACAATCATCAAACACTAGAATTTAATGTACTTCTTATATGTTTGAGACTATTGACTATGTAGCCTTTAACCATAACTTTTTACATTGAATAAAGAAAATAGACTATGATAAAATATAGTAATACAGTTTTTAAGGAAGTATAAATGTAAAAAATATTTTTCAACTTTTTTAAAAAAAATTGTATAAAGGTATAAAAATAATGAAAAGTTATTTTTCAATATGTATTTGAATTTTATATTTTTATGATTTAATCTTTTTCACCCATAAAACGTAAATATAAGGAATAATTTTGAATGGTGACAAATAAGGGGAAGTAACTCTAGTTCAGTTTGTAAACCAATGGTGCAATTTATTTACGACCTAAAGCTAAGGTAATTAGTGTTAATTAACAGTGTGTTTGACACCAAAGCTGCCAAGTGAAGCCATGCACTTAATGGGTCACTTAATTTGACAGTTTACATAGCTAGATGAACTTCCTGTTCATGGAAGAATTACGATTTGCCGGTATTTCAAAGGAATATTACTTATGAAATCAATCTCAAGGCTAAGAAATACGGGTGAAATCAGGTCATTTTCGGAATTCCTGGGTTATTTCAATGACTCGGCGGGTGTTCCGGGTGATCCCTCAAAATTGAAAAAATCTCGGGTCACACCCGCAGAATACGGGTCAGTTGACAGGTATGCCATGCATGAAAGTATTCTTGCAAACGATGCTAATTATGATTATTTTGGGACAGGTAAAATAGCATGTGTATAGTAAAGTAGCATATTTACCTGACGATATCAGGATATTGGTATTTAGTCAAATCTTAAACGGAATTTGTGACACAATTAGAATTCTAACATTTATAAAATGTAAACAACATGTCGAAATATTTAGGCTTGAAATAAATATATTTTTGGATAAGTTAATGCAAGGACACGAGGTGCATGTATAGTGTCTTATACGATTACAGGTTTGTAATGTTTAACAACCATATTATATCAGTGTGTAAACACGTTAATTATGAGCTTTGAAAGTCAAGTAGTTAGAGGATTTTTCTGAGTAAGTGTTAAAAAATTTCAAAAAAATATTCTTTACTGTGGTTAGCATTTATTAGTCGTCAGTATCTATAGATTAACAACTTGTGGTTATATTGATAATTTAGAATCTTCCTTGAAGGTGGCGGACAAATTCGCAGCTATTATTCGATTGATGTGTCATTTGTATACAAGAGTTATATTCCTTTGAACTATGAGTCTACGTTTAATTTCATAAAGTCAATATGTTGATTGTCTACCTTGAACAGGGTTATAATTTTAGTGTAGTTTTTTTTATTGAATTTAAAATCGTTACAAAATCTGTAATGTACTAGATACTCACATTTTTCATTAGTTTATCAACGACATTTATGTATATCTAGAATTTCTTTTATTTGTTTTGAAATGTTTAAAATTAATATATACCAAAATAAAGAATTATTTTGTTATCTTATAAATATGTTTTTTTGTTATCTGAAAGCATACAACCCATGTTTATATGTTATAGAAAAAAAAATATAAAAAATTAGCAAGGTCAAACCGACCTTCATCATCACTAACTTTCTTTGAGCAAAGAGACAAACTACTCTAAATCACAGATCACAGGCACTCGTTTCAGAATAAAAAAGTTTCTTTATTTATGAATTGAATGCTTCTTTTGTAACTTCATTGGGGTGTAAAAGCGTTGACCAAAGTACATTTTGTATAAAGCGTGGAAACGCTTCATTCTAAAAATGTGTGCACGGTCAATGCTTTTACAACCCTATGAAGTTACAAAATTAAGCATTCGATACTTATAATTACATTTTTTAGCTATGATCATGAAAACACGAATTTTAATTTATATTTATCTAATTCACCTGTGCACTTTATTGTGGGACCATGTGTTATCATGAATGGTAAGTTTTATTGAGTAATGCAATTGCTTAAGGAATAACACGTGATGTGCAGTTAGCCAATCAGAATAAAGTATTATAATGAAACATACATCTAATGTAATTATTATACCTTAATATACCATTAAGGTAAATAGGGGGAAATATTCTGAAACAAGTGACTATGTCCAAGTATTCATGAAATTGCTCTCTATTAAAAGCCATATCCTGAAAATTATAAAAAAATCACTTTTTTCCTACTTTTAATTTGAGGTACAATATGCCGTGAAAAACATTAATTGTGCTGTCAAGAATACACTGTTTCAAGTTGTGCTATGCATAAAAAAATGCCCAACAGCATTCGTCCTTCTACTCGTAAAGGCATTTGTTTCAAAGATTGATATGGTGTATACAATTATGCCCGAACTCAAATGAAGCAGAAAGCTGATGTAACTTATCTGCTTTACTCGATCCCTTAAGACAAATACATGAAAGAAGTGTAATAACGCCTAACACAAACACACATACGCACAAACACAAAATAGAACACCATAGCCACCACTTTATTCCAGAAGCTTCTAACTGATGTCGAATGCTAGAGTGTAAAATTGTAATTTAGACCTACCCAAAACAATTAGAACTTTTCTGAAAAGGACTATAAATGAAAACAGAACTATATCATCTTCCCATAATGTTTGAATGTTAGGAAAATTGACCAGAGTTATCTTACTTTAATCACAGAGAGGGGAAAGCAAACAATTTTTAATTTAAGCCTAATTAACATTAAAACAATTTTCCACTAACAAATAAAGTTACCTTATTGAAATATAAGGACTTTTTTTAGCTAAATCTATTTATTTTATTAAATATTATGAATTTTTCTGACAATAGAGAAACATGCTAAGTAAAGTATAATCATTTCTGTTCTCACATTACTACATCTATAAAACAGGATTTTTCTCAATATCGCAAAAAAATTTAAAGCATATTTTTAATAGTACAAAATGACAAAATCGCAATAATAATTACACACAATAATTTCTGAATTTAAGGGGGCTCGCGGGTCTAAATCAATTTTTTTATTTAATATAGGATTTCGCTATATTTTTCTATAAATGAACTTTATCTTATACTTAATACAAAAATGAAATAAAACCAGGTGCTCCGCAGGGCGCAGCTTTATACGACCCCAGTGGTTGAACCCTGAACAGTTGGGGCAAATTTGGTCACAATATTCAAGCTTGATTCTGTCTGAATTTGGATTAGAATCCAATTTTTGACATAATATAGGTTTTTGTCACAAAATTAATGTGGTCAAAGATCTAACAAATCTATTGCACAATACTGCGCAATTAAAGATTTTTTTTGAAACTTTTCAAAATTTGAAATTTGAAAAATTTGAAAAAAAGAAGCCCTTCAAAAAATGGTAAAAAAAAATCCCCCCCACAACTTTTTGAAACCCCCTTGGAGCAATAACCCTTAAACTCAATCCAATGCTTTCCATTGCATTATTGAACCTTATAGTACAATTTCAGAGAGATCCATACACTTAAACACCAGTTATTGTCATGATTGTTTGGAAGCTAGAAAAATGCTTCTTTTTGGCCCTTTTTTGGCCCTAATTCCTACATATTTTGGGCAATTAACCCAAAACTTAATCCCAGCCTCCCCTTTGTTATTTGGTACATTGTGGTCAAATTTCAGAGAGATCCATACAGTTGCACATAAGTTATTGTCTTGAAACTAGAAAAATGCTTGTTTTGACCCCTTTTTGGCCCTTAAATCCTAAAATTTGGACCCATAACCCCTAAAATGAATCCAAAACCTTCTACTTGTGGTTTTAAACATTGTGGTATAATTTCAGAACAATTGAAATACTTCTACACAAGTTATTATCCTGAAACTAGAAAAATGTTTGTTTTGGGCCCCTTTTTGGGCCCCCAATTCCTAATCGGTTGGGACCATCATCCCCAAAATCAATCCCAACCTTCCTTTTGTGGTATTGAACCTTCTGAAAAAAATTTCATGGAGATCTATTAACTTAAACTAAAGTTGTTATCCGGAAACCAATGTGCTTTTCGGACGACGACGCAGACGACAACTTCATACCATTATACGATCCCAAAAATTTTTTGGGGTCGTATAAAAATGTGGTCAATGTTCATTTGCGCTCACAATCTGCTTTCGAAAGAAGCAAACATTTTTGTTAATGTTCTTTTTTTCTGTTGAACTAATAGGAGAAATAGCGGTAATATCGAAATAAACTAGAGGCTCTCAAGAGCCTGTATCGCTCACCTGACTCTACTTGGGTTTTTGAAATCATATAAAAACAGATAAAATTTGGCTACAAAGTAACAACACTTGGTCAGCACCTCATAAAGAAAGGACTATTCATGCTATTTTTGATTTCATTCAATTCCATGGTTCTCTAGAAGACTTTTGTATGCATTTCCCATAAGGTCCTATGTTAAACTAAGCCCGCCCCCCTTTTTGCAGCATCTTGGATGATGGATCGGAGACAAAGTAACAACACTTGGTCAGCATCTCATAAGGAACATTCATGCTATGTTTGGTTTCATTGCATTCAGTGGTTCTCTAAAAGAAGTCATTTGTATGAATTTCCCATAGGGTCCTATGTTAAACTAAGTCCACTGGCAGCCATCTTGGACGATGGATCGGCTACAAAGTAACAACACTTGGTCAGCACCTCATAAGGAACATTCATGTCATGTTTGATTTCATTCCATTCAGTGGTTCTCTAGAAGAAGTCATTTGCACTGAAAAAGCTCCAAATTATCTCCCTTTAGTGAGATTAAAAATGAAATATCTTTTTTAACTCATCAGCGACCTATATTTTTTATTGTTGTTTTCGAATAAGCTGTACATAAACTAAATAATTGTAAAATTCAAGGAATTTCTGTAATTTAGTTGAATGAATACCCGCGAGCCTCCTTAAGGTTTTCATTAATTATTAATGATTTTCTCTAGTCTTTAATTTTTTACTTCATTTACCTTAGCACTACTGATTTTAATATGTAACAAACTTTTGAGGAGTTCTTTTAAACAAATCAAAATTAAAATGACCTGTAGACTGCAAATTAGATGACACATGAATTATTTTTGCTGTAACAAGTTTTATGCAAAATATTCTTATTCATTCAGCACATGAATATCACCGAGTTATAAAGCCATACTATAAATAGTAATATATTACCTTAATTTCCCCCATATGTCCCTCACAACACGCCAATAAGTCTTTCAGCAGTAATTGGTACTTGGTTATACGTTGGACTGGTTTTATAAGATATGAAGCCAGGGGTTCAGCAAGACTAGCTTTCTGTTGTAGCTCCTGAAAAGTAAGAATAAAATTATCTAGCATGTTGTTGTTGACAAAAGGACTCACACAACATTTAAGGGACGACATCAAAAGATCTATGTAGGATATTAAACTTTTAAATCAAATAGTTTGGCGGTGGGGGTCAACATTGCTGCAAGTTTTGTTAATCCAAAATCGATTTTACCTATATCCATATAGGTAAATCAATTTTTCCCAAATTAAGTTAAGAGGGGGGTGGGGGGTCAGTGAAAAAAACTATGTGAATTAAGTTTTTAATCCTACATTGAACTTTTGATGTCGTCCCTAATCAACAGGTCTTAAGAATGCTATTAATTGTATATATTTTCTTGATAAATATTTTGAACAAAAGATTTTGTAAATATATATATATATATATATATACTTTGAATTCTTTAGATATCAATTTTCGTGGATTTCGTGAGTACAGTAAACCAAGAATTTAAATGTTTAAAGAATGACACATTTTCTCTAGGCTTTATTTGCAGAGATTGGCAATACCAAGAAATGATAAATTAAATTTTTTTTTTAAATACCACGAAATGAAACAGTAGACTTTATCAAATTTATTAAGAAATGGTTTAATTTCCTGCATATTCTTATCCTATTTGCCAATTTATTCTTTTATCTTATAATTGATTACACAATAAAATAAGTATTAAACATATGGGGAAGGTTTTGGAATAATATTACAATAGCTGATATATTCATTTAGGGGATATTTGTTTAGGTAGGGTCTACTGTATCTATTAAAATGCAAATTTTCCTGAATCCACAAAAACTGATGGAAATAAATGAATCCACAGTATACAATCTTATTGACTTAAGGATCTTTAAGTGGTAAGTTCACATGGCAAGGTCTGAATTACCAGTATCTCTGTTCCTCTTTCTTTCTTTATGTTCTAAACCTAAACTTTTTTCAAATAGATAAAAAAAAAGATGTATTCTTTTGATATGTATTTCGTAAATTATCTATTCAATTTGAAAAGTCATTAAAGAAAGAGGTGTGTATCGTTTACTGATGAGTCGTTTTTTGTTGACGAAATGCGGGTCTGGCGTATCAAATTACAAGCTTGGTACCTTTGATAACTACTTAGATATTTCAGAACTCCTGGTTTGGCAGATAAAGTTCCAGAATTTGAATTTTTAATTTTTAATCTATTACTGATTTCAAAATACCTCAAAGTATCCTCCAGCATGCTCCACTAATGTCTGGTTTGAATCTGGTTTGTTTCTACAATACGTTACATAGATGGAAAATTTGCTGGCCTGAAATAATAAAACAATACATTAATGATAATGTAACTAGTGATAAATTTGTAAGATAAATAAAGAAATGTACATTACAGCTTTTCCAGAAAACAAATTAAGTAGACTGTATTCAAAGTTAACTATGTTTGAATTTTATTTAAAAAAAATATTGAATATCTTCCAAGTGATTATGAATTCACAACACACACCAAGAATTAACCATGCTGTATAGCCAGTCAAGGTCATTTAAAAAACTTCCATCATCACTCCAATTTAGAAAATTAATCCTCAAGACAGTCTTTTCAAACTTCCAAGATTTGATAATTTTCTTTGTGTGTCACATTTTTATCTCTTAATTTCAAAATGAGTTATCTCCCCTTTACTACATAACTCAATTTACTTCCATCAATTTTCTTTGCAACACTTGTAATGTTATAATTATTGTGTATAAAAATATGAACAAAGAAAAAGTATACAAATAAATGTTCATATCATATATTTACCTTCATCTTGCAATGGTTCTTTTAAAGTCCATGAACAAATTCTGTTGTTTTAAAGAACTTTTTCATGTAATTACAAAAGACTAATTTTTTTCTGAAGATTATTGTTAAGTAATGTGTGTTCAGTTGCATCAATAACGGTTAAATAAACTTACCCAAGTCACAAAACAATGGCCAACATCTTCTGGTATAGTTTCATATTTCTCTAACTCTTTTAAAAATATTCTACAAACAAAACAATGAAATGAAAAACATACTTCTAAAACACAGAGAAATGAAGATGGCTGGAAGAAAAGATTATAGACTTCCATCTTGCAATGTCTCTATTGATATACAGGATGAAATTAAGTCTATGTACCGATTTAAATGTAAAACTAAATATTGTAAATTTAGAAACTATTGCACACATTTCTTATTTTTTTTTTTTTTAAGATTACACAAATCTGAGAGATTTAAAATATTGTGATTTCAGGAAAATATGCATACAGATATATGTATTGAATTCAGTTTGCAAGTTTTTAATATGGCGATAATCATTATTTGTTGGATACCAATTTTCATTTGTTTCGTGGATACAGATGAACCATGAATTCAAGTGAAAACAAATCACAAATTTTCTATATGTTTTGTATGCTTACTTGTTATGGAATTCATATATCTCTTCAATATTACCAAAGACCACTTTCTGTCTACTCCAGATACCTGGTGGACAGCTCTGTTCTGACATGGCATTTATATAACACTAAAAAGTGAAAACAGCTTTATTAATAAAATATGATAAAATATCAAACTCCAAGATAAGTTTAAAACAGGGGAAACGTACAAAATCGAACATGAGACTTTATCAATCAACAGAACAAAATAAGAATAACACATATTTCTGACTAAGTACATCTTGTTGTACAGGTTGTATAGCCAGTCAAGGTTGTTAAAAACTTCCATTTGTTGTATAGGCATTTTCTTTGGAAAATGCTGGGCCAAAGAAAATGCTGGGTAAACCTGGTTTAGTAGTATATAGCTAAACCTTTCTTATGACGGTTATTTATAGTTCCGTTATATTAACCAAATTGGGCATGCAACCAACACAGACATAATAGTTTGGAAGGACAATAATTGGGTCCAGCGGACATGAGAAATATATAGAAAAAATTATGAACTATTTTGACATTTAAAGATAGTTATTTTTTTTTTCAATTTCAGACTTAAACTTTTTATAAGGATTTCACTCATTATGCCAAGGAGGATGTGAACAAAGGGTCCTATTTATTTTTCTTCTAAAGAACTTGAAATGTCACAAAAGTGTTTTGCCTAAATATAATTGTAGTGATTGTTCATACTTTTAACTGTTAGGCCTTTCTAAGATTTTAAATTCAACCAATGACATCGTTTTCATTTTTCTTTTCTTGTACTTGCCTGGACAAAAAGTGATTGATTGATTTGGGATTGTTTTTACACAGCACACAAAAAATGAAGGATTTATATATCAAGATATACACAACAAGAATGTGTCCCAGTACACAGGTGCCCCATCCGCATTATCATTTTCTATGTTCAGTGGACCATGAAAATGGGATAAACTCTCTAATTTGGCATTAAAATCAGAAAGATCATATCATAGGGAACATGTTTACTAAGTTTCAAGTTAATCGGACTTCAACTTCATCAAAAACTACCGCGACCAAAAACTTTAACCAAAACTTTAACCTGAAACGGGACAGACAGACAGATGGACAGATGAACAACAGACAGACCAGAAAACATAATGCCCATAAATGGGCATAAAAATGAGTACATATATACCAGATTCTATCTAATACAAGATTACAATCTTAACATGATGTCTGCAGTAATACAAAGTACTTACTTTAACACAAGTTTCTAAATCTTTCACATAGGTTCTCTCTGTCTGTAGTAACTCAGCCATTATAAATCTGAAAGTTAAAATTTTATGGTTAATATAGTGCTTATCAATTATAATTAAAAATATATTATTTCTTAGAAGTAGGAAATTGTTAAATAAGAAGTTAAGTCTACAATGAAAAAAATGACATGGTCCCTATGAGGAAATTTATCTTTATTTCCATGTGACTTTAAACCTAGTCAAACTTTCTAAGATAAGATTTTGAGCAAATATATCTGTTTTCAGAGTAATGTGAGATATAGAAAAAAAAGAAGAAAATACTAATGCTTCATATGGTGTTATATTTCTAGGAATTAGCTCTGATTTTTTTAGCATTATCTTTTTCTTCTGTATAAGTGTAACCTCCTAAGCAATAATTCAAATCAATCTCTTACTCTCTTCGTCTGGCAGATTTTCTTTTTTCTTCTGTCAATTCTTTAGGTGTATGATGTAATACTTTATCTTCAATCGATGAATCACTATGTCTTTGATCATCTTTCTTTTCTTCTTTTTGAACCTGGTTAAAAAAAAGTCAAATATTTAACTTCATGAAATTGAAGACTGGATTCATTTAAATTTCTTTCTTACCTCCCTTTGACCAATCAATACTTATAGAAATTTAACTTCAAAATTAAACAAGCAAATAGTGAGTGGTCCTTGTTTTTGCACTGGATATGATTTTTTTAAGGAAGCACGCAAAATACAGTTGTTTGTACTTATATATGGAAGATTTCAATTCCCTCTGACCAAGTTGACCTTCTGAAAGTTTTTCCCACATTAAGACTTCTTTTTTGGTAAAAGGTAAAGCTGTACATTTTTTTTTCAATTTCTTTGATGCTATACTTTCCACATGGAGATCAAAGCAGAGATTCAAATACAGTAAATTTGAAAATAAAACATGAACACAACTACTCACCTCTTCCTTGACACCAAGTTTAGCCTCTAGTTTATGTCTGTATTTGTCCAGTCGTACAGAGAAATCTTTGTACCGTTTGTCCACAGCATCACACCACTGTCGTATACTATTGGCATGGATGTTACCTTTAGCCATAAAACTGTCAGCCAATGATAACAGCAGGCGGACACTTTCTCTTGTTTCCTACAATGATCAAACAAATTTTTTAAAGTTTGATTTATATTCGTCTTTATACATTTGATAAACAATTCATAGTATAAAGAAAGAGATTGTGTTTTCTTAAATTGAATTTATTAGCTTCAAATTCAAGAGCCAAATAAATTCACCATTCTATTGACAAAATCCTTATTGGGTTTTGAAAGAATCTTTGACACATATTGGAGAGCTTAAAATTAAATTTTGAGAAATTTCTGTTCACAATAGAAATTTAAAACTTTACTAAACACTAAATGGGTACTGATGTATCTAGTAGTCAAATTTTGAAGTTCATGGCAATATTCCTACTTTTGTAAATCTTCAATACTACTTCATATCATTATTGTAGCAAGCTAATTTTTTTGTGTTACATATCCAGTTTCCTTTATTCTGTTCTTTCTTTCAGTATGTGCCTTCACCTCACGTAATCTAATGAATACCATTTCTGTACTGTCTCTGTTCTGTCTAATAAATTATTTTTGTTTCAGTCATATCATTTAGAATAAACTTTGTTATGAGGTCATGAACAGGATGGAATATTGGTAAATTTATATAGATACATCATTTCAAATTTCATAAAAGCAAATATACAACAATTCTTTTTTCAGAAGTAGTTGTAAAATACCTTGGCACGACTACGGAAGTCATAATACTCTTTCCGTAAAGCTTCGGTCTCCTGCTGACTGTTACCCACATGTTGATGTGAAGCAAGGTAGGCTTCACCATAATCTTTAATCCAGTCTAAAGCCTGAAATAAAAGACAAAAAAATGCTTATATACATATAGCTTGTGGCTGTTACCTTAACAATTGGTCTGATTTGATAGCAAAATAACTGGTCTAACACCAATTCAAATGAACTAGGTCACACCAATCTTCTGAATGACTGCTTAAACTTTGCAATTTGAATGCAGTATTTTCAAGGTTGAAATGAACAATAATGATTTCTTTTGCTGAGGACCTTTGTGTTAAGAAAAGAGGGGAGAAACCTTAAATGGGTGTATTGACAAATTAATGGAGTCTGAATGACATGAATAAAGACAAACTGTATTTAAAAGCTTTCCAAATAACATTTCATGTTTCAAAACTTTTCCGATTTCAGGTATGTTCTGTCTGCTAGGAGGGCCATCAGAAAGGAAGTTTTCTTTCCAATACATGTTTTATACTTAAATCCAATAATACTTGAAAAATGTCGGGGTTTTTTTCAGGAGGAGTTTTAGATTGGTTAAGATAATAATATTTACAAACAAGAATGTGTCCACAGTACACGGATGCCCCACTCGCACTATCATTTTCTATGTTTACTGGACCGTGAAATTGGAATAAATTCTCTAATTTGGCATTAAAATTAGAATAATCTTATCAAAGGGAACATGTATACTAAGTTTCAAGTTGATTGGACTTCAACTTCATCAAAAACTACCTTGACCAAAAACTTTAACCTGAAGTGTAACAGACGGACGAACGAACAGACGGACGGACGGACGAACGGACGGACGGACGCACAGACCAGAAAACATAATGCCCCTCTACTATCGTAGGTGGGGCATAAAAATATAGAGAAAATTAAGACTTTGATCCAATTGAATGTTAACAATTGCAAACAATTTTTTTGACAATTTGTCCTTTATCACATTTTATCCTGCAATTGGGTGTCCTACTAAACAGATACAGCCCTACAGATATCGCTATGCGTCGCTTTAAAGCTCCGCCCACTGCCAGACTGAGGATTAATTGAACCTGTGTGACCTCAGAATGTGTATTCCAGTTGCATTCCAATGACAATGATAATTGTCGATTTCAAAACTTGAATATGTATGATTGTGTTACAAAATCAACCATGTCAATTTCAGCATGCATGTTTAGTGAATGTCAAGTATGAAGCGTAGGACAATTCGTACACTTCTGTTTCAAATTTGACAATGTTTAGTTATTTGTTTTTACTGTTGAAATTAGTTGTTATGTTAAAATAGATAATTATTCACCTAGAGCGATGTATTATTATTGACCATTCGAGATTCTTTTTTTGCGAACCCGTCTTCAGCGTAATTTATGATTTTGATATTACTACGCGGGCCTCAAGCGATTACAAATCGAAAATAAATGCTAAATATGTTAGTTTTTGTGTCTTTCAAAACACAAACAATATACAGAATTAATTGCAGGATAAAGACAATAACTATTTAGTGTCTTTAAATATCAGCTGTATTTGTACTCGAAACAGGTGTAGTAGCTCGCTAAAAGCTGCATACACCTTGTTTCCTAGCCTCGTACAAATACAGCTGATATTTAAAGACACTAAACAGTTATCACTATATTATTCTTTGAATACCAATTTGTGTGGATTTCATAAGTACTCAGGGGAACCACAAATTAACTGTTGAAGGAACTACAAATGTACCAGTATGCAGACTTAAATGCCATACCAAAATATTGAATATTCACATACATGCAAGTTTTTATTGATGTGTTATATATCACATACTTCATGAAGAAGATATCACTTACCTGTTTGGCACTTTGTTCAAATAAAACATATTGATGGCACTGTTCTAACTTCTTTTTCTTTACAGTCCAGTATTCTAGGACCAAGTTTTCCTGTTGAAGCAGCTGATCTAGGGTAGCTACAACAAACAGAAACAAACCAATTAAGTTAAATATTAAAAATTTGGTAATAAAATACCTGCAAATGAAGTCAAATATCTTAAGTTTGCATTATCTTTCATCAGAAATGAGATGTGAGAAATATGTCAGACAGTCCCAATAACACACCAAAACCAGACTTCTAAAATGTTCTTGATTATCTAATGTTAATACTATTAAAATTATTCTATGTGTAAAATATTGTGTCTAAATTCAGGATTAGCCAAAAATTAATTTTTATTTATGATATATATAAATAAGATGATGAATGAGTGCCAATGAGATAACTATCCATGTTATAAATTACATTATATATTTAGATGCTATATTACATCAGCATTTAAAAAAAGATACAGTTGTTTACCTCTAAATATAAAGGTGGGAATAAACAGAAGCTCAAATATTATACTTTGTCTGATTTTTGTTGCTATAAAAATTAAAAAAATATTTATTTTGTCTGGCCTATTGCTTAATTCAAAAATTCTCAGGTAAATTTTTAAACCAGGCCATCTTGCTTAACGCAAAGAGAACCAGGAAGGTATTTAAACCAGGAAAACCAATTGGTATTGAAATAGTCCTAAAAATAGAATCATGCTTAACGCAAAAAATCAATAAATTTGTACAAAGCCTTTCAATTAGAGACTATATGAAATCTAGAATTAGAGAATTTTTTCATTTGTGGATCGAATTTTACAAGTATATAGTCTTAATTCCAATTCAAGGTAAGCCTTATTCTTTTATTGAAATATACTGTTTGAAATTAATGTAGATTAGAAATAATGTGTAATCAAACAGTTAATAAAACCCATTTTCTTCTGAAATTCTGCACATGCAGAAACAAATCCAAGGCATTAAGAGGGCTCATGTGTCTAAATAATATTTTTTTATTTAATATAAGATTTCGCTAATTTTTTTCTATAAATGAACTTTATCTTTTACCTAATAGAAAAATAAAATAAAAAAGAGGGGTCACCGATCATTTACACTTAAAATCTGCCTTCGAAAGAAACATACATTTTTGTAAAGGTACCTTTTTTCTGTTGAACTAATAGGAGAAATAGAGGTAATATTGAAATAAAAAAAGAAACTAATTACAGAAATCGCTTAAATTTTACAATTATTTAGTTTATATATAGCTTATTTGAAAATAATAATAAATAATATAAGGTCACAGATGAGTAAAAAAAGATATTTCGATTTTAATGCAAAAATGGCATTTTTGCACCAAAGGGAGATAATTTGGAGCTTTTTCAATGATATAAACATTTTAAAAGTCATCTGGGGCCAAACTGAATCGATTTTTTGGGGTTAATTTTTGTATCATATCATAAAGCAATAACTAATAGTGTAATAAAAAAAGATTGTTATAAAAAAACAAATGTTTATTTTTTTGCTGAAATTTTTGTACCCACAAGCCTCCTTAAGGCATATCCTTCACCAGAAATTCAAGAAAATCTGTGTCTCATTCACTGTGATGTTGATGGCTTAGTGGTTAATCCTATCTTCAATGTTTCACACCTACCATATTAAATGTATAACTTAACACAAATTATAACACCATTTTTTTATAATGTGTAGTAATCAGTGTTTTTTTCCATAATATTGCTTTCCAATATAAAGCTCTGATTGGCAACTGCTGAGAAAATGCAATGAAAATTTCCTACACTTGCATCAATATAATAACCTCTAGAATCAATTTCAAAATGCATCTTACCCCTGATTATCAAAATTTTGATTTAAAATAAAATAAAACTAATGCTATTTTAACACCCTGAGGAATCCATTATTACCTATAAATCAATCATTTAAATATTCCTTATAGCTCCAATCAAAAATTTCTAGAGTTTGAATTGCAAATTTAGCACATGGGATACGATTTTATTTTGTTTATTGAAGATGAAAATTTGTGAAATGGCAAGATAATATGGGGAGAAATATTTAATATTTAATATTTAATATTTAATATCAAATATGGAGTGAAAATTAAAAAAAATATTCCATGCATTATATATTAAAGATGCTACAAATGTACATATCACCTTTTTAAAACAAAATACATCTGTTTACCTCTAATTGTAAGGTATGGAATAAACAGACCCTATTTTAAAATCTCAAACTTTACACTTTTAGCATGTTTAGTTTAATGTTTATGTGATATTGACAATGATAAGCAAACATCTTTTTTGTCTGACCTATTGCTTAACGCAAAAGTAGTCTGGTAAATTTTTAAAACCAGGTCAACAGATTGAATGAGTTCTATTTATAAAACCTTGCTTAACGCAAAGTCAATCAGATATGTATTTAAACAAGGTAAAACAATTGAAATAATTCTAAAAATAAAAATCATGCTTAACGCAAAAGATCAATACTTTTGTTCAAAGCCTTTCAATTAGAGACTATATGAAATCTAGAATTAGAGAATTTTTCATTTCTGGATATAACTTTACAAGTATATAGTCTCATTACAATTAAAGGTAAGCTATACTCTTTATTGACATTTATAATTTGAAATTAAAGATGTGGAAAATGAGTAAACATCATATAAGGGTGCAACCAAGCCTTCTTAAATTCTGTACATGCAGATATAATTCCAAGGCAATGACCATTCAGGCAATTTTTCATAGATCCTACACTAGAGATTCTAAAAAGAATATCTCTATCATTCAAATTTCCCCCCCCCCCCCTTTTTTTCCTTTTCTAAGTTTTAAAAAAAATAGCAAGGGTGGTATGTCATACATAAAATTTATTCAAAATGGTACAAAATGTAGAAACAATCTCAACTTGACTCATCATATGATCTGGGAATTGCTGGAAGACAGCTCAGACATACTGAATTTGTATCAGCTTTTAAAAATATTCTATTGAAAATTTGTTCCTCTGGTTATGGTTTACATGTATACTTTTAAGTAAACATATATGGACATTTCTTTATGTCCTTAGACATAGAGAATGAAAATCTGGTGTCTATTTGCTCTGGCCTAACTACTTAATTCAAATATGATTCAGTGAAATTCTTTAACTAGGTCAACATATTGATATAGTTCTATAAATAAATTCTTGCTTAACGCAAACCAGGAAGGTAGATTTATTGAAAATATTTTATAAATAAAACCTTGCTTAACGCAAAAGATCACAAGTGTAAAGCCTTTTTAAAAGAGACTTTATAAAATCTGGAATTCAATGATAATTCATTTCTGGAAATAACTTTACAAGTATACAGTCTGAACTGATAAAGGTAAGATACATTTTTCTTTGTTACGTTTCTATATCAGTTTAGGTAACTGTTTGAGTCACATGAGAGTGCAATAATCATTACTGAAAATTAAATCTTCACCAAAAAGTCAGGTAAATAAAAACTGTTTTTTTTCAAAACTGTTATTAACTTATAAGGAAGACAAATTTTTAAATTGGAAATTTTCAGTCAAATCTGCTTTAAATGACATTTCTATTTCATTAATGCAAAAGATCAATACATTTGCTTACTATTTTTTACTAGTATAAAGTCTTAATTACAAATTACAGTAAACAATTTTAGTTATTTACATTTATAATTTTAAATTAAAGGAGATGTGGAAAAAGAGTAAACATCATATAAAGGGTGCAACCAAGACTTCTTAAATTCTGTACATGCAGATATAGTTCCAAGGAAATGACCATTCAGGCAATATTTCATAGACTGTAGAGAATGAAAATCTACTGTCTATTTGCTTTGGCCTAATAAACTACTTAATTTAAACATGATTCAGTGAAATTCTTTAACTAGCTATAGGTCAACATATTGATTTAGTTCTATAAATATATTTTTTGCTTAACACAAAACAGGAAGAAAGCTTCATTGATAATATTCTAAAAATAAAATAATGCTTAACGCAAAAGATAAATACAAGTGTACAAAGCCTTTCAAAAAGACTTTATAAAATCTGCAATTCAAGGATTATTTATTTCTGGAAAGAACTTTATAAGTATAAGGTCTGAACTGATAAAGGTAAGAAACTTTCTTAATTGACACATTTCCCTATTAATTATAAAAGGAAATGGAGCTGTTTAGGTTATTTGTCACATGAGAGTATAAATAACCAGAAATTTAAAATAACATACACAAACTGGTAAAAGTGTGGGAAAAAACTAGTACAAAACAAATAGAACGACAAAATAATAAAAATCAGAAAATATCATTTGGTTGAGACAAACTAAAGTTAGACAGAATTATTTTTTCCATTTGTGAAGGGGCATAACTCTAAAACAGTTAAAGTGACCCCCCAAAAATACAATTTTGATCTGTATTTTTTTGGTAATTAGAAATGTGTATATGGTTCATGGCATTTGGTGAGGCAAACTCTAACTAAATAGAATGGAAATAAAAAAATCAGCAATTGTTTTGTTTGTAAAGGAGCATAACTCTAGAATGGCTTAGTTGACACCAACAAAATTCAATCTTGATCTGTGCTTTGTGGTAATAAGCATTATGTATAAGTTTCACAACATTTACTTTAGGCAAACTGAAGTTAGGGAACGAAAACCAACTTTGGGATGTACAGACAGATAAAGGTAAAACTTAATGCCCCCTCTGCTACTAATTGGGCATAGAAAAGAGGTTTTATTATTGTTGTTCTTCATCTGATGGAAACAGTAAGGTTAAATTTGTTAATCCCATTTTAACATCTGTTTATATTTTACAAGATGAAGAAAATGTAATATATACTCCAGTGAATGTACCAGTAGCTAAATTATTCCAAGTCAAATAATTGAATACTGATTCTAATATTGTAAACATGAGTGCTATGACAATTTGAAATTTAATTATGTCACTTTCTTAATAACTAAATTCATTATAACTGCTAAATCAGTTATGTGTCAATATTTCATTTCAGAAGAATGAACTACATGACCTATGAGTTTAAACCACCTTAAAATTGATACAAGCTGAGAGATAACAAAATGAGTTTTGATTTTCATAGAAGGGAATGCTCTTTTGACCTATATTCTCCTGATCATATCTTCAGAAGATATCAACAAAATATATTATATAAATATCAGGATGCCTTGGATGACTCTGCATATAACGAATCCGTAATTATATCATATGAAAAAGGGTTAATCAAACTTGATAAAAAAGAACTAGGATGCTATTTGCAGCAATTTGTTGGATCACAATCTAGATTTTGTCACTTAGATTATTTGTTTGGAGACACGTATGAGTCATGTCTTCTTCACTTGATTCATGTATTCTGCATACCTGACCAGGAAGAAAAATTAGAATTAGTCAAGGTTAATATAAATAAAATACTGCATACCTGTACAGAAAGATCAAGATATCATATATTTGTAAGATACTTATCTCAACGACTAAAAGCCAACTTCAACTTAACAAACAAAGACTTGTTAACTGGACAGATAGATCCACAGCATGAATTTGAGTTGAAACTATATTACTGGGATATATTTTGTGCTAAGATTTACAATGGAGACTGTAAATTTCTACAACAAAATATTGTTTATCTAGTATCTAACATAGAAAGAAGTATTCAACATGTTCAAGTGAAAAACTTACAGGAAGAAAAAATTAAAATTATTTCTTGCACTTTGCTTCTGTGTCTTTTAAATTGGAACATATGTAAAACACAAAACCCAGTTATCCTTCAAAATCTGGAAGCACCAGCTTCTTCATCAGATGCCTTAGTAGCTGATACATCAGTGAGCTACTCATGCACAGCACACAAAATAAGTAATATACTGCACAAAATATTATCAACTTTTTCTAAAGATGATATATCCACAGTATTCAACAACTACATTAACAAAATGTCTGCAATGAAAACATATTTAACAGAGGATGACTTTTGTACTGATAAGATAGAACCATATTTTGAATTTATTTTAAAACTTTGTTACTGGGATTACCTGTGCATTCAAAAAGATTATAAAAGATGTAAGGCAATCCTTATAAGAAATGCTGATTTGTTTGTATCACAGATTGAAGAAGTTGTTCATGGGAATAAAACAAAAACAAAATATATATCCTGCAAGGTACTTTTGTGTCTGCTGAACTGGAACATCTGTGATCAGAAATCAACAACCCAATCAAAAATCCACAACAGCCAAATACAAAAATCATGCTCATTCCAATCTGAAGAAGAAGGCACAACAAAAAATTCATGTACAGTGTACAAGGTAAGATGTGTACTGGAAAACTTGTTATCAACTCTGGCAGAAGATGATATCTCTCAAGTATTCAATGATTACATTGATCAAATGTATGCAATAAAATCTGAAATAACTCCAGATGGTTTGTGTATTGGGGTAGCAGTATTACATCATGAATACAAGTTGAAACTTTGTTACTGGAGGACAATTTGCAGGGAAAATGACAATGAAGCTTATAAAAAATTCATCCATCTGTATCCTGAGGTTTTAGTATCATATATAGAAGATGTTGTAGTTGGACAACATGAAACAAGAAATAAAATTTCTTCCTGCAAGACACTTCTGTGTATTTTGAACTGGAAAATTTGTCATCAGAAAACATCAACCCCATTGAATTTTCAAGACTACTCATTTACATCAGAAGTTAAAAAATCTACTAAATACCAAAACACAGTTTACAAAGTATGGAGTATACTGCAAAAGCTATTATTAACTCTCTCTGAAGATAAAATGTTAACAGCATTCAATGACTACCTTGAACTAATGAATACAATGAAATCAGAAATAACTCCAGATGGTTTGTGTATTGGAAAAGAATCACCTTATGAACTCCAGTTGAAACTTTGTTACTGGATAAAAATATGCAGGAAAAATGATTATGCAGCTTGTAAAAAATTCATCCAACTGTATCCTGGGTTTTTAGTATCAAATATAGAAAAAAGAAGTGTTTTGTACCAAGGAACAAGTTTTCATTGCAAGACATTACTGTGTATTTTGAACTGGAACATTTGTACTTTCAAAACAGCTCCACTCTTAGTTCAAAAAACAGAAATACAGGCTTCTTCATCAGTTGTCATAATAGAGGACTCATCACCAAAATACTCTTGCACAACAGAAACAGTTAACAGTATACTACAAACATTATTATCAACTTTCTCTAAAGAAGAAATATTTACAACATTCAATAACTACATTGACATATTGTATGCAAAGAAATCAGCAATAACAGAAGATGACTTTTGTACTGGTAAGATAGAGCCATATCTTGAATTTCAGTTGAAGCTTTGTTACTGTACTGGAAAGTGGAGTAAACCTCAAGTTGAATTCATCACTAAGAATACTAAGTTCTTTCTGTCAATGGTAGAAGAAGTCAATAAAAGCAATCAGTTAAGAATGAAGTTTAAAATGTGTCAAGTCTTAAATATAATAATGGATGCAAAAAATATTCATTCATTAATAGATATTTGTGAAAATGATGCAGTTGAAGTCTTAACGAGGCTGAAAAACAATAATGATATAAATGCAGAAAATGCAAACCAAATGATGGCATACATTTTGCTTCTTAAAACTAAACTGGATAACTTTATAGAACATAAGAAGATTCCAATACAGTTCCAAGATCATATCAAAGAATTTTTACTTAGTTTGTTAACTGACATGTTATCTCTGCTTTCAACAAAACATATAAATGAAGCTTTCTCTCTACATGTTGAAAAATCATGTTTGTCAAATCCTAATGTCATGTTAGAACTTGCAAAGACTTTTCTTGATATTAGCATTAACCATAAAATATCACATGAAAAAAAAACAATCATTGGAAGCAAAATACAACAAACACTAATTACCTGTGATACAGGTAAAACAACTTTACTACCAACTACAGATTTAACTGATTCCACTGGGGGGAAATTGGACCATAAGAGAATAATTAATATTTGTATTAATGTTGTTAAAACTAAGACTGAAAGTAAACACATTAACATTCCAATGTATGAAGGATTTTTTTGTACAGAAAAAAAAGCAATAGAAAACGAAGCTGAAATGGAAAAGAGGTCACAAGAAACAGAAACTCTAGTTCTTCTCATGCTTTTGCTGATAACAATAACCTCTACTGGACATCACAAGTCAGCTAAACTGAAGAAGTACCTGACCCTCAAGTATGAATATGCTACGGCAAGTCTTCACCTCCTATGGTGTTCAGGGGATATTGAAGTTCATCCGGGACCTTCTCTAAGCAAACAATCACTGACTCATCATTCTTCCATAGAGAGAAGATGGATTCAAAATATAAGTCCTAAGATTCTCGTTTTATTGCCAGAACATGAACAGTCAAAATACAAACCAACAAAGAAAGAAAGAAATGACAGAGAGAATAGGGAGCATTTCAAATTATTGAAAACATGCTTAAAAGAAAAAGTAGATGTACCAAAGATGTACCTAGCTGAAATAAATGCCTGGGAAACCATGGAATATACCATTCTATATAAACTATTTGTTTATCGATGTGAAATTGAAGCAATTATAGCATCACTCCAAGATTTTTTTATCTGTGGAGGCAGCACTAAAGATCTCACTGATATCAATGTTAGTTTGGATACTGAACTTAAAACCAATGATATTACAACAATCCTTGGGAAAGATCAAAGGCCTACAGACAAGTCACAACTTATAGTCTATATCACACGTCATATAGCTGGTATTGCAATCAAATGTGCTCATGAAAAAGACCCTGATGCGAAATGTGATGGACTTTGGGACCTACCTTTGAAAAACTGGCCAAAACAAATTATACTTTTTGATCCAAACAACAGAGGCAAATACAGTAAGAAATATCCAGGACAACTCATCTCTGATCAGGAACTTGTTGATAATCTAATAACACTTCCACAGGTAACTATTCCTCCAAAATACAAACCTATAATGGATGCTTTTAGGACCATGAGAAAAAGTCAAAAAGATAAGTTAATAAACAAGCAGCATAAAGCAGAACTTTGTAGTACTTTTAAAAGGATAACTGGCTTAGAAAAACTTGATTATGCTCTAAAGAACTTATGGGAGAGTGGAATATTTACTGAAGAAGTACATACTAATCTAAACAAATGGTGGACTTCTGGAGCTGTAGACACACCAGATGATCAAAATGTTTCACAAGTTAACATTATTGAAGTACAGAAAAGAAGAAGACCACATATTTTAATAAATATCAGCACAAAATCTATAACTCTTACTGTAGAGCAAACTGATGCAAATAGTTCACATGTGAGTTATGACTTTCCATTCAGTGATGAACTTGTTCCCCTAAAGACAATGGCTACTACTATACATCAAACTACAATACAAAAACTATCAAGTGACTCTTGCCAAATAGTTACTGCAAAAACATACTTGACAGTTTCATCAAAACACGATGCATGTCCTGCAGACAATCAAACTTATTCAATCATCATTCCTCCTCTGGACCTTAATCCAAACAGCCAGGCAATATTGGAAAGTGACATCAAACATCAACATAAAATATCAACTGAAGAAACAGCTTTATGTTCAACAATTGATTTTGATCAACCAACCTCATCAACAAAACAAATCAGTCAATTGAGCCAAATTATTGCTAATCCGGCTTCTAATCAATCAACTACCAATTCAGATGACATCAGCAGTGCCACAAAAGACTCTCAAAGTCTTCATTTTCACACACAAGTCTCCCCAACAAGTGATATAGGCTCATCTGATTCAATATCTTCAGTCAATTCAAAGTCTGGCAATGATGATGGGGACCAAACTGACATTTCAAATGGAGGTCAAGTTATATTGACTGATTCAGACTACAGTTCAGATAGTAGCAACAACTTTGTTTCAAAAACTAACATGGAGGTATGTTTTGTTATTGATATAGTTTAACTGCTTTTAGTTCTTATATCCTTAAAGATTGCATATTTTGGCGTTAATATTGAGTCACTGATAAGGTCTTTGCGTCGGAACTAAAGACATTTATTCTAAAAACAGTTGTTGGCATGACACGGGTTATGTTCTTCTCATATATGTTATGATGGTATGATACTAAACCCCTAACGGGAAGGATTGTGCCTGATGTTCATATGATGAAATCATAATCTTTCAGTCAGTTTAATTGAAGTCTGGAGCTGGCATGTCAGTTAACTGCTAGTAGTCTGTTGTTATTTATGTATTATTGTCATTTTGTTTATTTTCTTTAGTTACATCTTCTGACATTAGACTCGGACTTCTCTTGAACTGAATTTTAATGTGCGTATTGTTATGCGTTTATTTTTCTACATTGGTTAGAGGTATAGGGGGAGGGTTGAGATCTCACAAACATGTTTAACCCCGCCGCATTTTTTGCGCCTGTCCCAAGTCAGGAGCCTCTGGCCTTTGTTAGTCTTGTATTATTTTTATATTAGTTTCTTGTGTACAATTTGGAAATTAGTATGGCGTTCATTATCACTGAACTAGTATATATTTGTTTAGGGGCCAGCTGAAGGACGCCTCCGGGTGTGGGAATTTCTTGCTACATTGAAGACCTGTTGGTGACCTTCTGCTGTTGTTTTTTATTTGGTCGGGTTGTTGTTTCTTTCTTTGACACATTCCCCATTTCCATTCTCAATTTTATTTCAAGAATTTTAACTGATTTATAGAATATATAATTATCCAGTATTTTAACTCTTTATAATGGAAAATATTTTATTTCATTTTTTTGAAGAGTATTGTGTTGTTCTCCTCTTATATTTAATGTGTTTCCCTTGGTTTTAGTTTGTTACCTCGATTTTGTTTTTTGTCCATGGATTTATGAGTTTTGAACAGCGGTATACTACTGTTGTCTTTAGTTATAGATTAGTATTGACAAATTCTGATACTGCAATAATATTAGATACCAGTTCTATCTTACAACTTATTGATGATCTGAAGATTTCAGAGGAGATAATCAGTTAAATATATATAATATTATTCTTATTCAAAAAAAGAAGATGAAATACCTTAAAAAAATATAATCTCTCAAAGAGAAATTGACAACATTATTTCAATAATTTAAACAAACAAAAAACAAAACAAACACTACATAGCCAACTAAAGACTTAGATCCACAAACCCAACAAAAATGGTTGAACCATAAGGGTAAGAAGATTCTGCTCAACATGAAACACCTGTCCTGTAGCCTATTGGTAAGTTCAAATTCTCGGAGCCCATTGGTAAGTTCAAATCCTGTGGCAAGCCTCATTCAGTGATGAAAAATCGGTGAAAAGAGAACAGTATAATGTTAACTGGAAGTTACTTGTGGTCATAACTATCAACTACTCATGATAGCTTCTGTAAATTTTTTGCAAGGGTGACTTCAACCTTACAGCTATGAACCAATAAAAATGAAATTTGTATTTTTGGTCAATATACTGAAAAAAATCTTATAATTTTAGAAAAGAAAATTCAAAGAAGAGGACAGTAATGAGACGAAAAAAAGAAAAATACCATCACAGGAAGACAAAAAGGTACTATTTTTCGATAATATATACACATGGTTTTTTAGTTCTTTTACAAATTTATAAAATACACCAAATGTTAAAGATATTTGAGCTAATTCAAGCCTTATAAATGACCCCCTAACCCAGTATGGTTAAAGATTTTTTGTAAATGTGATAACCTCTGATAGAATTGGACAATACAGTTCCATAACGATACACTTGCAGTGAAAATACATACTGATAACCCTTATGCTTCCACTTCATTATATATGTTTAGATCTGGCGACCATTTTCATGCATAAACTTTAGTCAGTTTCACAAACAAAACAATAATTATAATAAATATACAATTTACAAATACACAATTAGCAATTTTACCCTAGAAAACCCTTTTTGAGTTATGTCGAACAAATGTTTATAATTGATTCAATATACCAATTGTGTAACAATGATCCTGAAGAGCAGAAGACATTAAAACTACTCGATGGATTACTTTATACTTTAAAACTTGTTTTAACAGATATCAACTTGGTTTCATTAGACATATGCCTTTCCTTCCCAAGGGTATCACCAGGCCAGTAGTCAGCACTTCGGTGTTGACATGAATATCAATGATATGGTCATTTTTTTAAATTTTCAGTTTACAACACTTTGAAATTATCGAAAAACTAAGGATTTTCTTATCCCAGGAATAGATTACCTTTAATACACATAATTGGCAAAACTTTTTAGAATTTTGCGTCCTCAGTGGTCTTCAACTTTATATTTGTTTGGCTTTATAACTATTTTGATCTGAGCATCACTGATAAGTCTTATGTATACAAAAAGGGCTTTTGGCATATTAAATTATAATGCGGGAACCTTTGACAACTATTTAGACTTTCTCAAACATAATATTTTCTTTCTGCTTACAGCCAAAAGAGACCAACCACAGGCAGATGGATTGTTTAATGGACAATACAGCATCTTTCGATAAGAACAGTGAAATTTTGCCAGACTGGTTATTAGACAGTGACTTAGATTCATATAATATTGATGATCAAACTTTTAAAGTTGACCTGAATGCTCTTGATAATGAAGATACTGAACTTGTAAAGTTTTTACAAGACATGATTAACTGTGAAAGTGAAAAAAATGTCACAAATGAAATCATATAATTTAGACGAGTAAACATTTATGTTTGCTTCATAATGCATAATTTTCTTTTCTTTAGTTTACTTTTAAACTTATTTTTTTATTACTATTTTTTACTTTTTGTTTAACTTATGTATATATAGCACTCAAAGTTTTGTATCACTTTTTATAAGGATTTTTTTATACTGAAATTATGGAATACTATAAAATTTTACCACATTCCATCAAAGAAAATTTCATCCTTTATCAATTCTTTTGTCAGACTATCAAGTATATTTCTTTACTTCACTATCCAACACACTCATTGAAAAAGCGTAATAATACTTGCTTATAAAATTAAAATCAAAATGTAGTATATTCTTATAAATATTGTGATTTTTGCAATGTGCATGGTTAATAAATTTTGGTATGTCTATATTCATTTACAAATTATATTACTTTCAATTGATAGTTTATCATTCAGCACATTTGATCTAAATGTTATTTTTTCATTCATATTTTGAAATTGAAATATTTGGTTTTTTAATGCTTCAATTGACAAATAATCTAATTTTTTTTAATAATATTCTTTTTAAATATAAATGTATAATATCTCAATTGTTTGATAGAATTTAAATACACTGTGTCTGTATATAATGTTTATATATTTCAGTATTAATCATTTTGTATTAAATTTTCTACATGATATTGTCTTATCAATATTTCAACATGATGCTTTTGTCTAATTTTTAACTTGATTAATATAATTTTATTTTTATTTAACAATGATCAAATTGAGATCGGAAATAGGGAATGTGTCAAAGAGACAACAACCCAACAAAAGAGCAGAAGAGAACCAAAGGCCATCAACATAGCAATAAAATGCCACATCCTGTATCGGGCTTTAGCTGGCCCATAAACAAAATGTGTACTAGTTCAATGAAAATTGACACCAAACCAAAGTCCAAAACATAAAAATGAGCTATTATTCAAAAATATACAAGACTAACAAAGGTCAGAGGCTCCAGACTTGGGACAGGTATAATACATTGGCAGTGTAAAACAACAGACCAAACATTAATAAAAATTCAAGTTTTTCCTAACCCAATAATGATTTCACCTGAAATATTTTGAAAAAAGTTTGCTACCTTTGTTTTTTTTGGTTCTGTTTCATCTGTCAGGTATACAAGTACAAGATTTTATGAGACTATATAATTTGAAGGGTAATGAAAGATCAGGGAATATAATTTTCAAATGCAATGGACATTGACAACACTGGACATTTATGGGTTGGATGTTGTAAAGACAAAGAAAAAACAAATGCAATATGTGAAAATCTGATAAGATTTATCACTTGTATGCATGGTCTTGATCTTAATTGAAATAAAACTTTTTTCCATTAAACTTTCTGATAGGCAAATAGATAAAATTGATCTAAGGGAGATAACTAGAATATTTTTATTAACCCTTTAAATTTAAACGTATTACATTGTACTTGCTGTTTTTGTCTTAAAATAGTCATATATGCATATTTCATTCCATTTTCAACTTTATATAAGCATCAAATTGTTGTAGAAAAACTAAGAAAAAATCTTTTTGTGTCTTTTCCTACAATATATCCACACCTTCTTACCTTATATTTTTTATGAAATCTGTTCTTTTCCCCAAATGAAATTTTATTTTCTTCCTCTTCTCCTGTAGGTTAACAATAGAAATATTCTTACCTTTTACATGCTTTTCTGGACTTCTAAATTTGATCTGTGAACCAAAAGTGTGTAAATTTCTGTTTACATACTTCAGGAAACTTTCAGCAGTTCTTCTTGCAAGGGTACAGGCCTAAAATACAAGTTTAATTTGTTTTACAGCCGATTGCATTAAGTATGTAGGAGAAAGTAATTTCTGTGGTTAGCTTGCTTGTAGTTGAACCGTGAAGTCATTATTGGGTTAGGTAGACTATCTTTTTTTAAGAGTAGACTAGTCCAACAGATAACCAATTTATCTGTCTGTAGGACTAGGCTTATTCAAAAGAAGGGTAGTATACCTTACCTAGTAATGACTTCATGGCTTAGCAAGCAAGCTAGCTAACCAAAGATATTACCTTTACCTACACACCCTATGCAATTGTCTGTAATCAGTTTTTAAATGTTCACCACCTTTTCCAAAATGTTTCCTTATTATTCTTTATTCCTAATATAAAGTCCTTTTTTTTTGAATTTTTGGATTTGGTGTTGATTACAGGTCTCTACTCATTGCATATGTTATATGCCATAGTTAGGTCTGCACTGTTTGTCTAAAAGTTTTGTTTCTGTATTTTACATTTGAGGTTATGAGCAAATAACAGTACATTCAGAAATTATTGCATGCATTTTCATTGCGATTTTTTAAGAATGGAGAAAAAAGCAAGATTAGTTACTGCAATTTCAAGAAAATCTGCATACAGATATGTGTCAGACATCAGAATTCATTATAGCAATAATCACCAAGTCGCATTATTTACATTTATAAAAACCTCACAACAATTTATGAATTTACAGCATCTGTAATTAATTGACATTGCCCTGGTGTTCTTCAATGCAGAGTTGCAGCATCATCAACAAGGAATATATTTCTAGCAATGTGGTAAAAATCAGCAAAGAAGAACAATTTGCAAAAGTAATCCACTTCACAGTAAATAATGTTATAAGTTATAAGATTCCATAGGTATAGGTTACCCCTTACCTTCAAAAAGGCCTCTTTCTGTTCATTATGTTTATTAATTAATTGTAATAAATAATTAGCTTTATCCCCTGTATTGGCCCTCTCTGTGCTACACCAGTCTTCATCTCGTTTATAATCAGCATCTAAACTTTCCAGCACAGACCAGACCTGGAAAATATAACATAAGTGTGATCAACAATTCTAATAAACAGCCGAGTCAAAAACACATGATAGGCCCTTACTGTGTATGTTAAAAATTTTGCAAACACAAAATGGGATTTTGGAGGGTTATTGATCAGAAGCAAATAAATGTCCTCTGTAAATAAATGGAAGATGATCCCCAGCCAATCTTACAAAATTCCAGTTATTCTGGAATGAAAAAACAACATAAAATGAAGGAAAAAAACACAAATAAACAAAACTTTCTTTTATCAAGCAAAACAATAATGTAAAGATTGTGGAAAATTAATTTTAAGCCCTGTAACTCTGGAATTCCATGACCAAAAGTTTGACACTTTAGTGAATACGAAAACTTTATACAATAGAAACTAACTGAACATTGACGTAAGGAGAACTTTCTTGATCGAGTCACAAGTCCAACTTGTTATGTTTTGACCAACCTGTTCAGCAGTTTTGTACCAGTTCATGGACGCCATTACAAGTTTATGTCTTTCTTCTGTATGATACATCAGCTGTTGCCAGGCAAATGTTACATTTTCTGCAATGGCTCGGATCAGATCAGAATTAAAATGGTGAGCTTGTATCATATTCTCAGCTCGCTGTGTCACCTGGGCCATGCTAATATTGGTTTTCTGAAAGATGAAAATCAAACTGTCATTTAACATAGAATATTAATATTGAAGAACTAAATGAATCTTTTTTAGTGTAATTTGAACAAAAGTGCCTTAAATTTATATAATACATAACAATATTAGTAAAGAATGCACTTAATACATACTCACATAGAGAGAATCATATAGCTTTCCACCAGCAACACCAATATAATCCTAATAGCTGGTTGAGGGTTGATATGATGTGTGATATTGAAAAAAGACATATCATATACACTTTATTATATACTCCAAGAAGATGTTTTTCCCCATGAGAGTTGATGTAATACTGATCATAAAAAACATCTACTTTAAATATATAATAAAGTGTTTATGATATGGATTTTTCAGTATATCATATTCCTATACTAATTTTGATAAAGTCTTTAAAGGTGTGACTGATATTTATGATGTGACTTCATAGAGTTTAGGGGTTTGATAAAGCTAATATCACTTTGGCTGATATCTATGATGTGACTTCATAGAGTTTTAGGGGTTTGATAAAGCTTATATCACTGTGACTGATATCTATGATGTGACTTCATACAGTTTTAGGGGTTTGATAAAGCTTATATCACTGTGACTGATATCTACGATGTGACTTCATACAGTTTTAGGGGTTTGATAAAGCTTATATCACTGTGACTGATATCATCTCAGATGTTTCATACAGCACAATTGTCAAAGTCATTGAATGTGCTTCACATGCAGTTTACCTGTGTTTACTAATTAGCATATTATTATTATGTTTATCAGTGTTTCAAACAGTTATTTACATTTAATGGTTCATTTTTGGCAATCAGAATATCAATAATTATTTCGACATCATGTGTGATTAGATAATCTAGCTCAGAAACCATATGTCATCCTATGTACATAGAACCAATTGCTATTTTATGATAATTGATAAAACATGATTATAAGGTAAATTCATTATTATTCGTTGGATACAAATATACATGGATTCATGAATGGCAAATTTCTATAGGAATATATGCAGACCTCAGCAAAACCACAATAAACCTAAACATATATATAAATTATCCACAAAAATGATTTTTTTTTTACTCATGAAAAGAAATGAATCCAAAGTATGTTATTTGTTTGGACTTGTTTGTTTGCTTTTTGGCCTTGAATGTTTGTCCCTAATATTTTATTAACTGTGCATTTGCAGTCAGGTATTGCAGATCAAATTTATTCATTCATAGTGTGATAATTTACGTTTTTTGATTAAGTCAAGCCTGGATCGATCTATCTTGTGCAATGTAAACGCAAACTGGTCTTTTTAAGATCGATTCAAATAAAGATCGATCCAATTTCATTGCCAGTGTAAACAGGGTCTTAGTCGGAAAGTTGTCTCATTTGCAATCAAACCACATCTCCTTAGTTTTATATAGACGTCAGCTTCTATTATAGGTGCTCTGTCCTTTGCCTCGTCTTTTGCTTCCTCAACTTGTGGATTTTGCAACCTTTGCCTTCCCTTGTGCCAGCTTGATGAGTTTTAACTGTCAAGGTATACCACTTTTACAAAATATCATCTGTATGTAATACATACCTCAATAGCATGCATGAATTGTTCATGTTCTTTCTTTAGAGATTCAGCCTCCATTAATGAATTTGGACAGGTAAAACAACTGATTAACATGGACTTTCCATGGTCTATCCAGTATATAACCTAAAATACAGACAGTAAAACAACGGATTAACAATAATTTTTTATATTTACTACATCAAAATCATCTACAGTATTCACACACCTTAGCAATAAATACTCATTTTACATTGCTACTTTTTATAACTATACTAAGCCATTATTTGTTCATATTTCCAATGTGTATTCCATGAGAAGAGAATATATATGAAACATATTAGGCTGTGGTAGCCAACAGATGCTCCTTGACCTGAACACAGACACAAAATAGGAATTCAAAGCTTTATCTACCTTTCATTGTAGATAGTAATGCTACAAAATTATAAAATTCCTGGTAAAAATTTAAGACCAACAAAAGCAAAGGGTACATATGAATTATTGTTTTCAGGAAGAGACTATGGTTTTTAGTGAATAGTTTACATGGCAGTTCAACCACCTGTCCTTATTATTAATTGATGCTCTCAGTCAATCTTTTGAATGCTAGCAGTAGCTCACAGGGAAACAGGATATTGTGGATTCAGAAATTTTTCGTTGGATACCAATTTTCGTGTATTTTGTGGGTACAGGGGAATCACAAAAATAAATGTCAATGAATTACCTGCTTTCATAAGGAATGTATGCCAAGTTTGCCAAAACCATGAAATTAAATATCCACGAATATGCAATTTTTTTTTAAACCACGATAATTGGTACCCACAAAAATAAATGAATCCACAGCAGTAAGTTTCAAAATCTAAACTGTCAAATTGTATCCTAGCTTTTTAGCTATTCTTCTAATTTCTAAGTGCATGGCAGATAGGCAAGTAAAATCAAATTTAAATTTGATTCTTTGACCCAGTCAGGCCACTTTATACAGAATAGTCTACATGAGCATGCCAGTTGTGACAAATGAGCCTTTGACATATAAATATCTTATTTATACCTGTCTGGCTTCTACTTCAAAGTTCCTGAGCTGTACAAGTTGTTCCAATCTTTCCCTCTTTGATTCAGCAATAGCTTCCAGGTCCATCTCTCTCTCATGTAAGTATTCTAACAACGCTTGGATACGTGACTGAGCTTCACATTGAGAATCAGCCATTAACTGTATCCCAGAATTCTCAAAAACCTGGAAAAATATCAAATCTCAATATGATGTATTAGTTAGACAATACTTATAAAATAAAATGCTAATAATATAATAAAATAGTACTCTTGACTAAAACATGACTTAAAAATCTATAAAAATCATGTAGACATTGACCTTTGTAAGATTAAGTTGTGGAAAAGACATCTAGGTCAAAGTATATAAATATAATTTTACTACAAATTGTCATCAATTTCTACTAAAACAACAAATAAAGTATCATTCTTGTGTGTGTATTATTTTTTTTAATTCTGAACTAAAAGAATTAAAACCTTTTAGGAAATGGATGAGTGAAAATATTTAATACCCAATACACCAACCAAATGATCAAACAGTATTCTTTCACTAACATATATACTGCTTTTCTGTTTATTCTTATCTATAATCTGTAAGTTTTCAAATTTAGATCTCCTATGAAATTAAAATTGTAAAATATTTCCACCATTTGCAAAGAATACTCTAATTTTCAAATGTGATAAATGTTTTGGTAGTTATTTTTTGGATTCTTTCTAGGACATATGGCAAGTTAAATTCAATCAAGCAACCAACCAAACAAATATCAGATAAAAATGTTCGCACATACAGCAGAATATATTTATTTTAAGAAGGGTCTACAAATTTCAGAAAGTTTTCTGACAAACAGAAGTTGAACTCTCAAAATGACATAAAAGTTTTAATTTTTGTGACTTAGGATAGTATTATGCTTTTACTTTTTTGAGCAGCTCAACATTATCTGTATCACATATGTCTGCAATTCCCATAATTTCGTATTCTTGTATATTTTTTTTTTTACATATGATTTTTGTGGATTGTTCAAAAATCGTTTTTTTCATAGAAAAAAATCATTTTATGGTTTAAACATGTTAAACAAGTTATGTTTTTGAATTGTAATTGGTGAAACTGCGAGCTACTGCTTACTCATGATACCCCCGCCGCAAGTGGATAATGTTAATAGTGTAAAATATATACAAATGTTCAGTAAACAGGAAGTTGTTGAGCAATGAATCTGAAAACACATAACACGGTATAGCTGACTTATATTAACCCTGAAACCAAATTTCAGAAATCCTTGCATTGTAGTTCCTGAGAAAAATGTGATGAAAAATATTCACGGGACAGACAGACTGACGGAAGGAAGGATGGACAGACAGAGGTAAAACAGTATACCCCCTCCTTTTTTTAAAGTGGGGTATAATTAGTTGAACTCTTCATTTCATGATTTAAACAATCCCCAAAATTACACAAAAATTAATAATCCAAAATAATAACGAATTTATCTGACTATAGCATGTATACAGTTTTTAGCTGAAATTTTTACATACCTGAATTAAGTCTTGTCCTCTCTGTAGAACTTCAAATGTACAATTCTGCATCAAGAGAACACTTTCATTATGAGCCTGTAAGAGTTGTTCTGCTTTACTGCCTTCATTACCAAGTTCCTGGTGTTGAAGTTCTTCTGCCCAAAGCTCTAACTGTGACGACACCTAAAATTAACGAATAAATAACTTAAATTATTAGTAGAATTTCACAACTGGAAATCTTTCGCCTATAGATCTTACAATGATTAACCTAAGAATTCAAATCACAATTGCATAACTCAATCCATTTTTTTCTGCAGCAATTCCTGTTTTGACTATAGATCTAGATGAGACGAGACCTAATATTAACATCAAATCAGTAGCACTTTTTCAAAATTAAAACTAATTTCAATCAATTGTTCCAGTTATGAAGACACCTTGAGGAAAGTTTGAACGTTGTTGTCTCAAAATTTCTATTTAAAATGCACAATAAATAGAACTTGACTTTTCATAACTTCTCGTATAATACACATAATTGTTTTCTTAACAAAAGAAGTGTTGTCTTTTTTTCTTTGCTTTGCACTTTTTATTATGGTTTTTTTTTTGCATGACGTTTATAAGATTTGTTTCTCTCTAAAAAAAAAAAGAACTTTAGTTGGTTAGGTGCTTTCTTGTAACTCTCGATTTAGAAGTGTAGTTTTAAGATTTTTTGGCAATTTGAACACAATAATTAAGTCTCTAGATTATTATAATAATACAAGTTATACAAAAATACAGTACTTGTCACAGTTAACACTACTTTACCACTGAATATAATTTTGTTTTACACTACTTTACCACTGAATATAATTTTGTTTTATATCTTTTTCAGTATAAACAACTGTTTTGCCACTAAAACAAAGCTTTTTCTATACTTCATGAATGTTTTTCTTTTTTCTTTTTTGTTTTATGTTTTAAGGAGATGTCACAAGTTATTACTTTCATGCACTTGACCTTAAGATGTAAAGTTTTCTCTCTCTTCTTGCACTTTTATTTTCATTTTGTTAAAGTACTTGGAGCCTACATCTTTTTTTCATATAAAGATAGCAGATTATTATCCCATAGATGTTATATAAAATATACAGCTTTGTGTATGTGGATAGAAGATTAAGGGGCCTCAGTGGCTGAGCAGTCTAAGAATTTCTGTATTGCTAGTCTGAGTTTGAATCCTTCATGTGCATGGTGCAAGTGACTGCAATCTATAAATAATTGACTAGTATTGAAGGTCAGTGGTTCTCTCTGGGCACTTCGACTTCCTCCATAAATAAAAAGGGACCTCCACAAAATAGCACAACAGTGTTGAAAGTAGCAATAAACACCAACCCATCAATCAAACATTAAAGATTAAGAAAAGTGAGTCATTGTTTAAATATATAAGTTGGACATTAAGCAACCAACGATTGGTCAATTCAAGGCAAAATATAGGTCTGGGCACACAACAAAACCATCCCAAAGTCAAGACCTTAACAAAAAAAAACATGTTAAAACCACTTAAGCATGATAAGTAGGTTAGAGAAGGGATTCTATTTTTTTTATACTAATGTGTATAGATATAAATGTCCTATAATCTCTATACAAATGTAATATATATAAATTACTTTACTGTACAAGTAACTGCATCCAAAAGGCTAAAGAGGTTTATACAACCAGAATATTTTTATTTGTTTTACAATTTATTACCTCTAGTGAATCTCTCTCAAACAATCTCAGTTGTAAACACAAGTCTAGTTTCATTTTGTTTACCTCTAGTGAATCTCTCTCAAACATTCTCAGCTGTAAACACAAGTCTAGTTTCATTTTGTTTACCTGACTGATGAATCTCTCTCAAACAATCTCAACTGTAAACACAAGTCTAGTTTCATTTTGTTTACCTCTAATGAATCTCTCTCAAACAATCTCAACTGTAAACACAAGTCTAGTTTCATTTTCCTTGCTGCCCACAGTTCCTCTAGCTGTGACCTACTTTCATTTAACTGGTGAAGAACACCTGGAAGAAAGAAAAAAATACACATTACATTTTAACTGTATTATTCCATACCTAAATGAATTTTTAATTGTTACTTTCAAAATAAAGGTTGCAACTATGTAAGGAGAACTTCAAGTTAAGTTAATGTTGTTCTATCTTACCTTGGTGTCATGCTATTAATGAACATTTCTAGCCTTCATACTTTTGGTCTTTAGCCTATACTAATTGCAGAAACACATGTCATGTGGATTGATAAAACTGTTATAAAGAATAAAAGTGACAACACCTAATTTCGAACTTGATCTGAGTTTTGTGGTAATAGACTTTGTGTATAAGTTTCATATCATTTGGTTGATACAAGCTAAATCTAAAGAACGAAAAATCAATTTTGAGCATACATACAAGGGTGTATAAGTCAACAGTATGAATAAGACTATCATTATCTTCAGTCCAGCTGACTCAAGACTTTATCATTCTTGTAAATTTTTGTGTAACTTTATCTTAGTGGCATGAAAGAGTAACAGAATGATACACACTTTGGATATCTGGGACCCTCGATTTGATGTTGCCAAGAAAAATGTGACTTAAACCTTATGGGAAGGACACACAGTAATAACACAAACCAGTTTACCCTCCTTTCCCTCCCCCTCTTTCTTTCTTTCTTCTTTTTTTAGAAAACTTCAGTGTTCATCCCATATCAAGACAGTCTGTGGCAAACTTTTTTCAGACTTCGTCTGACCAAAAGAGAAATTTGATGTATTCTATATTTTCAACTAAAAAATCAAAAAATTCTGTTCGACCGAATGAACTTTTGTCTGAAATTTTGTCTGTCATACAGAGTATAGTATACACTGTATATAAGAGTACAGAATTTACTGTTGATGTATTTACTATATTTTGCCATCAGTCAGTTCTAATTAGCTGTTACCAGAACTTTTTAAGAAGTTGTTTACAGGTAATGTGTTATACAAAGAATGAAGCTGCTTTATGCAGATTAGTCAACCTATCCTAGGATTTCCCAAAACCAATTTTGTTTTCTGTATCTTCAAAAATTCGACACATGAACAATTTATGGTGTAAAAATAAACAAGGTATTCTCTCTGAAGCAAATAAATAGTTCATAAGTGCAACATTTAAAAGTAAAGTCATGACTTTGTCAGAAGAAAAACAAGGGGCCATTTCAAACTAGTTTTAATACCTAAATTATATCATGATAAAAATATTGAGAAATATCCTATCTTAACTATCTTAAAAATTTGCACTTTTATCAAATAAAAGTGTGATGTAGTATATATAGGCAGCTAAAAAATAATTTTTGGAAAATTTTCAAAAATTCACATCTGATTTTACTGACTGCACGACACATTGGAACAATATCCAGGTTGATGTTATGCCTGCTCGTTACGACATCAGCATCGCAGCAGACTAATTAACCGCTATCTCAAAATAATTCTACGTTCAAGTTTTATGAAAATTTGTAATTTGTTAGCATTATGTAATCCCAGAAGACTTTGCCAATAGTTAATCATCTTTCAGCAAGAAAAAGATTGGGAACTGAACACTTTTTCACTCTATGATTTATATATTCTATCTTTTTATTTATACATAAAATTTAAGAACAAGTAAAATAACAAAAATACCAAACGCCAAAGAAAATTCAAATCAGAAAGTCCCTCATCAAATTGCAAAATCAAAATCTCAAACATATCAAACGAATGGATAACAACTGTCATATTCCAGACTTGGTACATGCATTTTCTTAGGTATCAAATGGTGGATTAAACCTGGTGTTATAGCTAGCTAAACCTCTCACTAGAATGATGCACTCATTTTCATTAGAGGACACTGATTTTACAAGACCAAGTTCATTTCAAAGATAGGGTTACTATACGGTTATACAGGGTTTATTTGAGATCAAGAAAGTGTTAAAAGATATAATCAAATAATAGTTTGGAAAAACAATTGTTTTAAAAGATATAGTCAGAGTCATAGTCACTACATGCAATCTGTAACTGTTTTATATCTTTTAATCATGGTACATGTACATTGAGCTATTATGTCTATACAATTGTGTTTATATGTTGTATGTTTGCTTTTTTCTCATATTATTTTTTTTTTTTTTTTTTTTTTTTTTTTTTACTTGTATTGTATACATGTATATGAGGGCCTCAGGGATGATTAGTTATTGTGACTAACTGTGCTCTTTAAATAAAGAATTTATTATTATTATTATTCCCTAAAGTAAAAAGAGGTCCCATGCTTTATTAAAAAAAATTCATATCATTTGAATACTAATTTCCATAGCTCCATGAAAAGTTGCTATCCAGAACATTTATAATTTACTTCTATCAAAATTTGCTGTAAAATAGTTTATTTAGGGGAAAAGAGAACTGTGGAAATAAACATGTAAAACAGAAAAAAATTGCACTAGAAATAGCAAAATTTAAACTTTACAAAAATGAACCACTTGACATAGTTCATGTAGTATGGAACAATTATATTGAAATCAGGAAATTTGAAAAATTTATGGTAAGCCTTATGAAATGGTTTTAATAGTGGATTTTTTTTTTATTGAAAATCATTTATTCGATTACTGCAGTACCCATATTTAGACTATTTTATTTATTTTGTCTGTTTAGTTCACACATCATTGTAAATATAACGGAATTTTATGAGACTGTCATCAAAGTGAGAGGTTAAGCACTTTAAACCCAGGTTTAATCCACCATTTTCTACATTTGAAAATGCCTGTACCAAGTCAGGAATATGACAGTTCTTTTCCATTTGTTTTTAATGTGAATTGTCATTCATATTTTTGTGATTTTACTTTTTATTCCTGTTCCTTTAATTTTAGTGTGTTTTTGCTGTGCATGTACTGATTTTGCGTCAAGAACAAATACCCCATATCCTTTTTCTATCATGTATTATCAGCAGGATTCAATAAATGGAACATAAAAGGATTGACCTATCCCATAATTCCACATAAACAAGCATCCCATGATGCAAAGTTTTCATGTTTTAAGAAGTTAAACTATACATTGCTACAGCATTTAATCAAAGTGGCTTTAAAATTACATAATAAAACTTCTTTGTACAAAAATGTACCAAATAAAATGGAAATGGAAATGGGGAATGTGTCCAAGAGACAACAACCCTTTAATTTAATTTGGTAAATAGTCTAAATTCTTATGAGATGTGTACAACTATAAGTTCTATAAAGATTGGGAAATGAGAAATTCCATTGATTTACAAGTAAATGTCTTAAGTTCCAGTGGTCAGGATAATCTATAGAATTCATTCAATAATGGCACATATTGATATAAATTACACAACGATTTCCCAAGAGGGCTTATGAAAGGCTGTGTTCACATGCCAAAATGTAGACCCAGATCCTTTAAAATTTGAAATTTCCTTATGCCAACCCCTTTAAAAAAAATGCATGACCACAATCGTTCCTTTTTAAACACACTTCTAAAGAAAACACTGTTGTATTAGAAAATATACAGAGTCAGGGGAAATTTTTCATTTATCCAGAATACTGATAGTGAATTTGAGGGAGGCTTCAGTCTATTAATTCTGCTAATTAATTACATGGACTGGAAAAAACATTTTCAGAAAAGCGAAACATTATTTCATGACCAATTAACCAGCTGACTTATAATCCTAATGTTATTGTTGTCTTCTTTGAAGTTCACCAGACTTACTCATCATCAAATTACAATAAAGACAACAACTTTCCTATGACTGAACATCTGGACAACCACTTACTTACATACCATAGCATTAAGGTAGGTTAATGATTATGGAAAGAATATTACCCCATCAAAGTATTTATATATGTCACAAAATTAGAAGCCAAATTAAACCAAAATATTTGTTGCTTCTCCAATGTAAATATGAATTATGAAAAAAACTTGGTGGATAAATTTCATGTACCTAATTTATTATTAATCAATTATATTTTAGACAGCAACCCAATCACACACAAAAACATACCGGTACACATATCAAGAAGTTATTTGCATCAATGCAATAATGTGGCCAATTAACATATGAATTATTAAAAAAATATGTTGGGTAAACATCAACAATAAGACAGTAACCTAACCACAAACACACCAAAAAATCTAGCAGTTATATATGTGTCATAGCATTGCCTTCTCGTTAACCTAGCGATACTTGAAGTATGTTTTTATTCATACAGTTACAAATATTAGTTGAAACAAAAGGATTTTACTAACACCTGCATAACCTGTAAGTTACAAGATGCCAAAACAAAGGTGTTGCCATCTAAGCATTGACCCTATTTCTTTCTTTTTTTCAGCAGGTTAATTTTCTGTTACAAATCATGATGTATTGTGTTATGTGTACATGTTATGCTGCCCATCAAGGGCCCTTGATTGGAATAATAAAACATTCTTATTCTTTAAACTTTTAAAAATACTGTTAAAACATATAGCACCCTAAGTTCTGTAACTAATTTTTCTTTAAATCCTATTTAATGTTAAATCAGTACTGCTTTTTGTCACTGACCATGCATTCATTTACATGATTACATTTTTTAACAATGTCATAGAGTACATTTTGCTTATTTTGCACCTGACTTGACTGATAAGTCTAAAACTAAATAAAATTGTATTGGAATTTCTCTACTTATAAATTCTGAGAAGCATGACTGCAAAATAAGGCGAATTGAAACTTATCAATTAATCCTATCATGAAGGAAACGTAGGAATAATAAAACTGAGAATGGAAAATAGAAATGTGCCAAAGAGAGAACAACCCAACCAAAAGAGCAGAAAACAGCTGAAGGTCACCAATGGGTCTTAAACACAGCAAGACATGTTTATTCCATATTGAAATATTTTAGTGGTCTTTTCTACATGAATTGGATTTTGAATAAAACAGCATAATATTTTTCACTTGAAGAAATAAGATACCCACAGCCTTATGTAAACATCATGTTATTATACATATAATGTAATATGGTAAAATGTTTGATGTACCATTGGTATTGGCTGGTTTTGGTAAATAGTAGTCATTAAAAACATTTATTCTTAGAATATAGGCCGGCCTTCAAAACAGAGCAAAAGCTCATATACTTCATTTCAAGTTCAAGGCACCATTGTTTGTTTTGATAAATGCTCCCTTTAAATATTAACAATAAACAGATAAAATTCTGTTTTATTCTCTGAAATATACTATCAGCATTTATTTGGGCATTGGCTCAAAACATCATACATGCAGTAGTGTAGAGAGTACAATCTCAAGCCAACTTAGTTTTACTGTATTGACAAATGTGTTACCAAACATCAATGTTATAGAGCATCTGTTAATTGTGTTTTAACTGACAGTACTGATTGATATGTACATAACATACTGATGGAAATATTACATATCAGGTGAAGGTGAGGTAAAAGTTGGTTAAACAGTGCTGGGATAAAACAATTAGAACACTTAGTGGGTCTCATTGGGGTTGAAGCGTGAAGCGGGATTGCCGATTTTTTGTAAGCGTGAAAGTCAAATTATTGTGTCGTGAAAACGGGAAATGAGGTCTTGCGGGACCCGTGAAATGACCAAAAAAAAAGAATTGCTTAAGAACATAGTGAAAGCGGGATACGGGAATCTGACAAAACAGTAAGCAGGATCCGGGATCGGAACCCCCAATGAGACCCCCCACTTAGTTGACTGAGATTCATCAATATGAAAGTGGTATGATTGCAAAGAGACAACTATCCAACCAGTGGCCGATCCAGGGGTGAGGGTTCTGGGAGTTGGAACCCTCCTCTTTCTATGGGACGATCGATCATTTGAATGGGGACATATGGTTGAAACCCACCCCCTTTTAAAATTGCTAGATCCCCCCCTTCCAACTATGTTCAGATGTTGAGGATTTAAAAGCATTGTTGCCAACATTTCTGCAGCAATGAGCAAAACCCATACTATATAGTCAGCTTCATTAATTTATAAAATTCCTTTAATCTTTCACCCTTATGTATAAAGGGTCTTTTCGTTCTTTGGTGTGAAATTAACATTCATGAAACAGATCATAAAGTGAAATTGAGATTAATGCACAATATCCTTACTTCTATATGATAAATGATGTATATTCATGAATCTCTGCCAAATTACTCCTCTTGTTTATAGTATCTTAAATCTTAAATCTCAATAAGATACTGAAGCATAACAAATACTTCTTCATTTAAAATCAATTCATAGAATTGGATTGAAAGATTGACATGATTGATGAAAATATCATATTTGTTGAAGGTTGGGTAAAAGTTTGCTTTTAAAAATCTGAGATAAAAGTCTAAAAAACTTAGTTGACTGAGGTTTATCAGTGCTTTTAATGTGAAATTTCTTTCATCTTTTGCCCTTATATTTAAAGGTCTTTTTGCTCTTTGGTGTGAAATTTACATGATTGTAACATATCATAAAGTGAAATTGAGTTTATTACACAACATCCTTATATTTACTTCTATATGATAGAAGACAACTGTGTGATGAAAGTCTGCCAAATTATCCCTCTTGTTTATTGTATCTATAATCTCAATAAGATACTAAACCAACAAATACTTCTTTATTTAAAATCAATTCATCTTTATATACATAGAATGGATAGAAACATTGTGCCTTTTTATAGCTTTTATTTGATTGGATTTAAGAATTTTTAATCAATCATTAGGAATTGGTTTGGAATTAAGGAAAACATTATTAGGGAACTAATTCATAGATGCTTATGGCGAGAACCATAAAATTATCTAACTTATGTGCATGATGTGTAAACCAAACAATCCAGACCAGTAAATCTACGGCAGGCCAATTTGAAGCAGCAATAGCTAGCCTTTGTGGCAGATATTTCCTCTCTTGACTTATGATTGCCTGTGATTAAGGTCCTGTTACTTTTACCAGAAGATCAATTCAAAGGATATAATGGTCCTTACAATTCTCAGGAAATGCTTGTTAAGGAAGACCATTGTTTAAAACCCTTACCTCAACATTTTGTTCTTAAGAGTAGAGTGTTTCCTCAAGCAAAATTAAAAGCAGACAAGTAGACTCCTTTTAATGGCTTAAAAGACACTATTTGGTGGGTTTTTTTCAGTATCTAAATTTTTTTCATAAATCACTTCAAAAGCTTATAACAAGATATTAAATTTGGTGAACAAAATTGTAAACATTTGTAATATGTACATTAACATGTACTAATATCAAAGCTTACAAAATGGTAGCCCAAACCATTGTGTTCCGTTCAAAGTCCAAAACTTATCCAGATAAAAAAATTAAATAAAAATGTAGCAGCACAAATGCAATATATGTTTAATATTCTGAAAATGTTTGAGATTTTTCAGATAAATGGTTTTGGAGAAGTTGTAGATACAAAATGGGTACCCCTTACCTTCCTTAACCCTGTAAATCTCATATGATTTGCTGAGGAGCATCCCAAAAATAATTTGGATAAAAAATAAAATGGTTTAACAATGGCATTATAAGGTGAAGGTTATTTGAAAGTTCAATACAATTCTGATAAGGGGTATAGGAGTGGTGGGTATATAGAAAGTCAGACAAATGGATGCACAACCCCTTACATAATAAACCAGGCATTTCGTGATCATCGAGACATCTTTTGGACTTACCTTCTATATGAGTGTAGTCTGGGTTCTGGTTGATTCTATCTGGTTCCGTACTGAAGACCCTGTGAAAAAGATAAACCATAAAGTCAAAGAACTTCATACAATAGATTGTTATGAACAGTATTATATAAGCTAATATTCGTAGTATCCAGCTTGCTATCAGGAGAAAGGCCAGCACAAATCGGGCAACGGTCATGATAAAGATCATGTTTGTGTGGTCTGGCATGTTGTCAAACAATTTAGCCCGCTGTTGGGCAAAGTTTCTGGAGGTAATGGATGAATTTGAGGACGATGATGTCATACGACTTCTTCTACGAAATCGCCTCATTGTCAAAATTTCCTTCAAAAATGTATTAAGCTATTAAACGTTATTTGAAATAACCAACAAATATGTACATCCAAGAAAATAGAAAAATAAGTTTTGTTTTACATTCTGTAAGTCACATGATGATCACATGACTACACTAAAATCTACTTCCTGTCGTCTGCAAATCTATAGCAATCACCTAAATGCATCTTTCCAACTCATAGCAGTCGAAACACCAATAACTTCACATAATGGAATTTAGTTGCATGGAAAACAAGTTGTGTCATTTTGTAAATGGAATATATTTCCCTATTTCACAAAACAAAATACATGATTATGGTATATAATCCTTCTTAGTGAATTAATCCAAACTTCTGAATTGTAAGGCACTTAGAATAAATTCAAAATGAATTATCGGAATTTAAAACAGCTTACTAAGTCACTTAGTTAAGATACTAAACAATTAATTTCATAACAATGATTAATCTCGCTGCATTTCCTTAATCTAGTATTTAACAAATACATGTCCTCTTTTCAATAACACGGGATATCCTTTCTATTTTCTGAAATTTCATTTCAAAATATACAATATTTAATCATAAACCAATTGAAAATTGTCCACACTACTGGACATTATATATAATGATTTGTTTCCTCATTAAGAAGTATGGACATTCTAAGCTTCATCACAATTAAAATATTTCTCACTCAAGTATGCAATTGACTATCTATTTTTAGAATTCCACGTTGGGGATGAAAATCAATATTTGTAGTAATATTTCATATGTTTCCTATAATTGATCCAATTCAATATTTAATTGATATCATATAAAGATCACAAACAGTTAGAACAATCTGACCTACTCTCCGCAGTATAATGAAACACAAAACACTCAAAATATCAACTTTACCCACGAAAGATCGTATGTATCTAATTATATTTCCTCCACTACAAATAATCCTTTACATAACAAAATTTGGTTGCCGTAATTTCCAGGTTATAAAACTGTTTAATTTATCACACTTTAATTTTTCTACGAGTTATAGTATTTATGAATGGTATAACATGAAAAATACATTCCCAATTTCATCAGAGTCCTCATGAATAAAAAAGTTCAGACTCCTAATTATCCATTTGGATAGAATTGTATCATTCTACCATACATTGTAATATTTTCTCTCGGCTTTATTACGTGATCTCATAGCTCTCTAGATGAATATAATTCACATCAATATTTATAAAAACATGCCTTCACCAAGAATACTATACATCACTAAGGATGCAGAAGTTATCTATCTATTTCAAACTTTTAAACTGGTAAATCTCACTTCTTCATCTTTCTCGATGCACTAATAGTTTCACAACTTGGCTCTGAGCACAAAAGCACAAATAAACAAACACTCGGCAATTGGATAAAAGAGATGTTCATTTGTGTTAAATTGCAGCATCTATCACCACAAAACATTTTCGTATTAATTCATAATAATATCATTAGGAAAATACAGAAATCTATACCAAGTAACGTCTAAGGAATGTACACAACAGAAGAAAATGTGTTACATTTCTTGGTGGTTTTTACTTTTTGATCAATATTTAGCCTACAAGTTAAATCAAAAACATTCGACTGATTCAGATTCAACTGAAGCAGGTTTAATTAATTCTTATTTTCAATTCTTCGTTGGGATAATGTTTCATCAAATTGTATAAATTCCAGGTAAGAAATTATCTTCTGCTCTTCAGTCAATCAAGGTCAATCAAATGTTTGATTCTAAAGCTCATCATTATGTAAGCATAAACTGCCACTTGATACAGATGAGTAACAGGTATCACCATCTGGTTGCAGAATCATGTTTTCATGCAGAATATCAATTAATTTCTTTTCAATAAAACCACAAACTTAATTGAACGAAAATTGCTGAAGTGTTATTTGCACATTTATATCAATAATTAACTTCACAATCCTTCATGGTATTTAGATTTTAATGATTGTCAAACATTTTCTTACTCCTCTTTTTGATCCCATCTTTATAAGAATGTCTATGCCTACTTAAATGTTGATCTCTAAATTCTTTTTACATTTATTTCATACAACTTTTTTGAAAGAGGTGAATATATTTATACAGCTCCAGTAACCCTGTCCAATAATTTAAATTGTTCATTCAAAAGCATATATAACTTCCCATATTTATTTTCATCAGTATATTCATAAAACATATATTTGTATAACTCTCCCACACTGACTTTTCCCAATTACTTTTTATGTATGTTTGCACACCCTTACACTTCAGATAAAATATTTGTCATGTAAATAAAACATAAGTATTTTCGTCAACCCTTATATAAGTAATATAAGATCGACTTCTTAGGTTGATTACTATTTCTATGGGTAATAGAAAAAGAAAATGAAACTATGTTAGGCCAGATAAAAAACATGATGATTTATGACCTAGCCCACATATCACAACATGGGTTGTAGTAAAACATAAGGATTATATGTCTATGGGGCAGCAATCTGATGACAAACATTTACAAGGGCACTTGGCAGACTACAGTCTCCAACAAAAGGGGTTGAAGCTGAGGGTTGAAGTAATAAAACTTTGCTTAGTGCTTAGAGCACGAACATGGTGCTGGAAACAAGGAAAACCAACATTTTGATTGGTTGATTTCAGTGTAAGAGTACAATCATCTGATTCCAAAGTTTTATGACTTTGAAGATAGGAGTGTCCATATTTAGCTTTAAATCCACAAGTCTATAAAAGAAGCAAACAAATTGAACAAAAAAAGTAAAAAGCTCACACTTATTCTCCAAAGACTAAAGACATAATTAAGACATGACAACCACAAATGAAAGTTTTTAACGACCTTGACTGACTATACAGACCTTGCACGGTCGGTAAAATGGGACAAGAATATTTTCATCCTGGGCTCCTTCAAGTTGATTGGCTTGAATATTTTCCAAAACTTAAGTTCTATTGGTAAAATTATCTGCCTTTTTTTTCTTTAAGATTCAACATTTTGCATGTTCATCGTAATTCACAGAATTGTCCACATCAAAAAAAGAATCTTCAGGTATTTACTGCTTGGTAAGACACTCAATCTTATACAATTCGGTGTGTTATTAACATAAGATAGTTCACTGCTTAACACAGAAATATATTTACTGGCCTATGTCCATTCATGCAAATAATTACAGGTAGATAATAAACCATCAGGTGTGCTATCCTATCACAATATATATCTGTTTGATGTATAAGGTACCAGAAAATTACCCCCTGAACATCACACAATTAGCTTTATAAAGATCTCTGTCTACTTATACCTATGTATATCTACAGCGTCACATTAGGAAGAGCTTTTAAAATATACCTGGTAAAGTTAGCAAAATCATGGTTTTTAATACCAATATAAGGTCTATAAGGATAATTTATCAGAAGTACAGTAACAGTATGAAACCTAAATGGAAAGATCCCTGGACTGCCTAAAGTAAAGGAAAAGTGATAATTTTCCATTTATTTAAGAATTGAATGCTTCTTTTTGTAAATTTATTGGGGTGTAAAGGTGTTGACCAAAGAACATTTTGTATGAGGTGCAGAAGTTTTTCATTCTAAAAATGTAACCCGATTAATAGACTGTTAACTACTAATTCCACAAGATTCTATGAATAGACTGTAGACCACTGGTTCCACAGACCCTAAATCTTACTGTAAAACACAGTATCCACCAGAATCTATAAATAGACTATAAACTGCTGATTCTTAAGAGCCTATAAATAGATGGGCAACCACTGTTCCACTAGAACCTATTCATTTCCAGACAACCTACACAGTAGCCAATTCTCTAAAGTTATATGAACATTCTACTGATGATCTCCTTATGACTAATCAGTGTCTCCCACATTTCTTTGAAAATTACATAATACTGTAATCATTTTCTGGTAATAATATTTGTTTGATGTGATGATTGTCAAATAAACAACACCCAAGGTAATACACAACTGTAACAGAACGTCATGAAACCTTAAACACAATCTAATTAACTGTCCAAAAAAAATATTCGATGATACCAAACTTGCAATAAAAATTTAAATCTTTTAGTGACAAGGAAAAGACAACACCATTGCCAAAGAAAAAGAATATGAACAAGAATATAAGGTTGACCTACAGTGGTTAACATCTTAATTTTATGTCCAAAATATACCACACCAATGGGCAACACGACCACTCTAAATGCAAGATTTTCTCGCTGCGTTGATGACTTTTTGGTGGCCTGGGGCTGTTTTCTGCTCTTAGGTCGGGTTATCGTCTCTGACATCTTATATATTTCCATTCTCAATTTTTGTACTCCCATTAGTACTTTATACAACTTTTTTTTTTTTGTAGCATATTCTGCAAACAAGACAAAACTTTGGAAATAGAACTTCAGATGAATGAATGAGTAACCAATACCAATATTGTACAGTAAACAATTACATGATCATTTTATGTGCTGAATTCAATTATCTCGCAGGTCAACATGAGGTCAAATGAGCAATTCCAATAATTATTGGTCAATCATATTATCGCTAAAGAATAAAATTAATTAGCTACATTAACTTAATCAATTATGTCCTGGTGTGTTTTAAAGATGACTGGTTTTATTTCATTTACTCTGTCCATCGGCATGTCAACATAAAAGGTCAAAAAGAGGTCTTTCTCTTTTAAATGATTTATGCTGGTCAATATCATGTCGATTTATCAGGAATGGAATAAATGTCAAAAATTCAACTGTAGCAGTAAAATGGCAATGAAAATGGGGAATATGTCAAAGAGACAACAACCCAACCAAAGAACAGACAACAGTCGAAGGGCACCAATAAGTCTTCAATACCCGGAAGTGGTTCTCAGGTGGCCCCTAATAAAATTGTGTACTAGTTCAAAATTGGACATCTTTTCACAATTTATTCTCTTACAAGATAGGAAATTTAATTCTCTTACAAGATAGGAAATTTAAGGGGAAGGGTATTGGGGGAGGGGATGGATTGTGTTAGGAAGGAAAGCTTAATCTGAATATGAAGTAAGCTAAATATACAATATTAGGTCAATGTCAGAAAAATTTCAACTTTTTTGTATGAGGCTGAGAAACTGGGGACGGGAGAGGTTCTACCGAGCAAAAAAAGTTGATATTTTTCTGACATTGATCTAATATTGTTTTTATACTGCAACTTAAATAAATAAATTCATAGTTTTTAAATTGTAACACAAATTTCAAACTTATTTTCATCCCTTAATGAACCCCTGACTGTGGAAAAAGTGTTCCATGATGAAATTTACATTGCACAAAATATAGCTGTGTTACTATATTTAGGAAATAAACACAACTAGTTGCAGTATAAAGGGTACTGGTACATGAAAAAGGGGAAATGTAGCAGAAACATATTGCATCTGATAGCATCAAAAGAAACACTGACTGAATAAATGAAAGACTTAAACAATCAAACAAATCAATCAATCAATCAACAAACAAATCATTATCAATAAATCAATTTATCAATCGATCAAGTAATCAATGGATCAAGTAAACAATCAGTTTTCATGATTAATTACTGATAATTTATTTGACAACAATCGATCAATTCCTCTTGCATAAAAATGTGCAAGCTTCCAGTCGAACTGTATACAATATAAATCCCATGTGTTATTATAATATGACCATTTAACAAAGGGATGAATTATTCTAACAGATGAAATTGGCAAAGCAATTTAACAATTTTAATAATAAATGGCTAAAATGATATAATTTTTGAAGTAGACAATAACCAATTTATTTGGGTGTTTACAATACTACAATGACTCAGTACTCAGAGCCTTTCCTGTCTGTTTATTTATCTACTTAAAATCTTATTTCCTTTTGCACTTTTTTTAGAAGTTTACTCATGAATTGTGTATATCATTTCCTCATACTTGAACAAGAAGGGGTCACGAGAAGCAAGATGAACATAAAACTTTCACTTACATTTCCCCGTTTGCTTTTTTATATCATACATTGTACACACTCATGAATATAAAGAGAAGTACGTTTAACATGAAGTAGTACAACTTGATAATTCAAAAGCATATACAAACTGATGTTTCAAGGTCTAAGTCTATTTTTTCAGTGTTTTTCATGATTTCTTGTAAATAAATGGATTAGTAATAGTAAATGTTTAATAAAAGTTTAGATAGATTAAATTAACTTTTTAAAATCTACTGTCAATTTCAAGAATGTTGACCAAGTCTGTCAATATATTTTAACTATTGCTGAATATGATATGATTGAAATCTAGGCTTCCACAATTATTGTGATGAGAGAAAACAAAAAACAATTTCCATTTCTTTTCTATTGGCAACTCACTAATTACTGCAATTTTTTTTTTTTTTTTTAGAGAAGAAATGAGAAATACCTGTGTTGTTGCATGAAACTTGGATATATATATATTCTTCAGGTCATTTTTACTACAAACTTTATAAAAATGTATATTAATATTTTAAATTAAGTTTTATCAATTGACAACCCTTATTTCAATTTACAATAAGAACAGAATCTCAGATTTATGGAAATGAAGTTGGTCATCTTGTGCTCAATTTCTCAATGGAGATTTTGAGAAGTTTGATTTTTACCTAGACATGATTTTTCCAATCTAGACTTCTACAGTACTTCTAGGTAAATGAGCTAAAATGAGTGCCAAATAACTTCAAAGAAGGGGGTTATTGTAACGCTTTCATTGTTTGACTCCTTAGTTATGTTAAGCTGTCTGCACTAATCACAAAACAGACATAAGGAGAAATTGAAGGTTACATAATGGTTACCTCAACATAACACACACACTATATGGGGTACAAATAAGTGACAGGGATCGTGTGGAGAACAACAGAAAAAGAACAATTTACAAGAACTTTTACATCAGCAACCTGCTTATCTATACTCAAAACTTTGGCAAATTACCACTTGTGTGAATTCTTCAGTTGCAGGTATAATTCCACCCTTAGGGCATTGACTGAAATATTCATTAGATATTTGATAAACATTGGATAGAGAGGAAGGAAGAGAAAAAGTCTGTAGTCAAAAACTCAATTCAATATCTAAAACAGTAGAAATATTTAATCTAAATAATACAAACAACAGGTAAACAAGGTTACACATCTTTTATGTAGGTATCATCTTTCCAGTATTAAATATGCAGCAAAATGTACATCTGTTTTCATTTGTTATAATCTTAAAACTATCAAATCATGTTCTGTGCTAATCCATGATTACCCTTAGATCATATATGTAATTAATATATAAAATCATAATAGTAAACAAACTGAACTCCTCCTTTTAATTAATTTTCTCTTTGACCTTTCTAACAAAAATCATATATACTTTTGATCATATATATCAATAACTGTATTGGAAAAACATGCCAAAGCATTTAAGTGACTCAGATTACCACAAGTAAGATATGATCAGACTAAGATTTACTGTTGCAGACATCATTTCCCTCCATTTATTTACTCTAGGATTATTGAAGAAGAAAACAACAGTTTGAACAGATACAAATTGTTAGGAGATGAATATCACAACAAAGTCATAATAATTCTCAAAATAAATTTCATGGAAAATATATCAGCCATCTATTACCATCTGTTTAAACAATTTTATAACAAAACAAATCCACAGAAATTTTTACAAGTTTACATTGTCTTAAATCTTGAAAGAAAAATTCTGCTGTCTAAAACATTTTTGAAATGTAACCTAAAATATTCATCTGAGGTGATGAATGAAATTTACAGTAATTAATGTTCAAGTACACATGTACTTTTATCCAGTCTACTGTAAGTTAAGTGCTAAATCATTGGATACATGTATAAACCCAAAAACAGATTTATTTTGAATTTGGAAATATTAATTCTCCTTACAAAAATGTCAAATATCACACTTAAAGTCTATTCAAATTGAAGTGATCATTTATCTCTTATAAAATACCATTTCCAAACCAAAATAGTTCAAACTAAAATCCATAAAGTACCAAACTATATCTACTACTAGTATTAAATGGATAATTTTTATTTTAAATAGGAAAAATTGTCTGATTGATTTTTAGCAAATAAATATCAAGCTATTTTTCTCTTTTCCATGTAAAACAATTCTTAAGACTGTTAGAGTTGTCTCCCATCTATTTACAGAAATCATGAATATTTACAATTGTTGAAAAGTTAAATACACACAAGTATCCTGCTGCATCTGATCATGAAATTATACACAAAATATCACTGGTGACTTTTGAAACCATGAATATTTAAATACAATATTCTCAAAAATGACCTATAATGTCCATGCAAGCCAGCACCAACTGAAGTGATATAAAATGAAAATAACACTAAATTAAATTAGTTATGTTTCGAAGCATTTTTCTAGAATAACCTTCATCAGGGTGCTTAAAACTAAAAGGATGCATAAATACTTGGCTATTTTGATAATAAAAATTTTTAATTTTTATTCTCTGAAACTTTAAAGAATTTTGGCTATGCAAACTTTTGATATGAGAGTTCTTCGTGTCTGTTTACCAGAAACAGGTATTGTGGATATAATATATGTTTTAAACTGGTATATAGTGGAAATTGTTGAAATGGTTTACTTTTTCTTGACTTATTGATAATTTTCTTTAAAAAATCTTTTCCGAAGCCACCTCTATTATAAAACTAGAATTAATCTACCATTTTCTACATAAGGAAATTCCTATACCAAGTCAGGAAAACATTGGTTGTTTTTCATTTTTTTTTTGTGTGTTTGAGCTTTTGATTTGCCATTTTTGATAAAGGACTTTCTATTTTGATTTTCTTTAAAGTTTGGTATTTTTGCTATTTACTTTTCATTGTACTTTGAAAAAAAACTTGCAATAGACAGGCAATTTTTTTTTACCATTTTTCAAGTGTGAAAGTAGAATATTCCAAATATTGGTTAAACCAAAAGAATAGAATTCTGGGTCTGGTATAGAATTAATGTTACTTTCATCCCCTTATTAGGACATATGTGAATATAAGCTGCCTACAGGTGAATTTTAATCTTACCTGTAGTACCTGATGAATGAAGAATATATGTTTAAAAGGATATCCATTTTTATTTTTCAGAAAATGTTCATGTGAAAAAATATTATATCAAGTTGTGTTTAGCAAGGAAAGATTTTTTTCTGAATTTTTCATATGCAAAATATTTAAACAATTTCATTAAAAATGTGAGAAACTCAACAAGGATTCAGAAAACTTACAAATTTTGTTTCCAAACATCTAATTAAAGGTAATTTAGGTGTTACTATATGAAAGAAGGCTTAATGGACTTTTTCAGAAATTACGTTGTATTTTTGAAATCTCACTGCTTTGAAAGTTCTAATTGGTCCATATAAAGTAATGAGACATATATCCACCATGAATTGATTATAAGCAATGTATTTACAAGGAAGCTCAGAATGTGCAACTTAATTCATGAGAACAATAAGGGACGACATAAAAAAAATCAATAAATGATAAAAAAAATAATTCAAATAGTTTGGGGGTTGGGGGTCAAAATTGCTGCAAGTTTTGTTTAACTAAAATCGATTTTATATACATTGTTATTGGTCAATAAATTTTTCCCAAATTAAGTTAAGATGGGAAAGGGGGTCAGTGAAAAAACTATTTGAATTAAGTTTTGAATCCTACATTGAACTTTTGATGTCTTCCCTAATGAGATGTATGAAATGGTCCATAGATTCTCTACCACTCTTTTCGTAATTGATTGATACTGATTATTTTTTGCTTAACACCTCCGTAGCTCAAACAGCTATGTTATGAACAGATCTTCTCTTGATTCAATAAAGATAAAATGCAAGCAGCAAAGTACTGTTATACATAAAGCGCCACAAACATCTTTGAGTGTGAAATATATCTTAACTTACCGTAGCTGCTCCAATAAATTTTCTCCTTCACTGACAGTATTTATGGCTGCTTCTATAGTTGTCTCCCTTTGTTGATTAAACTGTCCTAGGAGTTGTTCTGCTCCCTCAACTGTGTCAGCAATCTCTGAACTCTGTAGTTCTTGCTGGAGTTCTTCTAACCAGCAGGTAAGCTGTAAAAAAAACCCATGCATTATTTTTCAGGATTTATTCTTGCTAACAATAAAACTTTACCTCGGAATTTGAACATTTATTTGGTAAAACAGGGATGACTGATAATATCAAGTCAAAATCAAAAGTGCATATAAATCGCAAAGATAGCAAAGGAGAAGTTCCAATGGAAAGGGCAAAAACTCTTGATATATAGTTGCATTGTAGGTGATTGTTTTTTAAAACATTTTGTGTGCCTTTTAAAAAGAGAACTGATTTATGGAATAAAGCTTCCAGGTTTAAAAAAAAAATTGAAAACAACACGTTTCATAATTTCGTGCGTCCGAAGCGCTTTTCTGGATTTACCTTCATCAGGAACTCTCAAATCCAAACATTTGAAATCCAAAGATGTATAAGTACCGAAACCGTTGAGCTATATGTCAAAAATACCTAAAATAAATAGCCAAATTCATCTAAAGCCAACTTTGCCTGAGGGAGTTAAAACCTTAGTTTCTTAAATCATGTCAATTTAACAATTTCACTTGGATGACCATAATTGTCAATTCTGCCTTTATATGCCATTCTTACAATATAAGTGCAGCATAAAATTGACTTACATTTAGATTTGAGCTTTAAAATTGTTGAAACCAAAATTCACAAGACTAAACTTAGGTTAGAATCTGGTAAATTTGCGAAAACTACCTGTCCCACTCCAGAAAATTTACCAAGACTACCAAAAGAAATACCAGAAATGCAGTGTGAAATTCTAAATAGAATTGATCACCTGCAACAAAAAGTAAATTTCATTTTAGGACAGTGTGACAGGTTGAACAATATATATTTATCATTGAAAATATTGTTGGCCTTGGGCTGTTATCTGTTCTTTGGTCCTATTGTTGTCTTTTTGACATATTTTCCATTTCCATTCTCAATTTTATCATTAAAAATACATTTCTATCACAATACTTACCTCGTGAACATGAGTGTAGAAGAAAACTGTCATGTCTAATGTGACACGCCTCCTTTCCAGAGCTGTAATGAAGCTAGCCATACGAGCCTCTAATTCCTGAGCTTCACGGTAGATCTCCTCTGGATCACATTCTCCGGTCTGAGCAAGTTCATCAGCAGCAGCTAATAATTTGTCAGCATTTGTAACAGTGTTCTAAAAATAGATATTGTAATTTAAAAAAGTATTCAGTGATTTGTCTGCATATTGTTGAAAAATCATTGGATTCCACCACCAAATCTTGCACAATACAAAATCTATGCACTCTCAAAAGTTAATTTTTAAATATTTAAGGTAAGGTTTGCGTACACAGGGAGATAACTCGAATTCAAATAATTGAAAAAAGGAGGGATCCGCCATTTTGCATTGCTTTGATTAACCAATGTTCGATAACTACAATATTATCGAAAATAAAACAACACCTACCTCAAAATCGCCGTTTTGATGTAATTTTATCAAAATTTGAATCGTACAAGTAACGTTATGACCTTCAGTTTGTTAGTTTTCATTTATATGATGTCACGTTAAGCTGTAACGTCTTTGTGCAAAAACCATTCAAAAAGTTTCGCGGAATTTTATTTTATTTCATTTCATAAATGTACATTTTTATGCCCCCGCCGTAGCAAGGGGTATTGAGTTTTATCCTTGTCTGTTTGTACGTCCATCCGAATGTACGTCCGTTTTTACAAAATTGGTTTCCGTTCTCTAACTTTAGTTTGCCTCAACCAACTGATATATAAAACTTATGCATAATGCTTTTTATCACAAAAAACACAGAATACATTTGAATTTTGATGTCACTTTTAGTTCTAGATTAATGAGGGGTCGGACAGGGTACACATTTCTCTTGTCACCCGCCGTAAAACCTTTAAAAAAAACTAATGTATGGGAAGCTCATTTCAACAGAAATCGATCTAATATCTTGTGTTTTGATGGCTTGTCCCCGTCCTGTCCTTTCACAATATAGAAGTGTTGTTTATTCTGCTTCAAGAACCCCGATAATTTTTTCACTGACTGTTAAGCTGTCTCTTTCATTGATTTGGTAAGTCTGATGCACGCCGTTATCGATTTTTTATAAAGTATAAATACAAATTATAGAAACGCAGGATTGAGTGAAAAACGGCACATTTTTTGTGACACTTTTAGTCAATTTCGTTTAAAATGGTTGGAATTTACATAATGCGCCACTGATGTGTTTTACTTATAGAGGATGCACATATATATATTCTCAGATATTTTTATTGCATAATTTTTACGAATTACAGAATGTTGACTTGGTCTTTCAAATGTACAGTTTGCAAGGTTTATCCGCAAATACGCACACAACCCACACGTTTACATCATTCGAAATATATGTTATTTTATCAATCACTTTTACAACTGACGGAATGTTTCTAATCGTATTTTTTTTATCGAAGCATTAAAAATGTGTCTTTCAGACACAACTATTGTATTGTGTCGTCCTGAACATACCTGAAGTATTTGCCAACGGACATTTTACAACCCCTAATCAAACAAACTTCTATGCATATCAGTCAACTTTGAATTAATTTATCTAAAAACAAGGATGGTAACATGTGTCTCTACACATGCACGGACTCACTATAAAATCCGGGAAATTGTTAGTTTTTAGTCTTTCTCCGTATATATATAAGAGATCATAATGAAGTAGTGACGACGCTCTGAGTATTTTTATGAGGTCGTTTTCTGAATTTTTCGTTTCTGTTCTCTACCTTTAGTTTGCTTCAACCAAATGTTATAAAATTTATACGTAATGCTTTATAATGGTTTATATTTATGCAAGAGGGGGCATCATCAATGTTCCATGGACACATTCCTTCAAACTCAGAGTCTTGTACATGTATTAGTACACAAGTATGACCAAATTTAAACACCTCCCCTTCCGACTGATAGTTGTGGGCATAAAAGTTAAGGGACGACATCAAAAGTTCAATGTAGGATAAAAAAAACAACTTAATTCACATAGTTTGTTCACTGACCCCCTCCCCCCTCTTAACTTAATTTGGGAAAATTTTGATTGACCAATATGGATATATGTAAAATCGATGTCAAATTAATAAAAACTTGCAGCAACTTTTATCCCCCCCCCCCCCCCCCCAACTATTTGAATTCAGTTTTTTCATCCTACATTGATCTTGTGATGTCATCCCTAAGTTAATCACTGTTTTCTCTCATTGATTATGGTCAATCCAAAGTGTTACAAGACAAAATGATTCTTTGTAAAAAGATGCTATTAAAGATGACTCTCTTCTTTGGAGATCAACAAACAAAATATTTTTGTGTTTTACAGAAATGACAAGATGAACACATAACGCCCATTTCCGTAAAAACGAGTTCGGGGACATACCAATCTTATTAGCTCATTATAATGCAAATAGTTAAATCCTAAAGTTCAGTTTTTTTTTACAAAAACGGTGGACCCGGAAAAATGATATTTTTGGCTTTTTGTTGCCATGGCAACGGGTTTTTTTTAACCCAAAAATTCAAAAATCTTGTTTTTAGGAACTTTTTATGATTTTTTTAACTAAAATTTATTATTAATGAATGGACCACAATTATTTATACATGTTTTGTTCAGTTTTATTTTTTTATAGTCAATCGCATACATTATTATTTCAGAAGAATTCAAATACAATTTTCCCTAAAAATCGTCAAAAGTCGGAATTTTGAGCTTTTCACATGAAAAAACTGGACGGGCGATGTTTGATTTTTTTTCATTAAATGATTGGGTACTCCTCCCTGAACAAAATGATGTATCATATTGGTGTAATATCACTAAGAAAAAAATCCAGGTTTCATGCAAACCTTACCTTAACTGTCTAGAGTGGATACTATGGAATCACACTCATCACAGTGATAGAATCTATATATATCCATCTACATAGACAGATATAACAGCCTGTTAGCCTTAATGCATTTGTCACATTATTTCATAATTATACAATAAAATACATGTAAATTTTCAATTGGGACATTATATGTACAAAATAGGTACTATTAGATTTCTCCCCTGTTTTGAAAGTATATAAATCTATTAATAACACCTTTATCATTAAATTACCAGTCAAAAATTATCAAGAGATAGTTTGTTTTATCTTCTGGAAGTCATTTTAAAAATTCCATATGTTAGTATTTTATGTTTTTGCAATAATTTCTTTTTTATTATGGACAGCAAATGACAATTTTTAATTTCATTTTATCAATTTTTAATATGGCATGGTTATATCATTTAATCTTATTCAGTAAGTAAGAAATTTTAAGATGACATTCTTTTAATTTATTTTTTTCAAATTGTGACTTGGATGGAAAGTTGTCTCATTGGCACTCATACCCTCATACCAAGGGTCCGGAAACGGTCATATATGCCAGTCTTGACCTAAACTGAAAGTAGTTTGTCCTAAATGAGGAATTGGGATTTAGGACAAATTTTATTTTTTTACAGAAATAATTTCGGTCATTCAATGTCATTTCGTTGAGATCGAGTATGTATCATTGTCTAAATCGCCATTTTGAGCTTATTTTTTGTTGTTATCTTTTTCCTGTAATAAAACTGCCACTCCAGTAAAGTGTTATAATCCTGAGGGCCCTCCTAATAACTATAGTAATGCCTCCGGGAAATATTGGCTAATGATCGCTAATCTCTTTACCTGTGTTTTTAATTAAATTTTTTATTGATCACGAGCTCAGAACTAATATTTTAAAGAAATTAAAAGTTCATAACAACTGTTTGCATTATTTAATTACTTTTCTCAGCTTAGACAATTGTCAATTCTGATTTAAAATTAAATTAAAATTAAATTAATTTAATACGTAGAACAAAATATTGTTTCACTAGAAACACATGTGCTTTATTTTATACTAATACGCATGCTTGAAATTCTCTTCCGCAAATTAGACACTAAATCGTAAATTAAAAATGATTTTGTGCTAAATTAAACAAGTCCAACTATTATAATTAATATTCAAACACTATTAAAGGTAAAACAGTTAAAAAGCCGACGATTTCCTGTGAATTTGATAAACAACACTAATCCCGGAAATGAGTCCGGAATTGGTCGTTTTACTATTGTCGTAAAACATCCGGTTATAATTTTGTCTTCAAAATCGAAAGAAACGTAAGCGAAGTTTGAGAAATTTATCGTTTTGAGTCATTAAAATCATTTCATTTTTAAACTGGTGCCTTCCTTTTATTGCTCAAGATCGATTTTAAGGAACATGGTAGGGAAATTTCTGAAGTAAATGCGATGCAACAGTTAAACAAGTTCGTTGATGCTACGAGTATGACTGTATGAGCATACACACAATCTTTGTTTAAAAAGGGCACCAACTTTTAAGTTATCCCAAAATGACCGAAATTAGGTGAAAAAATTTCCAGATCCTTGCCTCATACCACATCTACTTATATCTATAGTATACATGAATTCATTTCATTATTATTACCTGAGCAACAGTTTCAAAATGTTCATGACTTTTCTGTAATGCTTTTCCTCTCTGTAAACTTCGACCAATGGTTGTATTCTTTTTAAGAAATCCATCACCATGACTATCCAACCAATCAATAACCTGTCAAAATTAACTTCCATGTAAAATAACGCTAAATCAAACACTCAATATTGTGCATGTATTTATTTTGTGTTAACAAACCCAAAATTTTAAAATTCCAATATAAATCGCCTTTTTCGGAATCTTAAAGTACACCAAAATGAAAATAACGTTACGTCATTGGTTGAATTTCTATTGATTAACACGTTTTAAACCAATGACACATTTTAATGTATGCTTTTGGAAATGTTACCCACAATGCATTAGATTCTGAATTGGCAAACTGGTAATAAGAAACTAGACTGTCAACTACATATGTAGTTGACAAAATACACAGCTTATTATCAAATGTAAATGCTTAAAATTGTAGTTTACAAGGATGAACTTTTGTTATAATTGAAGGTCAGTTGAACCATATTTTTCGGTTCATAGTGTAGTTGTTATATTGTAGTTTACTTTTATAACATCATACAAGTCAAAGTATACTGTAATCCAAGTTAGAGGTTTAGCTAGCTATAAAACCAGGTTTTATCCACCTATTTCTACATAAGAAAATGCCTGTATCAAGTCAGAAATATGACATTAGTTTTCCAATTTTCCAAACATTGGATGTGTTTGAGTTTTTTATTTTGCCATTTGATAAAGAACTTTCCATTTTAAATTTCCTTTGAGTTTGATATCTTTTTAATTTTACTTTTTTAAATAATCATAAGATTTGTTTCATATGTTAACAATTTATTCATTTACCTCCAATACTTTTCTTTTTTAATATATCTTTATTTGTCATATAAGTAACATTATACTTGTGACATAAACAAAAGTAACAACAACAATAAAATAACTGAGTTGAACACACACATATCTATATATATATATATACAAGTAAAACTTACTAAGAGTCCTCTGTCCTCAGCTCTAAAGACTGTTTTATAAAGGAATCTGTTTTTTTCACTTGGTTTATATTAGAAGGATTTAGTAGGACTACTAGTTTTTGAGTATCAGATAGATTTGGAAACATAGGATTATCTATTGCCATGTCATTAAAAAGTTTTATACATAAAACATTATTAATTTGACAGTGGAGGAGAAAGTGATTTTCATCTTCTAAGGTTTTACAAGTTGGACATGTTGGATTGTCTCGAGGTATTTTTAGATATCTGCCCTTCTCAATGAGCAAATTATGGTCACTAATTCTAATTTTTGTAAATAAAGGTCTAGTTTCAAAATTTTGATATTTTAGATAAAATTCTTGGTCTTGTTTGACTTAAATATTTTTGTTAAGAAAAAGTTTGTTATTTTCGTTCAAACCATTAATTTTATTTTCCAGTAGTTCTGAATAAAATTTGCTTGTAATATTCTTAATCCAAATCTTTAGTTTGTTAACTTGCTCCATATTTAATGTACCAACTTTATGTTTTTTTGTTTTAGTCAATGATACAAAATTTTAAGCAAAACATTTCAATAAAACAACCATTACCCACCTGTTTAACATCTTGTTGGAACAATCTCAGTCCAAGACGTTGATGAAGTTTGACTTTCTTTGTATGCCATGTTTGTTCCAAATGTCTCTGATGAGCAAGTACCTGTAACATAGACAATGAAATCATCCATTACTCATTAAGAAAGAGTGCAAGCAATTGGTTTTACTTATCAATGCAATAGAGCATTTTTGTGCAAAGGCGGGTTCAAGCAACTACCAATCAATCAATTATTCTGTTATTTCTGCACTAATTTCAGTTGAAAATATTACCCTGGGGTAATTTCTGGTTTGAATTAGTTTACATTTCATGGCAGGTTGAAGATATAGTATGGGTTATTCTCATTATTGAAGGCCATACAAACTGTGATCTATAATTGCTTATGTCAACATCGTCTAAATTTAGGTGGATTATTATCTCATTGGCAACCATACCACACTAGTTTTCAGAGTTATTTCATGTAATGCAACTAATCCCACCCCATTTGTAATTCAAAGTTTGAGATGACAGAAAGAAGGTAACAGATGAAAAAAAGAACTGACACTCAATTTATCACTTCTTGCTCGTCACTTTTTAAAGCTTAAGGAGGGTCGCGGGTATAAGATTTTCAGAAAAAAAATTAAACATTTATTTTTCATTACAAATTTTATTAATTACCTTTAAAAGTAGTTGTTACTTTATCATATGGTACAAAAACTGTTCCAAAAAATCAATACGTGTTGGCCCCAGGTGACTTTTAAAATGTAGATATCATTGAAAAAGCTCCAAATTATCTCCCTTTGGTGCAAAAATGCCATATTTTGGCTTTATAATTGAAATATCTTTTTTAACTCATCGATGACCTATATCTTTTATTGTTGTTTTCGAATAAGCTGTACATAAACTAAATAATTGTAAAATTTAAGCGATTTCTGTAATTTAACTCTTTTTTTATTTCGATATTACCGCTATTTCTCCTATTAGTTCAACAGAAAAAAAGGACATTAACAAAAATGTATGCTTCTTTCGAAGGCAGACTGTGAGCGTAAATGAATGGTGACCCCATTTTTTTTATTTCATTTTTCTATTAGGTATAAGATAAAGTTCATTTATAGAAAAATATAGCGAAATCCTATATAAGATAAAAAAAATGATTTAGACCCGCGAGCCCCCTTAAGTCTGCTAAATGATTTTTAATCATTGGTGCATATTTGATCTTACCAAGTTTTTAAACACATCTATAGTTTTTTTTTATTTCAGAATTTCCAAAATTTCAATTATTTTATCAGACAACTGACTATGCTAACCTCATGAACTACATCCAGAACATGTCCAGAAGCCTCTGAATAATCTGCCTTAGCAGTAATACTGTTCATACTACTGACTTACCTCATGAACGACATCTAGGACGTGACCTGAAGCCTCTGAATAATCTGCCTTAGCAGTAATACTATTCATACTACTGACTTACCTCATGAACTACATCCAGAACATGTCCAGAAGCCTCTGAATAATCTGCCTTAGCAGTAATACTGTTCATACTACTGACTTACCTCATGAACTACATCCAGAACATGTCCAGAAGCCTCTGAATAATCTGCCTTAGCAGTAATACTGTTCATACTACTGACTTACCTCATGAACTACATCCAGAAAATGTCCTGAAGCCTCTGAATAATCTGCCTTAGCAGTAATACTGTTCATACTACTGACTTACCTCATGAACGACATCTAGGACGTGACCTGAAGCCTCTGAATAATCTGCCTTAGCAGTAATACTGTTCATACTACTAGAACTAACTGGTGTCTGAAGAGTGTCTAATAACTGTTTACCGTCCTGGCACACCTAAAATCAAGGATTTATTCAAATTATTCGTTAGACTTTACTTAAAACATTTCTGATAAAGATTGATCCAGAATGTACAATTCCCTTAATTTCATGTAGCACAGTAGTGTTGAAAGAGGCATTAAACCGCAATCAATCAATCATTTTGATGTTCACAAATCCTATTAACAGCACTGCGGTTCTGTGTTCAGTAAACAAAGAAGATATGGGTATAAATCCCTAATTTTGCATATATTTTTGCAACTTGTTGTTTTAGCTATTGGATATTTAATGGGGAAAGTAGTGTAACCATATTATTTTGAATTTCACTAAACTGAATTGTAAGATATTTTCAAATTCATTAAACAATGACTGTAATATTTTTTCTGTCTATGAGGAAATAACATAAAAAAATATGGTGCACACTGAATAACTGCGTAGCAGGTTATTTAACAGTGTGCACCTTATTTTTTATGTTATTTCGAATAGACAGAAAAAATATTACAGTCTTTTCTAATAATTTAATTCTAAATTCCATTTTAAACCGTAGAAAACCATGAAAAAACGTTGATGACGTCACGGTCACATGACTGAATTATGTCTATGGGCTGATAACAAAATAACGTTACATCCAAATTTAAATTATTTCAGAATAAACTTAATCAAACTTCAAGGTACCCACTAAATTCACATATGGTAAGTAAAATAAAGCAAATCCTACTAAATTTTGGAAGTACTTCCCATTGTCTAAATCATAATCTTGTCTTCCAGTACTTTAAAGTGACCTCACTGAATAAGACTTATCATGATTGGTGGCACATGCAGGTTATTTGAAAGTGTGCATCACATTTTTGAGGTCTTCATAGACAGAACAAATACAAACAATGTATAACATTCATTCATCAATTAGTCTTCAGTTTTATGTGTTGTGCTTTGTCGACTATTATTTCTCCTTTCATCTTTTCCATATTTTATTTCTGTGTTGAACTATCCCTTTGATATCTCCTGCCTCTCTTTTACAACCTTACCTCAGCGTATGATTGACTTATAGCCTCTATCAAGCTCTGGTGCTGCTGTAGGGAGGTTTCTAACTCATGAATATTATTGGGTATACCAGGATCTTCACAAGCTTGTCTCCATCCTATAACCTGAGCTAAGTACTAAAATATCAAATATTGAAAAAGAATTATAGTAAATAAATTATTCAATAACTTAAAATATTGAGACTTTCAAGTACTGAAAACTAACTCCTGAAAAAAACATTATGAAAGGGAAAAAAAAGATATCCCAGTATACAAAGAAATAAATGTCATTATAAATCTGAGCATTTTCAAAACATTAAAATTCCTAAACATCAAGATTTTAAGTTTTTGAAAATTTAAATAAATATGTAAATTATTATATTTTTTAGAAGCCGCTAATATTTACGCAAAGAAGATTACAGACAACCATTTTTTTATCAATCCATCTAGAAATCTTTTAATCATAATCAGGATGAGTTACTACATGTTAAGGTGGTACCCAACACCTTCACTAAAATTAATTTGGCTCGTTTAATTTTCTTAAAATTTTGACAAAGTATTACCCTTTGACAAAAAAATTTGAACCAATCGTTTAATCAGAAAAATTACACTGGTTATACAGCAGTTTGACAAACCCTAATTTTGATCATTGAAAAGCTTAAGCTTAAGCTTATGGAAAATACAGAATAGGTAACAATTCCCTTAACAACACAATGTAATTAAAACGTTTTGCTGATTTTACAGAGTTATCTCCCTGTAGTGTTAGGTACCACCTAATCTAATACTGATTTGAATCTTGGTTTGTTATTTGTTTAATATACTTAGCTTAACTCTGTATTTGTGTTTTATACAAGAAGATGTGTGAATCTACACAGGACATACTGTAAATATCAATTGAATTAAATCAGTCATTTTCTTTCTTACCTTATAATATGCAGCAATTTTTTTCAATAAGCTTCTTTATAATTAGGTAACAGTTTACAGGAAGACAGTTCCAAACACTTTTCTGAATCTAATCCAATCAATTAGAATATTTCATGATAAGCAGAGAATTTGTGAATTCACCAACTTAAATGTCTGGTTTGACCTGGACAGAAATTGAACCAAAAACCCCAAGCAAGCAGAAACAAAAGTTCTTATTTCTTAATTTCAACATTATGGCTCATAGCAGCTGCCTCAAACATATGGATCAGGAGTCTGTTTCACCAAAATCCTTACGATTAAGATTGATCATAACTCATGAACAATTCAGTATACAAGTTAAATCTTAGTCCCAAGTGTTGTTTTTTTTTGTGAAACAGACTACGGCTCCCTTGTCATAGTTATACAGTCATTATACCTGTTCAGCCTTTTTATGGAAGGATGTAGACATGTTAAGAACAGCACTCCTGTCATCTAGAGCTGCAGCTAAGTTCTTCCATTCTCTCTCCAGTCGACTGGCCTGCATTCTTATAGAACTAGAGGCATAGTGACCACCATCACACAACTTTTGAGCCATACCAAGGATACGGGTTATATTTACATAAACATTCTACAAATACAATAGAAATAAAATGTAGTCAAAGGCTTAATGACCACCATCACATAACTTTTGAGCCATTCTAAGGATACGGGTTATATTTACATAAACATTCTACAAATACAATAGAAATAAAATGTAGTCAAAGGTGTAGTGACCACCATCACACAACTTTTGAGCCATACCAAGGATACAGATTATATTTACATAAACATTCTACAAATACAATAGAAATAAAATGTAGTCAAAGGTGTAGTGACCACCATCACACAACTTTTGAGCCATACCAAGGATACAGATTATATTTACATAAACATTCTACAAATACAATAGAAAGAAAATGTAGTCAAAGGTGTAGTGACCACCATCACACAACTTTTGAGCCATACCAAGGATACAGATTATATTTACATAAACATTCTACAAATACAATAGAAAGAAAATGTAGTCAAAGGTGTAGTGACCACCATCACACAACTTTTGAGCCATACCAAGGATACAGATTATATTTACATAAACATTCTACAAATACAATAGAAAGAAAATGTAGTCAAAGGTGTAGTGACCACCATCACACAACTTTTGAGCCATACCAAGGATACAGATTATATTTACATAAACATTCTACAAATACATCAGATATTAAATTAATTGTAGTGGTAGAAGTAAATATATAACTGTATCAACAACTTCAATGTCAGAAAAACTAGTTTTAAATCGTTAAGACACTATGGTTTCAACTTTGACAGGCAAAGTTGATTTTAGATGGATTCGGCTATTATTTTTAGGTCCTTTTTGGTCATATCCCTCTTCAACTGATTCTATTATAAATCATTGGTTTTTCCAGTATTAATCTTTTAGCATTCCTAATGAAGGTCAATGCAGAAATGCACTTTGCATGCACAAAATTTTTAAGAGTTGTTTCCATTTTTTTTTCTCACTGCTATAACACTGCCATGTTTTGATTAATTAAATATTTTTGGTGTTAATTTTTCATTTTCAATAATATTTGGTAACCACTCTGACTTATTTCTCAGCTGATCTTTTCTTTTATTTTGGATCTGATAAATTCTGGTAATACAATTTAACTAAAAATTTTGTTATATCAAATATTTATTTACTTTTAAAATTTAACCTCAGTTCTTATAAAATCATTTTGTTGAAAATATCTATTTTCCCACAAAAAATTCTAGTTTTTGAAGTGTTTTTTTTTTTTTAAATAAATCAGGCCGTTAGTTTTCTTGTTTGAATTGTTTTACATTGGCGTTTTCTAAATATCCAACAAGGCTGTAAAGAAAGAATAAATATCTGCCTTTTACAAAATTGAATGGCAAGGGAATTCGTAACTATTCGACTTTGGCCATAATAGCGTAGTTTTGTTTGCAAAATCGGAAATATTACGGAAAAATCGTAATGGTTGCCATCTATTTATCTTAAGTAACAAAACTGTAGAACAGGTTTACTAAGATTAATTATCAACATTAAATACGTATTAATTGATTGGATACTTACAACAGCACTATTTGCAAATTGACTATGTTCAACTTCTAACTCTACTGCCATCTGGTGTGAGTTACCAATCTCTGTATAATGAACTAGAAACATATCTTTATTGTGGCCAATCCAGTCAAACATCTGAAATACAGAAAAAAAAAGGTCAAACAAGGTCAAAAAGTATGGAGAAACATCATAATAGTGACCCATCCAATTTAAACAATTTTCATTATTATCCCATTAGTTTTTTGTTTGAATTGCTTAACATTTGTCATTGCTGTGCTTTTCATAGCTGACTATGCGGTATGGGCATTTTTGATAGCCATACAGCAATCGATAGTTGTTAATTTCTGTGTTATTTGGTCTCTTGTGGAGAGTTGTCTCATTGGCAATCATACCACATCTTCTTAGCTTTATATTTAATTTATAATGGAATTTTCATATTTGCTTTCCCCTGCAAATGTTATACATGTTGTCTTGCTTTTGTTATCCAGACTACTAAATCTAAATATCTGAAAATAAGATCCATCTTTGACAAACTCAAGTCTCATTATTTTTTCTTTCTGAACTCAATGTTTCCTTTTTCTAACCTTTTCAACATCTTCTTCAAATATTCTGAGCTGTAGACATTGTTCCAATCTCAAACGTTTGACTGACCATAATTGATTCAGATGTTGCTTCTGACCATGCATCCTGTCCAGCAGCTGTGAAATCTGGGGGACGGAACTCTGAAAATCTGCAGTGGCTGATACTACAAACCTTCGACCTGAAAAAGAAAAGATCAATTTGCATAAAATTCTCTTAGAGGCTTCCTTTTTAATAAGCAGGTGAATTTGATTAAACAATTGTTACTTGTCTGTGCTATTTGGCAATGCAATTTACTTAAAAGGTGAATTATGTAAGGCTTGATAGTGGGTGGCTCTTAACTATACATTGTATTTCATTTTGCTATTTCTACAAGTTTGTACCTAAACCATTATGTTAAGGAAAAATTATTAACCACTATATATGATTACAGAGATTTTTTTTGAATTAGGCTGCATGAAATGTAATCTATGTCATTTTAGATAAAAAAAATCTCTATATCCAATTTTTATTTTTATTTATATCCAATTTTTTTTTATATCCAATTTTTATTTATATCCAATTTTTATTTTTATTTATATTTCAATTTCAGCACAATGGTCTTAACATGCTTAATATCTATTTTTTGTACCTAAAACAAAAAGAAATTGAGAGACATGTAAATATCGTGTTTTTCACCTTTGATAGTATGCAACTATGAGCATGCTTTTAACTTGGACAAAACTTGGATGGAGCATCACATTTACAGTACAAGTTTAGAATTTCTATTCAATGTATCTGCACACACTTCAGTGATGTGTACTTTTCCCCAAAAAGAATAGTAATAGATTCTTTTGCCAATTTGAAACTATTAAGTGTGTTAATTTTGTATAAGATCAGTACAAATATAAGTAGAAGAACTCTTAACATTAAAAATCTGTAAATCTTCCATGAAAGACTTTTGTCACAAGCCGTCTCCATGTTTTGGTATATAGTTAACTCCTAAAATCAATTAAATCACAAATTGAAATAGCAATTGCACAGCTTCATGTCGTGTAGAAAAAACTGTGAAAATTTGGAAGAATTCTGTCTACCCATTTTAAATTAGAATTTAAATAACAAAATGTGACGAAAAGAAAGATTTGAGATGACTGAAGTGATGCATATATGCTCCACTGTCAGGGAGATAATGAATACCAATATACTACACTGTCAGGGGAGGTAATAAATATATACCAATATACTACACTGTCAGGGGAGGTAATAAATATATAACAATAAACAATACCTTGTTGCTGGTCCCCTGTTATTTCCATCAGTATCCTCTGTCCTTCCATCCCTAATTGTTCAACAGGTGCCATATTGACCCGTCTCTTCAGTTGATTATGTTCTTCCAAACGACACTGTGCACCATTTAAATTTTCTGGAAGCTCTGGATTGGTCAGAATATTTCCAAGTTCATCTAGCTTATCAAGGAGATCTAAGGCTTTACATATAAATTCTTCTAGCATCTGAAATAGGTATAGGATAAGATCATTTAAAATGTGTACTCAGAGTTCCTTAAAAGTGGTGGCCGAAGAATTCGACCACCACAATTTGCATAGGACAGACACAATTATGGTGTTTTGTAATAGAAATAGTAGTGAGGACCAACAGTTTTTCTTTTGTTAGACAGACATAAGAAGATCAACATTGAAAAAAAGATTTCAAGAACTCTGTGTACTTACAAAAACAAGCCTAAAAGTTTATACAATTTGACAAAGAAACCAAATGTAATTTTACCAATTGGTAAAAGACAGCTGGACTTCGTAATATTTTTCATTTTGTTAATTTTTTATGCTTGAACGAGCCATTTTCCACCAATTTTTTTTACAGTTTATTCTTATTTTGTTCTTGGCAAGAGTAGCCTGTATTCCTGTGGTTGTTATTGGTTGCAGTTTTTCATAATACACCTGATCACTATTTGTGCGCCATTACTTGACATCACAAAAGTAAAATTTCAATGTCATAATAGATAATATCTGATGCCACAAGGGAAAAGTGATTGTTGTATGACCTTAAAAGTTCAAGCAGGACAGATCCCCAAATAGCGATATAGTGTAATGTATTTGTTTAATGTTATTAGCTTAAATGAGGCAATCAGTTTTCTGTTTTACATTGTTTGACATTGTCCCTTGTATATCTTACTTTATGATATGTGTTTGCATTGTTTACATTTTTATTTTGGTAGATAGTTGTCTCATTGACAATCATACCACACCATTTATATTTATGCAGACACATGCCAACCACTATGTTCATAAGCAGGAGTATAATAATGATTAATGACATTACCATTATTTAGAACTACTATATGAGATGTCTTTTGGACATTTTGCTATGGAACAGTAATGCCACAATAGGGTGAAAAAAATGGCATTTTAATAAGTCTTATCATAACTATCTCTTTGTGAAAGATACAAACCAATCTAAGCTGTATCCATTGCTCATGATTATATTCCAGCGCCCCATCAAATTCTCTCGTCAGCTGGGTGGGGTCAATGGATTTGGTGAGATTGTCAAGTGAGATCATACAAGTCTAAAAATACAAAATTATTCAAATAAAACATAAAAAATTTGTGAATAAATTCTACTTTTCAATAAACAAATTCTAAAACATTATTACAAGTTTGAAACCCGGCATTTCAGTTTGCATCTAAATGGTTTTCACTTCAATTACAAATACTTTGATTAATCATACTAATATTTTTACTGACATGCAAATGGGGTTATATGCTAAAAGTTTCTATCACTCAATTCTAAAAGAACCCAGTCATTTGTCTTTACTTCTGCAGAGATGTAGTGTTGAAGAATTCATTGTATATTAACCTGATTCTGTCAATGGAGCTCCAGTGGCTGATATGTGGTTGGAAAGCCTTTTTTAAGATCAATGCTTTAGAATGGAGCCATATGGTTGGAACCCCCTTCCCCACCCTCTCTATATCCAGGGTTGGTACCCCCTTTTGAAAATGACTGGATCCGCCCCCCTGGGTTCATTTTATTCAATCCTTTATTTTCTGTGTTTAGGACTGCCCTTAATCATTTCCCCATTTTCTTATGGCCATTGATTTGTCCGTATTTCTCAATATAAGAATTGTTTTCTGCACAACATGTCTTCTTAGCTATCTTTTTTACTTAGCTTATCCTCTTTGTTAAGGAATATGTTTCTTTTAACCAATACAAATTGTTCTAAAATATTCTGATGCTTACCTCAAAAGCATATTTGGCACTTCCAAGACTAGTTCTTTGTTTTTCCCAGAACTTCTCTGGTTTGATTATAAAAGCTATATAAATGCTGCCAGGAAAACATTCCTACAAAAGATACAAGCACATAGTATAAGTAAATGAAACTCATCTCCCTTTCCCAGAATTTCTCTGGTTTGATTATAAAAGCTATATAAATGCTGCCAGGAAAACATTCCTACAAAAGATACAAGCACATAGTATAAGTAAATGAAACTCATCTCCCTTTCCCAGAACTTCTCTGGTTTGATTATAAAAGCTATATAAATGCTGCCAGGAAAACATTCCTACAAAAGATACAAGCACATAGTATAAGTAAATGAAACTCATCTCCCTTTCCCAGAATTTCTCTGGTTTGATTATAAAAGCTATATAAATGCTGCCAGGAAAACATTCCTACAAAAGATACAAGCACATAGTATAAGTAAATGAAACTCATCTCCCTTTCCCAGAACTTCTCTGGTTTGATTATAAAAGCTATATAAATGCTGCCAGGAAAACATTCCTACAAAAGATACAAGCACATAGTATAAGTAAATGAAACTCATCTCCCTTTCCCAGAATTTCTCTGGTTTGATTATAAAAGCTATATAAATGCTGCCAGGAAAACATTCCTACAAAAGATACAAGCACATAGTATAAGTAAATGAAATACATCTCCTTTTCAGTCAAAAGGATTCTGAATAGTTTCGATTTTGCTAAATCAAATAAAAATGTATCATGCCTTTGCTTGGAAACCACCATGACCAATGCCTATACCAAGTTAGGAAAATGACAGTTGTTATCATTTCGTTTGATGTGTTTGAGCTATCAGATTAGGGACTTTCCTTTATGATTTTCTTCATAGTTCAGAGTTTTGTGATTTTACATTTTTGTTAAGGACAACGAAATATTTTGAAGAAAAATTCTGAAAACATTACTCTGTAAACACTTATTTCTGAAATGATGAATTATCCAGTAGTTTTAAGTTTTATTATTTCTAACACCTGTTGTGTTATTTTAACTACTGAAAGGATAGTGTCTCATGCAGTACAGGTTAGAAATGCTGCACAGATGGTATATTCTATGATAAAGCTTCATCAGTAACTCATAGCAAAATGTTTGTGTAAAAACATGGAAAGTTTTATAACAAACAACAATATGTCCATAGTACATGGATATCCAATTCGCACTTTCATTTTCTATGTTCAACGGACAATGAAATTTGGGTCAATACTCTAAAATTTTTGGCCTTAAAATTAGAAAGTTCATATCATAGAAAGATGTGTACTAAGTTTCAAGTTGATTGGTCTTCAATTTCATCAAAAACTACCTGGGTCAAAAAGTTTAACCAAAATCTTAAATGGGCAGACGCAGGACAGACTGATAGACTGACAAATGAATGAATGAACAAATTGATGCACAGACAAAAAAACATAATGCCCCTAGATGGGGCATAAAAGAACCAAATAAAAAATTGCCAAAATCCAATTCAATAAGAAGTATACTTAATAGGACAGTTTTTAGGATTCTTACACAACTTTAATGCATATAAAGAACTAATATTAACACTCTTCAATATGAATAGATAATTTGAGCATCACACATTGTACACTAATGGACAACGACTCAAATAGAATCACTCCATGTTCAAACAAGCGGTGAATGAACTTATCAGAGTCACAACTTCAAAACATCCAGTGGCGTATCCAGAAATTTTCATAAGTAGTGGCCCACTGACGGCCTAAGAGGGGCTCGCTCCAGTAATGTTTCAGTGATACCCTATATAATCAACCATTTTTTTCCAAGGGCCCCTTGAAAAAAACCTCTAAATCTGACTCTGACATTAGCATCAAAGCTCACCAAAGTGACAACAACAACATATCATCTCCCTTTAGATAATGACCAGCAATTACCTCCCTTTAGATAATGACCAGCTATTACCAAATATCTAATTTCAGTTCAATGAGTTAGCAGGTTCAGGAACGATATTGACATTAATATAATGTTTATAAACAACAGTATTGATTCTTAATTAATTAGACATTAAGTTAAGGTTTCCCTAATCAAGGAAGCCAATAACGTGCTGAAACAAATCTTCCAGGAAATCTATTAATAGCTTGATAGGGAATATTAAAGAAAAGGAAATAGCAAAACACTTATTTTAGACTCTTGGAAATAATTGCCAATTTAACCCCCAGAAAATACAGAACTCAATGGGAATCTAAGAATTTGTTGTCACATATTTATTGTTATTTCTGACATCCTTCCATGCGGCTTGTATGAAGATTAGAAATTTTTTTTTCATTTGATGTATTTTAATATTCTGCAAATTTTAGATATCTGTCCTATTTTTAAATATTTCTGCATTTCAGAATATGTTGTCCCAAAAGTTTTAATGGATTTCCTTAAAATGGTCAACTTTTCATTTACTTGTTTGAAGAGCTGTTTGAAAAAAATCAGTGTTAAAACAAAACTTTTTTCTAGATAAAAGCACCTGAAACAGATTTCAAACAGAAAAAAATAAAGAAAAATAGCTGTGGGTAAAAAAAATCAAATTTCTGTGCATGTTTCCCAAGAAAATAAGGCAGCACTAGTTTAATTTTGGGTGTAAAGACATTCATTACAGAATATATATATAAGCCACTTCAACAACAAATTTCCAACAGATATTGTTTTTGTAAAAATAGGTCAAATTGCTAGGAAGTGGAAACAACATCTGAAACTATCCAAATATATAATATAATATTGGTCAAGTATATGCAGACGCCAAATGCATATATGTGCAACAGAATTTCCTGTTTGTTCACACATATGCAATTTTTGTCAATATAAGGTAAACTGCAGTTTGTCTGTGACTAATGATTAGTAGCATTATCTAAAACAAATCAGCTAAACAGGTTCAACAAAAAGGGAGACAATGAAGAAAGATGGTTTTTCTAGGCGTTTTGCTTAATCAATCAAATTAAGGTCATCACTCAAGAAATTTTACGGACGCCATCATGAGCTGATTGGTCATTATGACAAAAGCGTGTCAGAAATCATATCTGATATTCTTCCTCAGTCATAATAACCTTTCATCATTACCGAACTGAACAAAGAAATAACATGACGGGTGCTGTATACGGTGCAGGAAATGGATATCTTTCTGGAGCACCTGATTTCACTCCCGGTTTTTAGTGGAGTTCGTGTTGTTTCTTATTTATTATTTATAACTGTTGATGTAAATGTCCTTTGGTTTTGTGAGTCTTTGTTTACTCCTTGGTTTTGATTGTTATTGTCTTTTTGATACTGGGTTAAAAGTTCTTTAGTGACCTTGACCTAATGACTTTCAAATCAATCTTTTTCAAGTTCAAGCGGGCAAATCAAATGTTTTACATCCATTTTTTTGCTAGATGGAAGATGTTGCATTGTTTCAAACTGATTACACTATGAAAATAGTATCGCAATACAAGAAACTAATGCACTCCACCTCCCTATCATACATTTTGTATGCAGAACCTTTATATCGATTCATCCCCTAAAAAATGCATGAAATATTTGCAACTGGACATCAAGCAACCAACAATCAATCTTTATATTGATTATCAATTTCAAATGTTACTTTCAATTTTGGTAAACATTTTCATTCAACAGTTATCATTAAAATTGCAACTGTTTCCAACCAAAAATGACACTCAAAATCCAATAAGGCAAAAATTTTGTATATGCACTCATTAAATGCATCAGTTTTCCCGTAATTACTGTTTGTAGACATAAAAACCTTGCTCAGCCAGTCGCAAGGAATAATTATTATGAAATATTGCGGTTTTACAAAACACGGATATGCTACTGATATTAACGATGAAATATACATTTCTATCAATGGTTATATCTCAGCACAATGCATGGATCAATATTTTTGTTTATAAACATTCCAGATATAAGAGATCAATAATTATGACTCATCTGGGGGTATGTAAATATGAAACTTGTTCCCAGGATGGAGTGGAACATGCACTTGGGTAGAGATAGCACTAAATGTGTAGGAAGATCTATACATCAAACGATTGAGAATCCATGGTTCAGCTTTTTCAACATTTGTTTCAAGTTCTACCAATATCAGACTTGGAATTTTAAAAAGCTTTTGACTACATGCATCAGGGTAAATATTGAATAGAGAGATAGCACACAATGTGTAGGAAGTTCTATACATATAAAATATTAAACAGAGGCATCAAATGAGAGAACATATGTAGGAAGTTCTATACATATAAATTTTTTAAAGAGAAGCGTCAAATGAATGAGAGAACATGAAAGTTTACCATTCAACTTCTACCAAAATAAGACTTAGAAATTCTGAAAAGCTCTAACTACATGCATCAGCTTTTAAAAATTTGGAATTTGCTAGAGAGATAGCACAAAATGTGTAGTAAACCCATACATATAAAATATTTTAAAAATAGCGGCATCAAATGAATAAGAGACCATGGGAGTTCAGCTTTCAACCTTCTACCAATATCAGACCTGGAATTTTGAAAAGCTCTTGACTACATGCATCAGCTTAAAATTTGGGATTAAAGCTACATTTTGGACTGAATTATTAAAATAAGACAAAAATCTATTACAGGCATGTCATGTTTTTTAAAATAAAACCTGGATTAGTTCTAGAATAACCAGTCTCCAATAATGTTCTAAATATTTGCAACTGTTAAATTTGAATTTGAACTATGAGATCAAGATGAAGATTTAATCAGTAGCACTAGGGCCTCATGTAGTGCTAGGCATATGTATATCTGCTTGGGGCTAAACATCTGATCTAAAACTTGCATAAAGACATAAACAACAGTTTCTATCAGTCAAGATAAAATTTGTAATTTAACCTCTGAACTATGTCCCTAATACATCAAGTTGAAATTCAGTCTTTAGACCTACCTGTAATACTTTAAGAATTGGTTTAACTATCTGCCAGGTTGAACCTCGCATATCTAATATCACAGTAAAACCTTTGTCCCTCACATCATCACTAAAAATATAAAGTACATTTTGTAGGTTCAAATTATGTTAAATGCCCCAAAATTATTAATAAATAAAATTATGTTTTTTAAAGTGATTTAAGAACTATAACAAAAACAACTATATCAAAAATAATCATTTAATTTTTTTTCTTCTACAAAATGATTATCCTTAGGATCTAGACTTCTAAAATATATACAAATACTCCTGTTTTACCTAGGGATCCTGGCTAGATAGGTCATGAGACGCCTGAGATCATCATGGTCTAACCGATCATTATGTGTCCGCGACGGAAATGTTAATATTGGTCCACCACGTCGGTCTCGCCCACCTAAAAACAAAGACAAAGAAATATTAAATATTTGGTCCGCCAAATCAGTTTCTCCCATCTTACAAAAAAGATAATTATAAATAGTATGTGTCTAGATATCTCCCCTAACTTAGAAAAAAGATAATTATAAATAGTATGTGTCTATATCTCTGCCACCTTAAAAAAAAGATAATTATAAATAGAATGTGTCTATATCTCTGCCACCTTAAAAAAAATTAATTATAAATAGAATGTGTCTAGATCTCCCCTAACTTAGAAAAAAAGATAATTATAAATAGAATGTGTCTAGATCTCCCCCACCTTAGAAAAAAAGATAATTATAAATAGAATGTGTCTAGATCTCCCCTAACTTAGAATAAAAGATAATTATAAATAGAATGTGTCTATATCTCCCCACCTTAGAAAAAAGATAATTATAAATAGAATGTGTCTAGATGTCCCCACCTTAGAAAAAAGATAATTATAAATAGAATGTGTCTAGATGTCCCCACCTTAGAAAAAAAAGATAATTATAAATAGAATGTGTCTATATCTCCCCCACCTTAGAAAAAAAGATAATTATAAATAGAATGTGTCTAGATCTCCCCTAACTTAGAAAAAAAGATAATTATAAATAGAATGTGTCTAGATCTCCCCACCTTAGAAAAAAAGATAATTATAAATAGAATGTGTCTAGATCTCCCACACCTTAGAAAAAAAGATAATTATAAATAAAATATGTCTATATCTCCCCAACCTTAGAAAAAAGATAATTATAAATAGAATGTGTCTATATCTCCCCCACCTTAGAAAAAAAGATAATTATAAATAGAATGTGTCTAGATCTCCCCTAACTTAGAAAAAAAGATAATTATAAATAGAATGTGTCTAGATCTCCCCACCTTAGAAAAAAAGATAATTATAAATAGAATGTGTCTAGATCTCCCACACCTTAGAAAAAAAGATAATTATAAATAAAATATGTCTATATCTCCCCAACCTTAGAAAAAAGATAATTATAAATAGAATGTGTATAGATCTCCCCAACCTTAGAAAAAAGATAATTATAAATAGAATGTGTCTAGATCTCCCCTAACTTAGAATAAAAGATAATTATAAATAGAATGTGTCTAGATCTCCCCAACCTTAGAAAAAAAGATAATTATAAATAGAATGTGTCTAGATCTCTTAAATACAGAAAATACAGGTGTCCTTCAAGAGAAGCAGCAGGGAAAAGAATACATGCGTCATTAAATGTTAATCAAATCTAGAATTTCTTCTTTAGAAGATCTTGTATAAGATGGTTATGATACCTGTGACTTCTGAGCTTTACTGTAGATTATAACAAATATCAAAATAATTGCAGGGAAATTAAGTCTGTTAAAAACTGATTTGTGTAGTTGGATCATAAATTTTTCTGGCTTTCAAGGTTGAAATTTTAAAATAACAAAAAAAAATTCTTAGATATGCATAATATTCCAAACAAATTGCATCTTATCAAAGACAACATGTAAATAAAAGAGATTGTTGACTTCCCGAATTAAATGTTTAATGTAGGAGGCTGTTGATTGGTTGACACATTCAATTTCCAGCTTTCAAATATGATAATTTAATCTTCACCTACTGAAAGACAGTCAAAAGTGGTTTTACATATTTGTTTATCTTACCTGAAAGGTAGGCCATCCTCTCTCTAAGAATAGGCACTATATATATCTTACCTGACAGGTAGGCCACCCTCTCTCTAAGAATAGGCACTATATCAGCAGCTTTCAACCCATCTGTTCTTTTTCCACCTGAAAACACACAAAAAATGTTATAATTACAAATGTATTATGCTCAGGATTTCCCAGTGTTCTAGCAAGGCCAAAGAGGGGAAATACACTAACATGTATCTCCTTCTTTGCCAGTTTGCCCTGACCCTCGTTTCCTTACAGATGTTCAAAATGCTGTCTCTCTGTCATTTTCCATCAGTGAACAAAACAGGGGGTGGAAACAACTATAGGACACTTTACAGCATTCAACAATGAGCAAAACCCCATCCGCATGACTTTACAGCATTTAACAATGAGCAAAACCCCTACCGTATAGCTTTACAGCATTCAACAATGAGCAAAACCCTACTGTATAGCTTTACAGCATTCAACAATGAGCAAAACCCCTACCGTATGACTTTACAGCATTTAACAATGAGCAAAACCCCTACTGTATAGCTTTACAGCATTCAACAATGAGCAAAACCCTACCGTATAGCTTTACAGCATTCAACAATGAGCAAAACCCCTACCGTATAGCTTAACAGCATTCAACAATGAGCAAAACCCCTACCGTATAGCTTTACAGCATTCAACAATGAGCAAAACCCTACCTTATAGCTTTACAGTATTCAACAATAAGCAGTTCCCCTACCGTATGACTTTACAGCATTTAACAATGAGCAAAACCCTACCGTATAGCTTAACAGCATTCAACAATGAGCAAAACCCCTACCGTATAGCTTTACAGCATTCAACAATGAGCAAAACCCCTACCGTATGACTTTACAGCATTCAACAATGAGCAAATCCCCTACCGTATGACTTTACAGCATTCAACAATGAGCAAAACCCCAACTGTATGACTTTACAGCATTCAACAATGAGCAAAACCCCAACCGTACGACTTTACAGCATTCAACAAAGAGCAAAACCCCAACCATATGACTTAACATCAGTCAACAATGAGCAAAACCCCAACAGTATGACTTTACAGCATTCAACAAAGAGCAAAACCCCAACCGTATGACTTTACAGCATTCAACAATGAGCAAAACCCCTACCGTATGACTTTACAGCATTTAACAATGAGCAAAACCCCTACCTTATGACTTTACAGCATTTAACAATGAGCAAAACCCCTACTGTATAGCTTTACAGCATTCAACAATGAGCAAAACCCCTACTGTATGACTTTACAGCATTCAACAATGAGCAAAACCCTACCGTATGACTTTACAGCATTCAACAATGGGCAAAAACCTTACCGTATGACTTTACAGCATTCAACAATGAGCAAAACCCCTACTGTATGACTTTACAGCATTCAACAATGAGCAAAACCCCTACCGTATGACTCTACAGCATTCAACAATGAGCAAAACCTCCTACCTTATGACTTTACAGCATTCAACAATGAGCAAAACCCCTACCGTATAGCTTTACAGCATTCAACAATGAGCAAAACCCCTACCTTATCCCTTTACAGCATTCAACAATGAGCAAAACCCCTACCTTATCACTTTACAGCATTCAACAATGAGCAAAACCCCTACCATATAGCTTTACAGCATTCAACAATGAGCAAAACCCCTACCGTATGACTTTACAGCATTCAACAATGAGCAAAACCCCTACCGTATGACTTTACAGCATTCAACAATGAGCAAAACCCCTACCGTATGACTTTACAGCATTCAACAATGAGCAAAACCCCTACCGTATGACTTACAGCATTTAACAATGAGCAAAACCCCTACCGTATGACTTTACAGCATTCAACAATGAGCAAAACCCCTACCGTATGACTCTACAGCATTTAACAATGAGCAAAACCCCTACCGTATGACTTTACAGCATTCAACAATGAGCAAAACCCCTACCGTATGACTTTACAGCATTCAACAATGAGCAAAACCCCAACCATATGACTTTACAGCATTCAACAATGAGCAAAACCCCAACTGTATAACTTTACAGCATTCAACAATGAGCAAAAACACACCCTATAACAACCTGCCACAGTGACTACATTTTATGATTAGTTTCAAAGAAAAACAAATAATTTGGAGGATGAAATTATATCATAATACAGTTTACAAAATTTAAAACATCTTAAATAGACTATCATGTGAGTAATGTGGGTTGAAATTATATAAACAGCATCAACTGATATCTTCAAATCACTTGATTCTCAAATTAATAAATTCATCAATACATTTCTAATACTGAAAAAAAACTACATTATTTCTATTGCAAAATATTTATATTCAATTTGTATTCCAATGATCATTTTCAAACTGCTATACAGATACGCTGTTGACAATTTAGCGTTTTGTATCCTGTCATTAAAAGACTTTCCCATCATTAACAATATGAAAAACTATTGATTTCGAGATGATAGTCCAATATGAATATGTCATTGGAAATAAAATACTTTACAAAATAAAAATAATTAAGTAATTTGGTAATACATTGTCTAATTGATTAGTTATGAAAATTAATATTCAATTCAAAAGTTATAAAAGCAAAGATTATACATGTATCTGTAATATAGTCCAATAATCAATTAAAAAAAATTAATATTTCAGCTCTGGTACAGTTTGCAAGGTTTATATCTGACCATAGCACCAAGAGAAAATTTGACAAATCAAGAATTGTATATTGAGAAAACGTTTTATGGGAGTTACAGTCTTTCCTTCAATCTACTTTTATTATTCATGTTATTTGGTGAAACATAAAAATAAACGATTCTTACCCATTTCCTATTAAGATCCAATTTTAATTTCTTTTTAACATTCAAGGTGAAATTTAATACATTTAATAAAAAAAAATATACTTTAAACTTAACGACACCAACTTTTCCTACAGAAGATTATTTATAAATATATTTAATAAACTTTCATATCTCAAGCTAAAATTAAAACCACATTTTTTCTTTAACAAGGATGTCACTATATTTTCAACAGACCAGAGAATTTGTGTTATGTAAGATGAGTGTCTTATCTCTTTTAGATGTGCATGAGGACATCCTGGAATGTGACCTCACTTTTTTCTCGTGACCTCAGTTTAAAAATTTACTTTCATCAATCTAAACAATCAATTGAAATAGGTGCAGTGTAATGCAGTCATCACAAAATCTTCGGCTATACCTTTCAACCTTTGACCTCAACTCAATATATCACTTATTTTGTCAAACATGTATTTCTATAACATTTGCTCAAGGTTTGCAGATTTGTGTTAGAGACAAATGTATATACATGTATTACATGTATACATATGATCAGACCTTTTGAAACAAGAATTTTTCTATATAGCCATTTTAGGGGACACAACTCATTGACAGATCCAGGGGAAGGGGAGGGGTGAATCCCCCTTTTTTTATGATCAATGCATTTCAATGGGGATTGGAGTTGAAAACCCAACAACCCTTTTTGTGGCTGAATCCGCCTCTGCAACTTGGAATGATGACCAGATGCTGTTCCAGAAACATTTAGAGCCATAGTACATACTGACTCATTCTGAAAGACAACTTATATCTCATTGTTTTATCTCTAACACTGTCCCTCTGTTGAGCCTCTTTGCATTATCACAACAAGGTTATTTTAATTAACTCCAGCATTACTTCTTTATAATGTCTTCCTTACTTTTTATCTTGTCTGGCCTAAGTCTGTGGGGCCCAGCAGGGATCCTTATCTATGACTTACGCACATGTACAAAGTTATCTACCAAAATCTTGTTCAATCAGTACCATAACATACATTTTATTTACAATTTTTTTGTGTAGCAATGGCAGTCAGGTTTTTAATCTGCCTAAACCTATAAATTGCTATTCTTAGTTTCCTCCAATTCAAAATAGATTTTAGACCCTTAAACTAATATCCATATCTTTATTTTATTTTTTAAAACTATAGTAATATAAACATTTCAGTAATCCCAAAAGTATGATCCTTAGATGTTAGACAGAGATACTCAAGAGGAAAATGAAGGGAACTCCAAAGACTCACTACAGTCCAATGTTTTACATCCTAAAGAACATACAAAGTGATCACTCTTGCTGGAGATGAGTGAAACAGGGTGATATTTTGGTGATTTAAAAGGATAACATTCTGATTGTAAGATGATCCTGTCATATCTACATACTTCAAAGTGATTCACAATTATCATGATCAGCATTCAATGTGAGAAATCTCAATCTATAGAAAAACAGATTATCAATAAAAATATTTCATGCTTTTACGAGAAAGGTTTTATATCTGAAGAGTAAGACCAATCTCTTTGTCATAACATCTAACAGTTATTTGCTAAAACATTTAGTATGTTATGTATAATCCATAATATCACTATCAACTTGACTGCTGATTGCTCCACTTTCTCACAGGACACTAATCAAAATTCAGTACTCCTGAAGCATAAACAATTCAGTCCCTCTCAAGTAGGAGTCATACTGACCGTGCAAGGGCTGTATAGCCTGGCAGTCAGGGTTGTTAAAAACTTCCATTGTGAATTTGTTAAGTAGGAGTAATGTAACATCAAAAAAGTCAACACACCCAAAAGATCTTACCAAAACCTGAGTTCTTGGGAAACCCAACTGAAGCATATTCACAAGTTACCTTAAAAACCCAAACTTCAAAAAAAACTATTTTTGGTATGCAACGAATGCCAAAGACAAGTTTTCAAATCTTAATCAGAATGCATGTATGTATATCTTGAATTTTACTACTTATCAAATGGTATCAACTTTAATACATCTCCTCTTACAAAATATCTATTTCAATTTTGATTTCCTATTTATTCTAATATATGTATCTGTTTTCCTAGCATTTAATTATTTTAAACTTGTTAAATGAGTTTTATTTGTGTTGTTAAAAACCTCTCTACCAATTATTTAGAATCTGAATTATTTCTTTTTGATCAAATTAAATATACAAGAACTTTAAAAGATAATTCACACAAAATGTTTTTATCTTTAAAAGTCTTATAATATATGTCCAAAGCTAATCAAACAATTTACCAAAAAATATAAAAATTCCCTTCAGAGCCCCTTAAAAAGAAGATGTAAGTTATGAATGAACAGATAAAACACAGATAGTAGAAATATTTGGGTCATAGTAAACCAAGCTGATTATATTCATTTTAGTGAGAAAAATGTCTGGTCAAAATATGAGGCAGGTACTTTAGAGGTAAAAATCACTTGATATAAAAAACAAAAATACAGAATGAAAAATAGCAGAGGAAGACACAACAATGAGAAAGATTGTTTAGACGGTTAAGGGAAAGATATTCCTTTAGGATAGGGGACCCTTAAACATGTGTCTCTATAAGAAAAACTATTGCATGCTCTCATTAGGCCAAACAAAATATTGTCAATTCTTAGTACAAAGTATCCTACATGTTCATGTTTATCCTTAAAAAATTTATGATACTTATCATTTTATTGGCATAACATGTTTTATACATGTAGCTTTAGTTATGGTTTAATGTAAATGTTGCAAACATACATATATACTATGAGTTTAATGATAATGAAGTAACTAATATTAGACCTGAAGTCAAATTAGCACAAGTTTTTTTTCACATTGTTGAAGGCAGGGGACCTACATGTTTTGTTCCCAACATCCACATCTTTAAGGCTCGCAGGTACAATATCAATGTATGTACATTTAACAGTTGTCTCATTGTCAATCATACCCCATCTTATTACTTTTATTTATTTATTTTATTGTATAATTTTAAATAATAGACATATGTATTACTATTAACCTTTTTTTTTTAAATTCTGCATTTATCATGTAAAATAGAAAGATATGGCATGATTGCCAATGAGACAAAACGCCATCATCAACCAAATGACCTAGATGCATTGTTTCTAACACAGACAGAGGATGATATGTAAAGACATCTGCAAACTTACTGGGACATTGTCTGACATCTGTTTAGACATACATTTTTACCTAATGATAATTTTAACCAAATGTCATATTGTCTAATTATAGATAAAAGTACAAATGCATATATGCTTGTATAAAATGAAATTGTAGTGCACACATCAGATGTAAACTGACAGATAAAGCCTTTTTTACCATTAAATATGATATTTTTTAAATATTTCATTTCTGAATAAGACTTTTTTATTCAAATGAAACACTCCATGTGTAGAAGCTCCTAATTTACTGTAGCAATTTAATTCTTTTCTAGTCTCTAACATGCATGAAATATTTGTCACTGGACAGAAAGTAAGCAACAATCAATAAACCTTTTACAAGTCCATTTATAGAGAAAATTGATTGGAAATATGTCCATTGGTCCGACACAGATGTTGTTCGTGCTTGCATAAAACCTTATAACATAATAAAAGGAAACCACCAAAATTAGAACTAGGTCTGACTTTTGTTGGAATAAGCATTGTGTACAAGTTTCATAAAAATTGTTCAACAGAAACTAAAGCAGTAGAACAGAACTAATTTTAGGACATAAACATGTATGAACACACAATATACAGCGGGAGAACAGGCAAAACTTACTGCCCCCTCCTCTGGGTAAACAAATCCCCGAGAGATTTCAAGTAGGAAGTAATATTAGATGACGCTATTGTCATTTTTGTGTTCTTAGAGTTCACAAGAAGAATGGGAAAGCATGTACATGTGCACCACCAACATAACCAATAGCAATAAAAACAATATCTGCATATATTATTCAGAAATCTTAAAATGTTTATTAAACTCGACACTGGCCTAATCATTAACATGCCAGGAATATTAATAATTTAAAGGATAAACCTTTTAAGGGATACTTTTTTCAATTTTCATTAATTTAGATGCATATATATACATGTATACATGTACGTTGCAGGGGCGGATGCAGGAATTTTCGAAAGGGGGGGTGCTAACCCAGGGCAAAGGGGGGTGCAGGGGGGTGCAAAACATATGTCCCGATACAAATGCATTGATCGGCAAAAATAAAGGGGGGGTGCGCACCCCCGGAACCCCCCTGGATCCGCCACTGCGTTGTATGTATGAATAAAATAAATAGTTTCTTCACTCAGAAATTTTTGAATTTACCAGATTTGTATATGTACATTGTACTTAAACCTGACCATAGATGTATTGAAATTCCTTTTGGCAAACCACATTTCTTTCCTGAAGCAATAACAAAAATATTTAACTGTCATATTTGTACATTTAACAAATTATTCAATTGACTTTGAACTTCCTTGAGTCGTAAAAAGAGATGAAATTCTTAAGTCTGATTTCTGAATCATTACTTATTACTTTTAAGTATTAAACATATTGATAAATATATTTGTACAATAATCTAGACATAAAAAAGAATTGTTTCCTTATAATTAATATCTGCTACAAATAAAGATAAATTATTTTAAGGAAAACCATTTATTTTTTATCTTAGCAATTTAATTCATTCTGCTTATATTCATACACTCATCAAAACCAAAACCATAAGTACATTAGTCAAGCCTATCAATAAAAAGATATCTATTTTCAATAAAATACTTATAAAGTCTAATATTGGTTTTAAAGTACACACTAAATACTGTGGATTCATTATTATTCGTTGGATACCACTTTTCGTGGGTTTCGTGGATACAGGTGAACCACAAATTTTACATGTTCAACAAATAGCATATTTCCATTGGCCTTTGTTAACAGAGATCGGCAAAACAAAAAATCAAATATCTATGAAAATGCAAGTTTTCAGCAATCCATGAAAATTGATATCCACAGTACACCAGATGAAAGTTAGTGTTTATAAAAGTCATTAGAATACATAGGGAGGTCAAAGATACTTCTTAATAGATCTTCAAACTCATAATTAAGTAGAAATCAAAATGACAATACCATACATAAAACAAAATAATGATGAAAGAAATACAACAGTACACTAAAATGAAAAGAAAACCAAAGACTGACTAACCGAAATAAGAACCAAGGGTTATCTCAGGTGCTCAAGTTGAGTAGGCAGATTAAAAGTCATACATGTAAAAATAGGTCTCAATATAGCCTTCAACAATCAGAAAAAGCCATATCATATAGTAGGCTAGAATAGGCCCTACAGGGAAAATGGGAAACAACTCAAACAAGAAAAATAAAGGCCTTCTCTAAAATAAAATTTTGGAAAAACAACCCAGAACAAATGGTTTACTTTTTTAACAAATTGTGACTTGAAGTTGGATGGAGGGTGTCTCATTGGCACTCATGTATACAACATCTTCTTACATCTAAGACAGACATGAACTAGACTAATTGTTAATCACCTTGAATAATGAATATGCTTGTAATACATGTACTTGCTACTGGTCATTGATGAGCAATCATCAACCAACTAGTCAATATCTTAAAACTTGAAACTAAAAAACAACAAAATTACTCCCAAGTTGTCAATGTCCCTATATAAGAGCCTTAGTGAATATTACTAAATCATCGTTGGTGAAGTTTAAAAAGAAAGTTAGAAAAATTACAGAAATGATAATTGTGTATACATATGTAGTTCTTGAACTTCATTTGAAATAAAGACGACCACATATTTGTTTGCTGGTCTCAAATATCCAAGTTACTGAAGAGCACTGTATGACCATGCAAAGCTGACTATAATTTTCATGTCAAGACCTTTTATATATGAGACTGACCCTACTGTATGTGGTTTTTTTTACTGTTGAAGGTCTACAGATGCCTATAATTGCTAACATCAACTCTCTGAACTCTGGTGGATAGTTATTTCATTTGGCGATCATACCACATCTCCTTGTTTTATATATATTAAAACCTTGTATGATTGACCTGTTCAAATTTTTCAAATTTTTGGTGTTAAACATCACATCTACATGTTGTGTACATGTAGCATTCAGTCCATATGGCTGTATAATGGCACTGCATTTGTAGTTAACATTTGGTCAAAATAGTTGCAGTAACCTGGAAAGAACCACAACCTTAGATACATTGTAGGAAAAGATTTCATTCAAATGACTTGAGTAGGATTTAACCTCACAACTTCAACATTGAAAAAGAGGGACAGTCAAACTCATAGTTTGCAAATAAACTGACAACGCCATGGCTATAATAAAAAGACAAACAAGCAAATAATAGTACACAAGACATAACATAGAAAACTAAAGAATGCCATACACCAACCCCACCATAAACTGGGGGTGATATCAGGTGCTCCAGAAGGGTAAGCAGATCCAGTTCCACTTTTAATGTTAGGGGTTGGATAAACACACAACAATCCATCAAACTTTGTCACTATTGAAATCATGTACACATGCTATCATTTGGGATGGAAACCTGAAGACAGAATATGCATCATTTTCTATAATTCAATAAAAAAAAAAAAAGTGGCAGTCATATTCTGAGCACTAAGTAAGATTTATATTTTCTGTTAGATACAGTATGAAACAACATAATGAAAAAAAAGTATAGATATTTTTGGCTCAGCATCTTGCATTAAACACAGTGAATACATTTAGAAATACCTTTGGGTTTCAAGGCAAGCATGAACAAATATTAAATTGAAATCATAGTAAAATAGCTATAACTACCCTCTTATTGATATAACTCCATCTTTAGTTGCTTGCTGAGGGTGGTGGTTTAAATATAACATCTGAATGCACACATGATATCATTGATAAACAAATGTAGCCTGTGTTTTGCCTTCTCTTAGAATTTTTACTGTACTTTACATGTAGGTACAAAATGTAGTTCTACCCTGAAAACACTCAAGTGATTTTATCTGACATCACACACAATATCTGAAAGTATTGTAGGCATCCCATTACCCAACGACATTGTTCAAATACAGGGAATGACCATACAGCATACAATGTAGACCTTAACACTATTTGAAAATTTGTGCAGCTTGACCTGAGAATCTGTGCCGCTATGACAATATAGACATATTCACACTTGTATGCAAATTTGTCCGCCATTATGTAAAATCACACAGGTTACCGTAAACTTTGACATCACAATTCAAAATATTTGACCTCACATTTAAAAAGTGATTGCTGTCTGCCGTCAGAAGTTTATTTGGAGAAGACTAAAGACAAAATTCATCTACATGTAAATACGAAAAGTGTAATTACTGTACGTTTATTGACATCATTTGTGTTTGTACAACAATCACTTTTCCATTGTGGCGTCATATATTTTTCTATTGTGACGTCAAATATTTACAGGAACATTTTAGACATGTTAGATGTCCAGTCATCAAATATTTACAGGAACCTTTCAGATGTCCAGTCATGGGTCACAAATAGTGATAAGGGTGTACTGTATTCTTTGTGATTAGTTCACGGCCAGTGGTATGTGGGACATCTTCATTATATCTCTTGATTATAGTTTAAGTGTGATTTGGAAGTGTTCACAGAACAGAAATATTGACAGGCCAGATTGACACTATACACCATACAGTTTAATAATCAAACTCAAATGTTTAGATACCAATTTCCAGAGTTTCATATGCATGTTTTCCAAACATTCATAAATTATTTTGTTCTGGACAAAAAGTTTATATCAAAATCAAAATTATTGTTGATTAATTTATAATAAAACTTAACATGAAGACAATTTGATACATAACTTTCAAAACTAGTGTGTTCAAAGCTTAAAACATGAGAAAAATTCAGTTATCTTGCTGTTTGGCATTTATTTTGGAACACGCAATGGACCATGACGAGATAAACTTCATATAAAAACAGTAAAGTTTTCTTTGTTTTTCTGTACCTGGGCGATAATAGCATTCCACTTCTCTCTCATTAGTCACATCTTTTCTGTGCTCTTGATTGTTCATGTCTTTTCGGCCATGAGACGCTCTAATTGCTCTTTACAATAATCAGCATCATTGTGTAGCATCTTCATCTTTTTCGGCCATCAAAATTATTATTTCGGTAGGCATCGGATATTTCCGTAGCTTCCGGTGGAATTTGTCATAGTAGGCGTGTTCGACTTTACCACCATGACTCATTCCTTATTCCTAAGTATCAAAAACCCCGAGAATAAATTTATTTTTAGTGTCGAATCGGCCTTTTCTTTCGTTATCTCTCTGGCCTTTTCTACTTTGTCAACAAATCCACATGTGAGAAACCCACGATGACAACTTTCTCAAATCCATCTCAGCTACTTCCACTTGGTAATTTGTGCTAAGTGTCCGATAATAGATGTGTATTTTTTACTGGCTTTCAATTAAGGCTGCAATTTTGGAAACTTGTCATTTCAAACCATAAATGTACAACAGTTTCAAACCATATCTATGACCATATAAATTTTTAAAAAGACCGGTATATAATTTTTCATGTGAACTGAGACTACTATATAACATGTGTTATAGTAGTCTCAGATGTGAAAGAGGTCGAAGTCTGTACAAAAACTGTTCCTGCTTTTGTTAAGGGAACACCTTTGACTCTCTTGGTTGGAGGCTGCATACTTTTATAGATACTTTTAACTGTAGATCTCATCGAATGATAGTGGGTCTCATCGAATGATAGTGGGTCTCATAATTTGGGGTCTAAGCGTGACGCGGGATTGCCAATTTTTTGTAAGCGGGACATGTGAAAGTCAAATTATTGTGTCGTGAAAACGGGAAATGAGGTCTAGCGGGACTTGGGAAATGACAAAAAAAATGAGAATTGCTTACGTATATAGTGTAAGCGGGATACGGGAATCTGACAAAACAGTAAGTGGGATCCGGGATCGAAACCCCCAATGAGACCCCCATCATAGTTCTCAATCTTATTACCTTATGGCACAAACTCTTCTCATTAGTGATATTACGCCCTATGTGTATCTTCCTCCAGGTACTTTAATTTGTTTTTGCTGTTACGACTGAGGTTGTGGATGTACGGGTAAGTCGAAACATCCTGTTTTTGAAATGAAGGCCAAAATGATTTCTAACTTCCGTTTATATTTTTCTGTGTTTTCTTGATCTAGTTTTCCTAGAAGGGTGGACGTGCCTGTGCTGATTTTGCTGATTCCAATTTCCTTTGTAATTTGATGGTACATTTCTTCTCTATAACTCAGTCTCTCGTAGTTGGGGCACTCTGTGAGGTAGTGTTGTTGTGTTTCCTTAGTTCCACAGCTGCATAAGTCTGTGGTGTTTTGCCCTGTGCATTGTTTATAGAAGTTAAAGGTTGTATGACCAGTTCTTAGTTGTATAAAGATGCTGAAGAATTTTTTGGTTGGATAATCAAAGATTGGGATGTTTTTAACGTTTGGTGTTATCTCAAAAAGTTCTCTTCCTGTGTTGCTTAATTCCCATCGTCTTTGCCACTTCAGCATGACACTCTTGTGTGCACCTTGTTTTACATCTTGAAGGGTAAGTATGTTGTTTTTTGACAGGAGTTGTGTTGCTTCTTCTGCTGCTTGCTTTGCCAATAAGTCCTCTTCATCGTTCCCTTGAATATTTCTGTGTCCTGGTGTCCATAGGATGCAAATTTCCATCCATTTAGTTCTTAGGTCCTCGATGTGTTCTCTGATGTCTGGAATTACATCAATATAGGATTTGGGTGCCCAATTTAGTGTGAGGAGTCCTACTGCACTTTCACTGTCAGAGAAGATCTTAAGTGTGGCGGTGGTGTTGTGTAGTCTTTCCAGTATAAAAAATTCCAGTACCATTACAATTGATACAAGCTCTGCTAGACAATTCGTAACTACACATTGATTTGTCACCAAGACGTTTTGTACCTGGTACATTAATTTGTAACCAAAACATTTCGTACCGGGTGTTATTATATATGTTCTGGACCATATACATGATATATACATAAGTATGTGGACCAAACGCGTAATGTGTATACTAACCTTCTTAGTACAAAATGTAGCTGTGTGCATTGAAATCATGATCTTTGGATCATTCTGATGTGTCTACGATGTTTATAGTTGCTCTAGATTTCAGACGAGAAGGGGAACATTTAAATAATGATGAACAATTTAAATTCTTCTGTTCTCTTCGTATGTTTGCAAAACTGTACTTGTAAACTTAACAGTGTAAAATCAAATGTGCAATCAATTATTAAAATAAATAAATAAATATAGATAGATATGATATATACATGAACATGATAGCATCAATAAGTCTTTTTATCTACATGTATAATAGTCATCACATGAACATAACTTATGAAAAAAAGTTATATAAAAATCTCCATTTCACCTATTTCACTTATTCTTTGCATCCAATATTACATTGAAGTAATAAAGTTTTAAAGAAGAAATTGGAATTATTACGACCAATAGCTCTGACACTATTTTTAAATATTTAATTTCTCATTTCAGAACTGGTAGATAAATGTATAGGATCTCGAATCCACATTGTGATGAAGAACGATAAAGAAATAGTTGGAACTTTACTTGGTTTTGATGATTATGTCAGTATCCTTTTGACCAATTTAAAGAACAACTACCTAGAGGTCATAGTCTACTGGATGTCTTTTACCAAAGTGTCTGAAAAAAAAAGCTGAATGTCATCTTATCATTACTGACCTAGCTGATAAGCTAATCATACATGTTCTGTGGATTTCATAGCTACAGTTGAACCACAAATTTATCTAAAAATATTTGTTTGCACTTGAAAACAGATTTGGCAAAACCATGGAATCAAATATGTAACATTTTAAGAAAATGAAATTTCACTAAAAATCTCTTGTTCCCTTTCCCTTTCACACCCTTTCATGACTTTAACAAATAGACAGGAAATATGGGGGGAAAATTCAAAAACTTTGATTACATTTTTAATCTGCTATCCCAGTGCCTGTGACCTCTTGCTACAAAGAAGCCAAGTATATAGTTTTCAATAGGTCCCTGATCATGAGTCATCTATTTTTCCAAAATGATTTCAATTTTACATGAATATTTTCAAAAGTTGGATAGTTGTCTGTCATCTCTGGCATGTGCATGTGTTATGTACTTCTATATACAAACATCCCTCTCCCCAAACGTGAAAGAAGAATAATCCTTAACAGTATGATAGATATGGTATTAGAAGATGTGACGGAATTGTGAGTATTTTTATGCAATTAAAGTTATTAAACCCTGGAAATATTTAGTTTATTAAGGGACGACATCAAAAGTTCAATGTAGGATAAAAAACTAAATTCACTTTTTTTTTCACTGACCCCCCACCCCCCCTCTTAACTTAATTTGGGAAAAATTGATTTACTAATAGGGATATATGTAAAAATCGTTAAAGTTTTTTATCCTACATTGGTCGTCCTTAAGTATGCAATACTGAATAGACCTTCTACAGACTTTTGACACAGGGTTCTATAATTATTTGAAAGTAATGGTTATTTTTTCTGGTAAGACATCCTGGTACTTGGTTATGCCCAAGACCAACAAAACAAGTATAATCAAACATATGATCAATGCAACTCAGTGGGAAAGTTCACTGTTTTCCTATTATTTTGTCGTGTACAAAAAAATAGAACAATTTACTTTTTCTAAAAATGCTACATTTTACTGCTTAGTTTCTCTCACCTGAGCCAGTATTTTCTACCTCTGAGTAGGTGACCAGTCAAAAAAATATAAACTATGGAGTCAAAAAATTGTAATATGAAAATTGTATGCTTTTTATACGACCACAAAATTTGAAAAAATTTTCGTCGTATATTGCTATCACGTTGTCGTCGTCGTCGTCGTCCGAATACTTTTAGTTTTCGCACTCTAACTTTAGTAAAAGTGAATGGAAATCTATGAAATTTTAACACAAGGTTTATGACCACAAAAGGAAGGTTGGTATTAATTTTGGGAGTTTTGGTCCCAACATTTTAGGAATTAGGGGCCAAAAAGGGCCCAAATAAGCATTTTCTTGGTTTTCGCACTATAACTTTAGTTTAAGTTAATAGAAATCTATGAAATTTTGACACAAGGTTTATGACCACAAAAAAACGGTTGGGATTGATTTTTGGAGTTTTGGTTTCAACAGTTTAGGAATTAGGGGCCAAAAAAGGGCCCAAATAAGCATTATTCTTGGTTTTCGCACAATAACTTTAGTTTAAGTAAATAGAAATCAATGAAATTTAAACACAATGTTAATGACTACAAAAGGAAGCTTGGTATTGATTTTGGGAGTTTAGGTCCCAACAGTTTAGGAATTAGGGGCCAAAAAGGGACCCAAATAAGCATTTTTCTTGGTTTTCGCACCATAACGTTTAAGTATAAGTAAATAGAAATCTATGAAATTTAAACACAAGGTTTATGACCATAAAAGGAAGGTTGGTATTGATTTTGGGAGTTTTGGTCCCAACAGAATAAGGGGCCCAAAGGGTCCAAAATTAAACTTTGTTTGATTTCATCAAAATTGAATAATTGGGATTCTTTGATATGCCGAATCTAACTGTCATGACTGTGTATGTAGATTCTTAACTTTTGGTCCCGTTTTCAAATTGGTCTACATTAAGGTCCAAAGGGTCCAAAATTAAACTTAGTTTGATTTTGACAAAAAATGAATCAGTTAGGTTCTTTGATATGCTGAATCTAAAAATGTACTTAGATTCTTGATTATTGGCCCAGTTTTCAAGTTGGTCCAAATCGGGGTCCAAAATTAAACTTTGTTTGATTTCATCAAAAATTGAATAAATGGGGTTCTTTGATATACCAAATATAACTGTGTATGTAGATTCTTCATTTTTGGTCCTGTTTTCAAATTGGTCTACACTAAAGTCCAAAGGGTCCAAAATTAAACTTAGTCTGATTTTAACAAAAATTGAAATCTTGGGGTTCTTTGATATGCTGAATCCAAAAATGTACTTAGATTTTTTATTATGGGCCCAGTTTTCAAGTTGGTCCAAATCAGGATCTAAAATTATTATATTAAGTATTGTGCAATAGCAAGTCTTTTCAATTGCACAGTATTGCGCAATGGCAAGAAATATCTAATTGCACAATATTGTGAAATAGCAAATTTTTTTTTAATTAGAGTTATCTTTCTTTGTCCAGAATAGTAAGCAAGAAATATCTAATTGCAAAATATTGTGCAATAGCAAGATTTTTTTTTAATTGGAGTTATCTTTCTTTGTCCAGAATCAACTTAAATCTTTGTTATATACAATATACAATGTATATTCACTTTTTACTACCAACTGATAAATTAAAATAATCTTTACCATTCAGTGATAACAAGCAGTTTTTTTACATCTTAATATTTTATGATGTATTTAAATGAGTAGTTATTGTTGCAAACTCCATTAGAAATTTTAATTGAGATTAGTTTTGGAATAAGGGAAAGGGGGATGTGATTAAAAAAATTGGGTTCAATTTTTCTCATTTGAAATTTCATAAATAAAAAAGAAAATTTCTTCAAACATTTTTTTGAGAGGATTGATATTCAACACCGTAGTGAATTGCTCTAAGAGAAAACAAAAATTTTAAGTTCATTAGAACACATTCATTCTGTGTCAGAAACCTATGCTGTGTCAACTATTTAATCACAATCCAAATTTAGAGCTGAATCCAGCTTGAATGTTGTGTCCATACTTGCCCCAACCGTTCAGGATTCAACCTCTGCGGTCGTATAAAGCTACGCCCTGCGGAGCATCTGGTTACATTATGTGTACACAAGTTATTTATATCAGCACATTAATTTTGGTAGTGAATTGTAACAACATTGCATATGATCACCTTACAATACATGTATACTCAAGGTACATGTACTAAAAAATTGAGCAAAACAAAAAAAAATCTAATCAACCAACCATTATTTTTATTTTCAAATTAATTCAGGGCTAACAAACATTATGTAAAACTTTTATCACAGATAGAAAAAAAATTGCACGACACAACACAACATACATGTAAGTGCTGCAGAGAATCAAAATAATAGATATATATACTTTTTTCACCTCCTTTATAGGAGATTGCAATTGATGTTAAAAACATTTAGTAGCCAACCACGATTTTTCACCTCCTTTACAGGAGATCGGTATTAAGCATTTAGTGCCAATATATACACTTAAACTTTTTGAGTTGTATTTCCTTATATAAATTTGTATACTGTTACAATGAAAGTTTTTCAGTGAAACTCATGTTGCCCTGAGGTTCTTGGCCAGCAGACATAACAATAAGATGAACCTTTTTTGTGTTAATAATTTAACACATTGATAGGTCATGAATTTTCTGTTTAGGCCCAAAAGTTATAAATTTTACAATTGGTCTTAAGAAAACCAAAAATGATATACAACTTAGTTGTCTTAAGGCAATGTTTTTTCAGTGCCAAAATATTATTCTGTAGTAGCTTAAAAGTTTACCTAAATAGTACACTTGTTTACATTGATTTGTTGATAAATAAATAATTTGTAGATTTTATCTTGACACACACTTTGTTTCTTGACATTTTACGAATATGTGCAATTAATCACCATACTAGTATTTAACTTTTGACTGTAACCAAAATATATGACAATTTTTCAAAAAATATTTCAGTGAAAGTACATCAGAAGGGCGACGAGTAACCAAGCTAGATCAAATTCTTCTGAATGGAAACAATATAACTATGGTTAGTAGTATCATCTGTGCCTCTCTTCAATTCTCAATGATAATGAGTGAAATTAATTAGAATTTTCAATTTAATGAAAATTTCAAGTGATTTGTCAATATTTTTTTGGGAAGGTTTTATTTCAAATTGAAAGTGGTGAGTTGTTGACTTTATTTCATTGTGATATTTTACCTTCTATAAAAAAAAAATAAGGAGATGTGGTATAATTGCCAATGAGAAAACTCTCCACAAGAGACCTAATGACACTGATATTAACAAATATAGGTCACTGTGGAGCCTTCATTAATGAGCTTAGCCCATACTGCATAGTCAGCTATAAAAGGCCCTGAAATGACAAATGTAAAACAATTCAAATGAGAAAACTAACGGTCTAATTTATGTGCAAAAAAATGAATGAAAAACAAATATGCAACACATTAACAAACTACAACTAATGAATTACAGGCTCATAATACATAAGACTTACATGAGATGTTGACATTGCAAACAAAAGTGATCTGCAAACTTAAAATTTTAAGTTGTTTGAAAAGTTTTCAGATATTAAAGTATAATTGTCATAGGCTGATGTGTTTCGAATTCAAGCAAAATATGAGACTTCACACCTGAATATCTAGACCATAGTTTACCAAGGTCATGCATGTAATTTTCTTTCAAATATAAAAAAGAAGATGTATGATTGCCAATGAGACAACTCTCCACAAGAGACCAAAATGACACAGAAATTAACAACTATAGGTCACGGTACGGCCTTCAACAATGAGCAAAGCCCATTCGGCATAGTTAGCTTTAAAAGGCCTCAAAATGACAATGTAAAACAATTCAAATGAGAAACCTAACAGCCTTATTTATGTAAAAAAAAAATGAACAAAAAACAAATATGTAACACATAAACAAACGACAACCACTGAATTACAGGCTCCTGACTTGGGACAGGCACATACATCATTTACATAGCACATTTTGAGCTAACAGTATAAAATTTTTAAAAAACATCCATCATTTCTTTATGAGAGTTTAGCAGGTTTTTATGGCATTTTTTTCACTCAGAGATTCTAAAATAAACTGATAAATAAGTGAAGCAACATATATGTCCTATTGGGATCAGTTGTATTGTTGTCCTACCAAACTGATTAGATAATACACAACTCCATAAAATCTCCTGTACAGAATTCAATCAAACTTGTACAGATTTCTGTTTGAATTGACCAAACTGCTATTATAATATTTTGATCTGCTAACATTTAAGAACTTTTCACTCTGACATGGACGGCCTTTCCCTATTCTGCCCATGAACTGCTTTTATTATTTAGAGAAGGCAGGCAAAAGGGCAAATATTTTTACTATAAATTTTTGCTCAGTCTGTTTTCCTCATTTACATTTAAAAAAAATATTTACAATAATCTCTATTTCATTAATACTTTTATGTTTCAATATAAAGGTATTTTCACAGAATATTATTTCAAAAATTCAAATTTCTGTATTTTTAACCAAATTTATGAAATAACAATATGTTATAGATTTGGGATGTATGTCGCTGCATTTACTCATGAACCGAACCATTAAACCAAAGCTTTTCAAATTTTGACATATTGTTACTGATGACAAAATGGAGGTCAAGTTTGATACAGATGATTTTCAATGTGACGGTTCAGGAGTTATGGTTTTTAAAAGATTGAACAATTGTGTTGCTAGTCATATCCATACTTTAACTTGTGAACCAAAGCTTTTAAAATTGTTATGTTTTGTTGCTGATGACAAGATGGAGTTATGGTTCTTTTGATATTGAAAAATGCTAGGACACCAATAAATGTCAAAGAATCCAGTTTGCTCTCAGTCTGACATCCTCTTGTTAAGACATAATCTGTTTAAACATTCCTCTACATTTTTGTCTTCATTTTTTCTTTCAGCTGATTCCTGGTGGTGAAGGTCCAGAAATGTAGAAGTCATGTGATCTCATGACATCACTGTGAAGAACTGTCTACATCTGTTTCCATAGCAACATCATTTTATATTGACCATCTTCATCTTTTTTGTCATTTTATCATTCATTGTCAGTATAGGATTCAAAACATAAAAAAAAAAATTGAAAAAAAAATTAAAATGAGTATTACATTTTTCTTTTCTTTTCCTCGTAAGAAAAAATAAATCTATGTTTAGATTTCAAGATATAATCTTGTGAATGATTGTGAACACAAAGAAATTGACATGGATTTCTGCTTACAACACAAGATTCTAGAAAATTGTTTGGAAAAAAAGTAAAATCACAAAAATACTGAACTCCGAGGAAAATTCAAAACTGAAAGTCCTTAATCAAATGGCAAAATCAAAAGCTAAAACACATCACACTATTGGAAAACAATTGTCATATTCCTGACTTGGTACAGACATTTTCTTACGTAGAAAATGGTGGGTGAAATCTGGTTTTATAGTTAGCTAAACCTTTCACTTGCCAGAAAATGCATGATTTTGATCACAAGCACTTTAAATTCTGAACATGGAAAACAGATTATTTCTGTATTACAATGAAATGCATGGTTTGTGTGAAGAAAACAGACAGACATAATAGGTAAAAAAGTCACAAATAGGGGTACAGCACTCATTGTGTTATAATCTTAATCACTATAAAACACAAATATGTAACAAAGAAGCACAAAAGGGCATATACCCAAAGCTTATTAGCAAAAAATGAAGGACAAATATAAAAAATTTACAATAGCACAATAACATAATGACAGGACAAGAGGATAAGTACAGAGCCACGTCATATGTATCAAAGAAACACAAAAAGCCATATAGACACATTAGCAAAAATGAAAGACAAGAATACAAAAATTATCATAAAACAGTAACACAACTCAAATGTTCGACTAAAAACCAATTTCATATTGGAAAAAAACTTGAAATAAAATATCCACTAAAAAAGTTCCCTCAAATCAACAAAAATTGGTACCAAGAAAATAAATGAACACTGGAATATAGGTTCCAGCTATTACCAGTATTTAGAGCAGCTATCATATGGATTTGAACATGATAGTTCGTAATAAACCAGTGCATAGAAAACAACTACCACAAGATGAAGGATGGTGGTTTGAAAGAGATTTGATTTACCATAATGTCAATAAAATATCTTGGTGACACATTTGTATAAAAAGAGGGCATTATGAGTTACCCATGACCTTCTGTCCCTCTTTCTGTCTGTCCCATTTTCATTTCTAAAGTATTCCTCGTGTAAATTTTAGAGCAGAGTTCAAATGTCAGCATTGAGTATTTAATGTTCTAGAGTTGTGTCCCTTTCTTCCTTTGAAAAAAACACATTTTTCTGTTTCCCCACTTTGACTCCAGGTTTTAACATCCAAACTTAATGAGTCAATAAAATTTTGCCTACCATTCTTTATAAATGCCTGCTCAGCATCTTTTTATGACAAATAAAAGAAGAATTTGTCCAATTTTTTCAAGTTAAAAAGTGGCAATAATTTAGAACAATTCAAATTTCTTAACTTCTTTTATTTGTATATTCTTGTAATTGGTTGGAAAAAAAATAGATTTAATTTTAAAATTGAAATTCAACCATGAAAGATTAGATAACTGCACAAAATACAGCGTTTTTAGACTTATAAAAAACCCATATAAAGGAAATACATTATAAACACGACAACAAAGATGCACACAGAAGAATTAAGACCAAGACCGTCATAAAAAGATGCTGAGCAGGCATTTATAAAGAATGGTAGGCAAAATTTCTCTGAATGAAAGAAACATCCATAAAATGTGAATTAAGACCAAGACCGTCATAAAAAGATGCTGAGCAGGCATTTATAAAGAATGGTAGGCAAAATTTCTCTGAATGAAAGAAACATCCATAAAATGTTTATATGTACTACATATAATAATGTCCTATAGTGCACTATGCTCCTTGTGAGCCCAACTGATGAAAATAAAATATTTTCAACTGTTAAAAAATGTTGCTAAAATTGATGAAAAGCTGCAAAAGAGGGACGAAATTTACTAAAGGGACAGTCAAACTCATAAATCGAAAATAAACTGACAACGCCTGGCTAAAAATGAAAGAAGGCAAACAGACAAACAATAGAACACATGACACAACATAGAAAACTAAAGAATAAGCAACACGAACCCCACCAAAATTTAGGGGTGATCTCAGGTGCTCCGGAAGGGTAAGCAGATCCTGCAACCTTATCACAGAGATATGTCTCGCCTTTTTAATTGTAATTTTGATAATACAAATAATGAAATTATAAAATAGCAATACTTTAACGTGTTACATAAGAGAGGCAAATTTTCAACGGTCATGAACCATGACTGAGGTACATTGCTAAATAATCTTGTATGTAAATGAGATGTGCCAATACTAAAACAACTGCATACCAAATACCATTGACTTATTGTAAATCGTTCCCTTTAAACAAACATAAACATTCACTTGTAAACTATGTAAAACAATTGTACACCGTCGACTCATCTGAATGTTCTACAACAGAACTATCCATTAAATTGACAAACTACCGTACAAACAATTGTACACTGTCGACTCATCTGCATGTTCTACAATATAACTGTCCATTAGATAGACAAAATAACGTACAATGTTTTACAACATAACTGTCCATTAGAATGACAAAATACCGTACAAACAATTGTACACTGTCGACTCATCTGCATGGTCTACAATAAAACTATCCATTAGATTGACAAACTACCGTATAAATAATTGTACACTGTCGACTCATCTGCATGGTGTACAATATAACTGTCCATTAGATTGATAAAATACCGTATAAACGGTTGTACACTGTCGACTAATCTGCATGGTCTACAATAAAACTGTACATTAGATTGGCAAAATAACGTACACACAATGGTACACTGTCCGCTTATATGCATATGTCTGTTGTCTGCTGTCGTCTGGTACACTCTCCACTCATCTGCATGGTCTACAATAGAACTGTCCATTAGATTGACAAAATACCGTACAAACAATGGTATACTGTTGACTCATCTGCATGGTCTACAATAGAACTGTCCATTAGATTGACAAAATACCGTACAAACAATGATACACTGTTGACTCATCTGCATGTTCTACAATAGAACTGTCCATTAGATTGACAAACTACCGTACAAACAATGGTATACTGTTGACTCATCTGCATGGTCTACAATAGAACTGTCCATTATATTGACATTTTATTTGTATGTCTCTTTTAACGGTAATTAAAGAAGCAATAGTTTTATTTGGAATGACCAAAGTAGAAGTGATAATTACAGGTTTGATATATAAAGAGTGAGGATGTCGCTTGCTATCAACGGGTACGTCTAAATAGTTCATGTCCTGAGTGCACTTTGTATGTCCTGAGTGCACACAGGAGGTCCTGAGCGGTGTTTAGACGTACTGGATATCAACTCAAGTTATTTAGTTTTAATCGGTCCTACTAAAAAGCGCCCGTGAGAATAAAATATTAATTAGGGCCCCGCCAAAGGCGGGTCGCCCTATAGTGATCAGTCTGTCCGTCCGTCCGTCCGTAACACTTTGTGTCCGCTCCATATCTAGAGAACCATTATGATTTCATACTTTATACTTTACATGTTTATTGACCACCACCAGAGGGTGTGTCATGATGTATGTACAACTTCCTAGGTCAAAGGTCAAGGTAAAAAACTTCAGTTGACAACCCTGTGTCCTGTGGTGAAGATCGTGTCCGCTCTATATCTTGAGAACCGTTATGATTTCAAAGTTTATACTTGACATGTATATTAACCAACACCAGAGGGTGTGTCATAATTTATGTGCAACTTCCTAGGACAAAGTTCAAGGTCAAAAACTTTGGTTTCAGTTGACAACCCCATGTCCTATGATACAGATTGTGTCCGCTCTATATCTTGAGAACCGTTATCATTTCAAAGTTTATACTTGACATGTATATAAACCAACACCAAAGGTGTGTCATAATTTATGTGCAACTTCCTAGGTCAAAGGTCAAGGTCAAAAACTTTGGTTTCAGTTGACAACCCCATGTCCTATGGTAAAGATCGTGTCCGCTCTATATCTTGAGAACCGTAATCATTTCAAAGTTTATACTTGAAATGTTTATAAACCAACACCAAAGGTGTGTCATAATTTAGTTACAACTTCCTAGGTCAAAAGTCAAGGTCAAAAACTTTGATTTCAGTTGACAAACCCATGTCCTATGGTAAAGATACAATTTTTTAATGCAAATTATTCACAGCGGGGCCCACAGAGATGGCTCCCATCTCAATGATATCTAGTTTTTTGTAACATTAAATGTTTTCCAGAATATAAAAATAATATGCATTGCATGTTTTGTCCTTAATATAAAGACCATATCTAATATAAATTGGGACATGTACGATGCTACATTTAAATTGTGTAGATGTAAGCCAAAAAAGTGTCCCATGAAATTGTGTCTTCTTGAACTATTTCACATTTCATTTGGTAAACTCTTTCAAAGTTTTATATTTTATTAACGTGGAAGGGTTTCAACATGCCTACCACAAAGAAAAGAAAAGTTAAACCCACTGCTACAGCAAATATGATATTCTGGTCTAGTGGAATGTGCCGTAAAAATTGTAAAATTGCAAGCATCTGCTGTAAAAATTGTGATAAGTGGTACCATCTACGATGTGAAGAGCTGGAATTTTTGGCAGACTTTGAGATGGTACTCACAGACAAAAATGTGAATTATTCATGCAAAGGGATGGTTTTCCCATGACCAGTCAGATCGATGAATACACATACACATCAGCTTCATTACGATTGACAGAGGTGAGATTTGTAATATATTAAAAATAAATAATAGAGAGAAAATAATAAAAAAATAAAATCGTTCGGCCAAATGGTACGCTTATGGAATTTTAATATTTCATTATTGTACCCACGTTTTAAATTTTAACAATCAAATATATATATGCCAATACAATATCTATATATTTTCCCCGGGCGCACCCGGGTGCTTTTTAGTGGGACCCGTTTCAATATTATATATATATAATAAACGAGAATTTGGCGAGTTTATTATTAATATATAAATCAAGTAACGAGAGTTGATAGCAAGCGATCTCTAAGTCTCACAATATATTAAACCTATTTCTCTTATGGTCAACACCCTCATTGTGTTAATTTAAAAACAAGAATGTGTCCCCAGTACACGAATGCCCCACTCGCACTATCATTTTCTATGTTCAGTGGACCGTGAAATTGGGGTAAACCCTCTAATTTGGCATTAAAATTAAAAGGATCATATCATAGGGAACATGTATACTAAGTTTGAAGTCGATTGGACTTCAACTTCATCAAAAACTACCTTGACCAAAAACTTTAACCTGAAGCGGGACAGACGGACGAACGAACGGACGGACGGACGGACGAACGAACGAACGGACGCACAGACCAGAAAACATAATGCCCCTCTACTATCGTAGGTGGGGCATAATTATGCGTATCGTTGAGCTAGTTTTTGCACATACTAGTATAAACTTTTAGTACGCTTTAGAATGTAATAAAAGTTAACAAAAAGAATATTTTCATGAAAAAGTGTTAGTATTTTGTATATTATCATGTATGTGAAGTTAGCACGGCCCGGGTGGTATTATATTTATGTCTTCATCATTCCGATGATCCTTGATGTTATGTGCATCGATAATATTTACGAAAATAGCGGGAAATTTAACCAAACAATTTAGTTTTTGGATTTTAAGGTGACTACCAAAAACCGTAAATTGAGGGGTACCCCATTAAAAGGCTAAAATACAACCAGCTTTTGAACAATTCACTATGCTGTTGAAACATTAATCTTTGAAGAAATTTTCTTTTTAAATTCTGAAATCTGAAACGAGAAAAAAATGACCCCCCCCCCCCCTCTATTTTTTTTTCACCTCCCCCTTTCCCTAATTCCAAAAATTATCTCAATTCAAATTTCTAATGGAGTTTGCAACAATAACTACCCATTTAAATACATCATAAAATATTAAAATATAAAATGTCATACAGTCATGGTTAAAAGTAATTATTGATTATTATTCCACTGCATGTTGATTTTGATAGCGAAATCAACATTTGATTGGTTTAAACTTTCATACGTGACGTCGAACAAAACTTCATAGTCACCTTTGAGTATCATATTCCCCTCAGGCTCTGACATGTCGGGACTAAATCGTGCGACGTTTCGCACGGTTTATATACATAACGTCTTGAACTTCTTATTTTCTAAAAAAAAGCTTTCAAATTATCGTGTTCAAATTTATTTCAGACGTTAAAACAAAAAGACTAATTAAATAATCAATGTTTATCCGTACTGTTTATCAATACGTATGTCGTGTTTAGTAATAAAAACAAGCGGATAAGTCGGAAAAAATGCCGGTATGCAAACTAATATTTGAAGTTCAGATAGTATACAAAGCTTAGGCAGTGAAATAAAACATTAATTTCCCTTGGCCTCGGGAGATATTAAGATTTGTTCACCCTCGAAAAATCATATTTCCCTCGGGCAGAGCCCTTGTGAAATATGAATATTATTGGGTGAACAAATCTTCATATCTCCCTCAGGCAAGGAAAATAAATGTATAATAGTAACTTCTAAAAAATAAATGGGGAATGTGTCCAAAGGGACAGAGATGATGCCCCCGCTAGCATATAACGTTATAAAGGGACATAACTCAAGAACTGAAAAGTGAAGCTTTCAAAATTTGAACTTGAACTGAGTTTAGAGGTAATAAGCATTATATACACATTTCATGACAAACTAAAGTTAGGAGAACAGAAACGAAAAAAAATCTTTAATTTTTCCACTTGTAAAGGGGCATAACCCTAGAATCGTAATCTAGGTGCTTGTAATCACTGAATGGTAAAGATTGTTTTAATTTATTGGTAGTAAAAGTGAATATTGCATTGTTTAGTGTATATAGCATTGATTTAAGTTGATTCAGCTACTATTCTGGACAAAGAAAGATAACTCCATTTTTCAAAGATTATTTCATAAAGCATTGGTTTTAGATGATTCAACCACCATTCTGGACAAAGAAAGATAATTTCAATTTATTGTCTTGAAACTTCAAAAATGCTTGTTTTTGGTCCCTTATTCATAGACTGTTTGTTCCATATAGGCCGGTGACCAACGTCGGTATTATGAAATTTTACTGAATCGTCAAAAATGGTATACGGCTGTATCATATATCATTCGATTCGAAAATATGTGTACTTTGAGATTATTTTGGTCGTCAAAAGAAAATATGGTGCAGTTTTTCAGAAATCAATATCAAAGGTCACATGTCGTTTTCTGCGAAAAACAAAATTGAATATTTAGATCTTATTTAAATACACTGTTTAGAGTAGAATGATTAAAAAATTTAATTCATTTGCTTTCTTCATCAATTTTTATTAAAAAAAAAGTGGAAACCTATCATTAAATGATATTTTTGGAGAAAACGTATGATTCTTTACAAAAAGGGGGATAGTTTTCATTTTAAAACGATGTATTTTGTTCAAGTTATAAGAACGTCAAAACTGTAAAAAAGGAGTAGGTTCGGTAAGACCCCTTTTTGGCCCCAAAATATAGCAGTTTTACAAAAATGTTAAACTTTTAGTAATTTATTGGACAGTAGAATGCTTCTGCTACATAAATATGGGCTGTGTTTGACAATACAATGCACATATATCCGGTACTAGCACCATCAAGTCATGCTAAATTACTGGAATCTTCACAATTCTAGCATTTTAGCTAAATTTTAGACGGTTTTCGTGTATAACGAAAGTGGCCGCATTCGTGTTTATCCTTAATATTGAAATGTAAGTTGTATTCGATGATAATACATAACATATATAAAGGTTGAGGATGAACACGGATGCGGCCATTTCCATTTTTTCCAAAAACCATCTGAAAAGTGACATTGTTTGGCATATTTGGTAGATTTTTCATATTTGAGCTTGAATCGGATCGTTTTAAATGTTAAAATCAGTTAAAATCTTTCCCATAAACTAATTAATTCAAATAAAATAGACACTTAAGTGTTTAAAAAGTGGTCAAAATCTTTCGTCTTTCTTTTATGAACCTGAAATTTGAGGCCAAAATCGGTCCTTACCGGACCTACTCCTTTATAGAAAATTATGAACAAATATGTATTTGTTAATATAACCACCTAGTATGCCTCAATGAAAGTGGAAACTTAAGTTTTGGCCATCAACATTGAAGTACATGCAAAACTGGCAACAACGATTATTTCAAAACAAACTTATAATTGAGTTTCTACAATGTCATGACGATTTCTATGAAATGAAATGTATTTATAGGAATATAAATCATTGTAAAATAGACTCATGAACGACTTTAAAAAGACATGTTTAATGACAGAACCGCCTTTTATTCGTTTAAAAAAGGGAGAATGTTTTGGTAATTCAATCCCAAACTTAGTGACGCAAGATAATATTTTTTTCTATCAAGGACAGTTAAACATACCACTAAATATACGTAGCTTTAATCAGTAGTGCATACCTCAAATGACTTTTGTAATGTGGGAACGTTATTGCGATGTTCTGACCCTTGGCTGTAATACATTTGTTCCCACATGAAAGGTGTAGAAAATCTCGATTCAGTATTGGTCCTAAGTGTTTAAAGAAAACGACATTATTCTTAAGCCACAAATCCTTTGATAATATTGCGAATATGAATGCTGAACATCGGACATTAATCCTATGTGCCTTGGAGTAGAGTGGTGGTAAAAATTTTGTGTAGCATATCATCTTTATCCAGCACCATTGGACATTAAATGTCATTGCAAAAATGCACTTTGGTCGTATCAATCTATAAATGGGGGAATATATAGCAACTTTTAGATCAGTGGACCTATAAGTGCACCTATAGGACAAATGTGAAATGAAACCATGTCCGGAAAGGAATGTGTTTTTTTCTGATGATTGCAACTCTAGATATCTCTAAACAAAGGTAATAGAGCCATCTCCGATCGACAGTATACAATTGCCATGGTCACATGACTGTAGGCTGTGGAATGTTTTCATTGTCGTGATCATTCTGCCCTACAGTCAGGTCTATAGGGCATAGGACATTTGAGCGAAAAAGAAAAAAGCACATAGGGTCATTTGAGCGCCGACTTCATAGGACATTTGAGCGCCGGGATATTAACCTTACCTGAGTTTTCAGACAGGACATTTGAGCGAAATTTTCCCTGATAATTTTACACGAATTAAGATTTTTTTTTAAAAGTAAGAAAAAAAAGTAAGATTTAGTTATAAATATTTTTTATTTTATTTCACACCCGAGTAATTCGACCGGTTCTGGCTGGTTTATGTAAGTGAAATCCTAAGTTGATCTCTATTTACCAATCAATTCTACTATAATTCATTGGCTATGCAAATTTTCTTTGTTCTAAAATTCTTATATATATATCTATTAAGTGAAATGTCCCTTGGCACTTGAAATCTTAATACTAATAATACATGTACGTGTTAAAATGGATATTATTTTGACCGAGACTAATAAGGGAAAAAGAAGCCTTGTTTGTGACAGTTTCCGATATAGAGTGGACAAAACACTAAAAGGAGAAGAAATATCCTGGAGATGTACAGTAAGTACCTTTTGTTACAAATTCAATGTTAATGTAAACTACTTGTTCGTCTGTTACGCTTCAACTTCCATAACTTCTTTTAATTTTGATTTATATCTATATCATTATATATGTCTATCTTATACCTCCTTTAGATTAATTTTTTAACACATTTGAATATAAGCTACCACATATAGGGTTAGGTATCAAGGCTCCATGTTGAAGGTCGTACTGTAACCTATATAACATTGTTAGGTTGATTTTCTAGGCACTTTACAATATTCATACAATACACTGTAAAAATTGTGCTTAGAGCCTAAACATGTTTAGGAAAATGTTTAGAAGCTAAACACATAAATGTCTGTGGTGTTCCCATTCTAAACATGTTATGAATTTCATTTCATTTCATTTCATACTACATCTTATTTTTATGTCTTGCAATAGCAAATGAAAAAGCATTTAAACACTTCAATTGTATTTGTCCTTTCAATATTTTTCAGGCAAAAGGTTGCAAAGCAAGACTGAGGACGGATTGTATCGGAACCGTTATAATTCAACAGAAAAATACTCATAACCATGATACCAGTGATCGTGACAATGAACGTCACTTGCTGCGGGTACGATCAAAAAGAAAAGCGGATGATGATATTGCTCAACGTCCTTCAAAAATTATCCGTACAGAGTTACAGAACATGGATGAAGCAAATCTAAAGTCTGAAGACATTGGCAGCGTTTCAAAGGCTATATATAGAAAGAGGCGTAAATCTCACCCTGCACTTCCTAAATCTAGAGAGGAAACACACCAATCATTAAAGAAGATTAATATTCAGTCAAATAAATTTGAAAATTTTGTGCAGTTTAATGATGAACAAACTGGTATAATTATTCTTACGTGTCCAACCAATCTTGAATGTTTATGCAGTGTGCCGGAAATTTTTATGGATGGTACTTACAAATATTGCCCAAAGTTCTTTAAACAGTTATATACTATTCATGGCTATAACAAAGGAAATTATGTCCCTCTTGTATTCTGCTTACTTCCTGGAAAGTCTGAAGAAATTTACGTGAATTGCTTTTCCTCAATTGTCAAGCTATGTTCCGATCAAGGTCACACACTTCAACCGAAAGCAGTACACGTCGATTTTGAAGAACGGGTAATGAAAGTTATGAAGGATTTTTTCCCGTCTATAGAGATCAAATGCTGTAGGTTTCACTTAGGCCAAGCCTGGTGGCGAAAAATCCAGAAAGTTGGACTTAGTCAACAATACAAAGAGCTTGATTCAGACATTAGTAAATGGCTTAAAGGGATTTTTGGGATAGCCTTTTTAGCTCCAGACGAAGTAGCCGACTGTTTCGTAGAAGATTTTATGGCCGTTGTACCTAACGACAAGCCTTGTATAGAATTTGCAGATTACCTGACTGATACTTATATAACAGATGAATCGTTATTTCCCCCTCATCTCTGGGCCGAAGTTCCATCCTCGTTAAAACGTACTAACAATGGGCCCGAATCATTTCATGCCCATTATAACGAGCAGTTCTATCACAGTCATCCATCAATTTATATTTTCCTTGACACTATTATCAAATTGCAATCTGTGACTTACATAAAAATTCGGAGTTTGAACATTGATGCACCGCAGAAGCCTGGGATATAAGTTCTTATTTTCGCTCAAATGTCCTAAAATTTAGGCGCTCAAATGTCCTATACTTTGGCGCTCAAACGTCCTTTTTTTTTCGCTCAAATGTCCTGTCAATGCGCTCAAAATGATGAAATGTCCATTGCCGGGTCTATATGATTGATTTGATATCTGAACTTAGGTTACTAGTTATATCGCACTCAGTGCTGGTGTTAAAACACTTGCTTATGTAAATGTCCTTGTAATTTATGAATACATTTTGAATTCAAGTAAAGTATTTACTTGGATATCCTGTTCATGAGAATGTTATTTCTTGGTTTCAGTTTTATTTTATTACAATAGATACAAGCATATGAAAGAGAGTCGAAAGTTACCAGAGCGGAATTCAAAGTCATAAGTCGACAAATAAATTGACAACACCATGGCTAAAGAAACAGAAAAATACTAGCAGACACATAACAGTACACAAAACACCATCTTTGATACCCGTGACTTCGTTCCTGGACTTGAGCCTGCTGCTATTTTATCTTTTTGTTTCTAAGAAACATTAGACGCAACAGTAGTTTACCGATGTTCATGTTTTAAACAAAATCAACAATATGTAACATGTACCATGCGAATCAAAATTATCAATATGTTACAAACAGGAATCAAAGACAAATTAATGGCAAATTTTCAGATCTGATCTGGTACTTAGTATTAAAACATCTTAAACCGTGAAAAGATGTTGGTAGTGAGTTGGGTAACGACAGAGCTCAACAGATATGTTAATCGTGATATGGTAATTTATAAATTTATTTTGTGTCTATATTAATCGCCACTTCTTCCTCATAATTCAGTACATGTCACCAAATTTCCACGTTCGATATTCGGGTGTCAAAACTGGAACAGAATCTGCTAAGCCTTCTTTCCGCGGGTTCACGAAATAATCCCTGCCGGTTTTCAGTTCGTATTGATCTTTAGTTTTGTAAAATTATGTTTGTCATTACGTCGTTCTTCGACTTTTGCCATGACGTTTTGGTATTGTTGCCGACTAATAAGTTTGAATATCCATTTGAGAACTGGGCCTGTTTAAGTAGTCAGGTGTACACCCCTGTTCATGAAGTTTGTACGGACTCGTCATGCACGAGCATAAAGTATCAATTGAAATATGATGGCACAGAGAATACAGATAACTTATTTATTTATTTATTTATTTATTAATGAAATGCACATTTATACCCCTGGGGGTTGAAGGCATATACAAACAATACAATACAATATACACAATATAAAAATTAACATATCAAACATCATATATAAAGTGGTAAAACAGTAATATTTATGCAGGCGTTGTGTCCACTCCCCTCAGTGCAAATGACTTTTTAATGAACGGAACAGTAAGCTGCATAATATCAAATGAAGATAGAATTAATTGTAATTTATCTGTTTCAGACAAATTAAAGTATTCTGGACATATATTATTTATATCTTTTTCAAGCTGATTACGTAAAGATTTATTAATTTTACATTTTAAGAAAAAGTGGGTTTCATCTTCAACCGCATTTAAATTACAATGTTTACATATTCTATTTTCTCTTTGAATTCTTTTATATCTACCCCTCTCTATTTCCAAGAAATGGTCACTTACTCGCATTTTACATAATAATTTTCTATTTTCAAGACTATTTTTAGAAATGTATTTGTCTATTTCATATTTTGTTTTTATTTTACTGTACAAGAATATTTTACTGGTTTCATTAGTTAATTTTAATTTTTCAAAGAAAATATTTTCAAAGCTATCTTTAAGTTCTTTTTTAATATTTTTTGAGAATGACCTCTTCTCTTGTTTATAGTTAATATCCTGAATTTTATTTATGTCTAATTTATTTACATTGGCTATATTTTCTACATATGAAAACCATGAAAATATACCGTTAGTGCTTTAGCCATTTAGATAAACAAAATGCATCATATATAATAAAGGGTTATTTTCATCACTAGAAATTCTTGCTAAGTACTTCAATGATTGTACTTTAATAAAGACATCTATGGGATACTGAGCTAGTTCTGCTCTTGCAGCTATATTGACAGATTGTTTACTAAGCCCAAGTATATATTTGCAAAATTTTAAATGTGTCTTTTCCACTTGGCTACTATCAATCATTGATAAAATATCAAATTTACTCATGTCCTAAAAGCTCGTTTTTCAGCTCTTATGATAACAGTACTATTGAGACATGGGGAAATTGACAATTGGAAAATTAAACTGAATCGTCCATTACGGCAAAAGATTATTGTTTGTAGTTAATCTGTGTCAATATCAAAGTAAATGACAAGATATCAATTAAAGCAAACATTTTAATTTCTATTGTATCCTTTATCACAAGCCCACTGGGTGATATGAAATGTAATTACAGACCGACTGATATGTTGGCAAGAGACAGGAAATCTTCAGTATACATCTAAATTTGAAAACAAGAACTAAGCAAAAAGGGTTTTCTGTATGTGAAAAGGTTCTGCATTTCCAATTGCAGTGCAAACTGTAAACACTGTTATCTTATTTAGACCTATGCATCATTGGTATCCACTTTTAAAATAAACTATTTCCAAGCAAATATAATGATCGTTCGACCTAAAGTCACAACCATTCGCGCACTTTCAGGTAAATTTCATCATTACAACTATCAACTGTGGCAAAATACATATTAAGATTACTGTACGTGGTGAACAATATTTCCACTTCCACATTTAAAAAAAATGACAGTATTTAAGAGGGCCCTCATGGGGTTTTTGATTATGTGATTACTTGGCCGTTTTTTTAATGATTATTTGATTATTAAGCCAAATATTTCATGATTATTTGATTACCTAGGACTGTATTTTTAGTTTATGATTATTTGATTACTAAAGATAAGCAAATATTTAATGATTATGTGATTATATTGGCAAAAAAATGGTGATTATGTGATTACTAGGACCCCCCCATGAGGGGCCTCATTTAAGGTGTTAAACTTATTTGCTCCTTTGAAATGTTAAAACCAAGTTTCAACGGACTTTCTAGTTTTGTCGGATCCCTATTTCTTTAATAAACAACTGAAAAACTTATTTTGCCTCTTATATAAATAAAACTATATCAAAAAGGAAAAACGGACACCCAAATGATTCACCAAAACAATAGAACATCAACAAAAACAAGAAATATCAAGTCCAAAACATTTGAGTTAGCCCAAACATGAACAGGACAAAACTATCCGGAGTTGTTTTAAGTTAATGTTTCAAAAGAAAAGATTTTAGAAAGTTTTAAAAATATCGTTGTATACAATCTTACCTCATAAATTTTTTTGTACATGAATAGAAAAATTGCAGTTTTATTACTTTATAGGCTTTACGATGTAATCCATTCATCGATCACCGCTTTATTATTTGATATTGGAATCAGGTGAAACCGTGACAAATCTTTCCCGGTTACAGCAATGCTTACTTTCATAATTTGTCATCAAAAGGTTTTTACAATTATTTCTTTCGCCAATACATAGAACATTATGTGTGATGTATGAATAAAACGAAAAAGAAAGATATTTGAGGGCAGCGTTTGAATAAAAAGCCAATCTACATGTCACTATTGATCTGCATTTGAAGTCAAATTTGCTGGCTAAAAGCTCAAATAAAAAAAAAACCTGCACCATACGACTTCTGGACGACCAAGTAAAGTCATTTTTCTAGGACTGTGCCAATTTTTCGCCGTATACCCTGATGTAAAATTAAACTCTTTTAGTAATCGACTTTTTCCTATTCCGTCACCGCACTATAACAACCCTAAAATATATCCCAACCTTCCACTTATGGTATTAAACATTGTGCAGGCGCGGATCCAGAGGGGGTTCCGGGGGTTGGAACCCCCTTTTTTTGGACGATCAATGCATTTGAATGGGGACATGTAATTGGAACCCCCCCCCCCCCCTTTGTCCTGGGTTAGGAACCCCCCCTTTTTAAAATGGCTGGATCCGCCCTTGATTGTGGTACAATTTCAGAACAATTGAAATACTTATACACAACTTTTAAAATGTCCTGACACTAGATATATAAATGCTTGTTTTCAGCACTTTGGGCCCCTAATTCCTAATCCATAACCCCCAAAATCAATCCCAAGCTTTCTTTTGTGGTTATAAACATTGTGTTAAAATTTTATTGATTTCTATTTACTTATACTAAAGTTATTATCCGGAACCCATCCCCCTTCGGACGGCGATGACGTGATAACAATATACAACCGCAAAATCTAAAAACTTCCAACCACAGAGTGAATATTTGTTGACGACGCCGCCAACGGAATATTAATGTAGGATCGCTACTAAATGTCTCGCTTTTTCTACAAAAATGTTAGTTTTTTGGAACCTTATTAACAATCAGGGAAATTACCCCCAACTCAATCCCTGCTTCCCTTTGCGAAATGGAACTTTGTGGTACAGTTTCAGAAAGATCCATACACTTATACACGAGTTATTGTCTGGAAACTACAAAAATGCCTATTTGGGCACAATTCCTTAAATATCAGGACCATATAATACTCCAAAATTCAATCACAAACTTCCTTAAACTTCAGATTTCTATCTAGTAATGTATTTTTCCTGAAACCAAATGTCATCGAACGACGCTGACGCCACAAAACAAATATATTTTGGCAGTTGTAAAAAAAATAGACTTAGCAGCATGATCCCGATCAAAAATTTAGGGGGGACCTCAGGTGCTGCAAATGGGGGTTAGTAGATCCAGATGTGGTAACCATCTTGATGCTCAAGTTATTGCAAGTCCAATAAGGTACATAATATTTGTGATGAAGGGAACTGGATTGTAGTTGCGACTCGAACATATATTCAATATCCTTTGGGAAATGGATATTCCACAACGGTCAGCTAACGCACAATTAACAAAGTTAACAAAGGAACTTCATCATTTGGATCTCTTGATTCCGGTACATCTGACATAAACAAAATATGTTCATGTCAGAACCTATTCTGTATGCTTTTCGCCTTTTGTTTTGCATAAAAAGTATGTATGTAAATGTATATTATTTTGGTCCATTTTGGGAGATATATAATCGTATGCAGGCGATGCTTTTAAGGGCATCCGATAAAGTTTTTCGATATATGACAATAAATATTTGAATTTGATATAATGTAATTTTTATAGTTTTGAAATATGTTGTAGGCCTTGGCGAGTTATAAAATAAAACACAAAATAAAACATAGGTCACCTCGCTCGTTTTCGAGAAAATTGGGGATTTGTGCAATTTTGTGAAAAAAGGTACTCATGTTATAAAACTTTTGGAGCAAATATTCTTCGTCGTGAATTAATAAGATCGGGTTCAATTTGAAGCTGTGATAAGTGACAATAACAAAACATAAATCCCTACACGAATGACTATACAATTATTCAAGCCTTGCTTGACCTTGCGGACCAGATGCTCAAAGTGGTATTTTTTTAATCCCAAAAATATGGAAATAGTATTTCTGAAAATGTCATTTATATATTTTTTCTGCATAAACTGCATTTTGACATGCTTTCTCCAAATCTCAAATAAACTATATATGTCACCGTGCTGGATTCTAAGATAAAACGATAAAGATATCCTAAAAATTGCGTCACCTCAACGTTAGCGCTATTTAAGGTTTATGTACCCTTCTATAGCCATTTTTGTACGAATTTTTCAAACCTCAATTGTATCAAAACTAAAGATATAATAAATAATAGAGATAGGCCATTTAGTACATGTTCCAAGGGGAAACTTGATGCAAAGCATTATTTTTTACTGTTTCATTGCATTTGATAGAAAAAGAGGACTTTGTGGCAAATAAATCAAGATTTTTATAGAAAATCCACAGCCTTTAATACAGAGATTTATGTTATAAAATTTGAAACATAAATTACTCACTTGATTTTCTATGATGTGCTAGTGTTTATTTTTTTACAAAACGTTCTAAGTAACCAGTGGCGTAGCTAGGTCATTTTTACGTGTACGCCCGAACCTTGTTGAGGGGCCTGAAGGCCCAAGCGGATCCAGGCCAAAGAACCTGTTGGTAGTAGATTAGCGGGGGTGAAGCCTCCGGAAGTTTAATGCGTTATCGAGAATGACATATTACCATTCCTGTCAATGAAAACTCACCAATAACAACATTCTTTAGATTAAAAATTGTTTCTTTTTGATGTTTTATCTATTTATTGTGTTTATTTAGAGTTTAATGACGGCCATTGGCTTATACCAGTTACTTTCAAATATGATTAAAGCCTTAGGGGGACGTGGGGTAAAGCACTCAATCAACGAAAACACATTTTCATGTGCAAATGTCGTAAATGAGTTGTTCAGATGAAATATTAAAATTTGTAAAGGGTTCTCTATGGAACCCTGCTTCTCGCCTGGGATTTCTCCAAGCGAAAAATAATTTATTAGTCCATTACAGGATTTAAACAAATCAAATATTTTCATTAGATATTTTGTCTTGGTCAGGAATATTAATTTCTGCACAAGTTTCATGACAAACTACGGAGGTTTATAAATTTATCACGAAAATTAACTCATCATAGATACCAGCTTTGAAATTTTGTACTTGCGCCAGACGCTCGTATCGTCTACAAAGGACACATCAATGTCGCTCGAAACAAATGTGACAAACATTCCAGATCGTCTGATTTAAATTGCGTAAAGATATTAAAGTCTGTCTGTCATTATAACAGTTACACGGAACATTGAACGAAAAAAAGTTTGCATCTGAAATTAACCATAAAAAAAACTTCAATAAAGTTTTATTAAATTCGACGAATGTTTAACAAAGTAATTGACATGTAACACATTTTAATCTCAGACTGTAAATGCAAAATGAAATTCCTTTTATCCATAAAATACGGGAAACTCATCATATATAATTTCGTCATTATACTCTGGACACTCTATTGACCATCAACAGTTTTTGTCCAGCTACCGTAAAATTTTACGAAGGTTTGACAATTAAAGTTATTAATATCTTAAAACTTTAACAACATACTGTACATAGTTATAATATTGGCACCGCTGGCGAAATTTAGGATCGAAATGTCTCGCTTTTGCGACATAAATGGCAATGGCTCGACAAAAAATGAAAACCGCATATCGAATCTTAGCACATAATGAATTGCTTTAAAAAAAAAAGAAAAGGAAAGTGAGTATAGAATTCACGTTATATTAAGACTTTGACAGAAAATGAACAAACATATCATATGATAAAAATGTTTGTCTCTTTTGTTCGCAATTACAAGCCATTGAAGAAAGACATAGAAGGTTGATGTACTATTATTTAATTCTTTTAATTTTATTGAGATGATTTTGTTTTTTGCCAAATTCAAGTGTACGCCCGGGCGTTTTGACGTAAACGTAGCTACGCGCATGGTAACCTGTAAATTCCAAAACACCTCGTGCTGAGTCACTAAAGTCGAGCGCACCCTACAAGGTGTACTTGATTTTGGCCATATTTATACTTGTCTTAACCAATAACTACATTTATAAACTTGTTTTAAGGAAATCAATGCTAGCACTGCATGCAATAATCCTATATCTATCAGTCATCAAATTGCCAAATATGAGAGTACAAGGATAAAGGCTGTGGAGCTACCTCTAAATAAGTAATATTGTTTTCTGAAATAAAATCATGTAAATCATACATACATCTCTTTGTTTGTGGTCTAAGTGAGAAATAGCCCAAGAAAAGTTATTACGGACTGTTGATAATTTTTACGGCTTTTAAAATTGAGACTCAGCAATTTAAAAATATCTAGTTAATTATATCGGAAAAGGCATTCACATATTTGCGTCATTCCGTCATTTCTCTAAAATATTTATAAAAGAAATATAAGAACAAAATAAACAGCTGCACTACGAGCCCATGATACGCTCGTCGTCTTGTGAAAAAAACATAATACATGTTTTTAAAACAACACAGGGGTCGTACAGGAAGTCATGGAAAGTATATCCCGGCTCATTCCTAATTCTTGCTCAAAAGGAAGTTTGTAAATCATAAACCAAATTGTAGCTCTATAAAAATTCACCGAGAACTCAAAAATGAATTAAAGAACCATCACGAAAAAATATACAGATCTTAAGAATAATTGAACTAAAAAGTATGTGAATTTTATTATGCAATAATTTTCTATAGTTTCTAAGATACGGCGCGACATGTGAAAATCCCCCTCTTTTTTCATAAACTCAATAACTCTATAAAAAAAAACCAAAAAAAATTTGCATCATCCTCAAAATGTATGAGACAATATCTGAAAAAGTCTAGTTTTTGGCTATAAGAAAAAACCAAAAAAAATTCTTTAGACCCGGTATTTTAATAGCACAAATCGAAGAACACACATTGGGGATCTAGGAACTGTTGTCTGTAATTCAACTAATTGTTTAATAAGGAAACAGTGGCAATTTAAAAAATGGTACAAAAAAAATCCAGTTCTTTCCTGTTACCAAAGTGAATCAATTTTAAAAAGTTTCTAATGGGAATAAGGAATAAGTTTAAGACACTATTTGTGGTTTACTAGTATATCCTGCAATAGTTTATCAAATTCCAATTATTGATTTTAGCATTTGCAATACAAAAGGTTTAGAAATATACTTAAATATAGTCAGATATGTTGGTAACATGAAAGAATCTTGAGTAACAGGACAACGGTAACAGGACAGAGTTGGTAACAGAAAGGATTTTTCTGCTTTATTTTAAAGTTTAAGAAAAATAAATCATTTTAGATTGGTCACAATTGGAAGATAACAGCAAACAATGTCATTTATCCTTTGAAACTGTATTTGCAAGATGAAAAATCTGCCTAGGTAATGAAAAATTCTAAAATAAATTCCTTTCTGTTACTATCTACTATACTAGAATTGCACAATGTTCTCTGCTGTTATCAAAAGCAAAAACCTATTTTTCTATTCAATATACTGTATATTAACACATGGCAAGAGTAAAATCTCTTTGTTCTTACTGTGATATAATCTGGATAATGCACAGCAAAGGTGTGCATTAACTACCTCAGATATACTGCACAGTTCAAATCTATTTTTACCTTATTAGGGGCGGTTCCTGGATTTTGAAAGGGGCGTTATTCTATCAAATTAGAGTGTAGCGAGACTAAAGACAATATTGACGATTTTAAGCTAAAACACGATACTTTGTCCAATCCAAGGGTAAACTACCCGTTCGCCCCCACCCCCGAATCCGCCACCTGCCTTGAAATTACGACAAAGTTAAACTTCGTACAAACATCGAAGTTTCAAAATAGGTAAAAAATAGGTTTCTCATTCCTTTATTTTTTTATCAAGCTGGGACATTAACTATTTTATTATATTTTGTGTTCAACGTAAATCTAAATCAGTGTTTTAAAGTTAGAAAGATAGTTTAACAATTTTTGGTAATTTCTACCAAAAAAGAAATGTATCTAAGAATATCCGAATAAAAGAAATCTGATTTGGATTAGGTTCAGAATCAATTGAATTTATAACGACTTTTTTGAATAATTATTCCTATAAAGACTGTTTTTGGATCGGATTTAATGACGACCATATTTAAGTTTGTTTTAAAACAGGGTGATTAGCTGGAGATCAATCCGACTTCATTTAGATGGACGTGTTTTAAAAAGTAATACAGTAGATTAAAAGAAATTGGGGGGGGGGGGGGTAAAAGATTTTGAAAGAAAAACGTATTTTCTGTTTATTTAACATTTTAAATTTAGGTAATACAACATCTTCCTCGGTTCTTTTAATCATATCATTAAGGGAAAGAAATTCAAAAGCAATTAATCTTATTGAAACTCAATAACCCTTGCAGTTATGTTTTTTTTTTCATACACCGATTTGAAAGTACACAATTTATCAAAGTCTTAATCGTCACCAATTTAAAAAAAAAATGGGAATAAATTAACGGAAACGATTAAAAAACATGTACCATTAAATCGCTATTTTAGAATGAGTCTAAATATAAAAAAAAAGATTAATTTAAAACTTACCGAAGTCGTATTTCCCCCTCTCTTTACCCCACAAGAAACTTCCCTAGGACCCGTGGATTGCAGAATAACGTCTACTTTTCTAAAACGTTCACGTAAAATTGCGTCATGTGTTAAAACAGTTATTGGCCAATCAAATCGGTATATGTAATTTAATCTGCACAGCACGAGATGACCCAATAACCCGAACTCCTACGTCGTTCGGGTTATTGGGTCATCTCGTGCTGTGCAGATTAAATGACATATACCGACCTGCTTGGTCAATAACTATAACTTATTTTGAAATTTATTTGATATGGTGGTGATAACTTATATTAAATGAAATGGTTGGCATATAGTAGATTAACGGTTCGATTCTTCAGTGAAATTGTCTTGAACATCCTTCCTGTTACTGATGATGGTTATGCTGTTACTTTTGATCAGGTAACATGACAGAACGTAACAGAAAGGAATTACGCGATAGTTTTTGTCCTTTTTATCACATTAAATGTAAGTGTATTTCCTGTGACATATAACTTTTAAAAAGATGATATAAAAACACACTTAATGTTGTGGTGCACACTTAAAAATATTCTCAGAAAGTGTAAAAAAAGGCTATAACAGGATAGAACACCAATAAGTATTTTTCTATAAATTCTTACCTTGGGTGGGCTTAAATTTTCAAACCTGGCCGCCTTTCCAACTATTTCTTTGTACTAATACATTCAGGGAATGATGCTCTTCACAATACATAATGGGAAAATAACTCGTTGGTCTTGTAAACGTTTCCACAGGTAAAAAAAACCCAGTGGTAACAGGAGGGAAATCACCCCTGGGGACAAATTTTTTTTCTCTTAAAATTTTATTACATGCTATAGTTATAATATAAAAAGACAAATTAGGGGCAAGTTTATTAAATAATATATCATATATGTGAGAATCGGACGCCCGTTTAATTAATTTGGATATTATTTGAATGATTTAGTTTTCAAAAAAACACAGGGGACAACATGATTTTAGGGGGGGTTGAACATTTAAATTACAATATTTTATTGGAAGAAATATAAGAATGAGTGTTTAATTGGCTATCATACAAGTGATTAAACAAATGTGATTGGGTGATTAAACAAATTTGGTCTAGTGCATAATGATAAAGGCGACTATGTGCTTCACAAAACAAGGAAGTATGCGAGTAGAAAAAAAGAGAAAAGTGCTGGTGCTTTCATGCAAGTGATTAAACAAATGTGATCGGGTAATAAAAATAAATGTGGTCTGGTGCAAAATAACAAAGGCGACCATGTGCTTCAACGAAAACAAGGAAGAATGTAATAAGATATTGAGAGAACTGTGAATGTGCTATCTTTTAGCATTTTACACATTATGGATTTCTTTACAAGATATCTAATTATCCTGTTAGACGTGCATTATGTAATTTAGTTTATACTGAAACTTAAAATTTTCAAAAAAGATGGTTGAATAAAAACATAATAGCTGGTGAAGTGAGGGACATGGAAATTAGACTTTTTCAGATATTGTCTCGTATACAGATCTTCAGATTCATATAACTTGAGAAGTGTGTAAAGCTTTAAGCAATTATCATAAATCGTTTTTTAGATACAGCGCAGATTGTGAAAAAACACCGCTATTTTAGTTACTCAAAAAGTTCACCAAAAAGAATAGATCGTTTGAACATCATGAAAAAAAACCATGACATTAGAATAATATGCTGTACCATGTTTACGACGTACAGTTGTATACCATAATACGTCCCGTCAAAATTTTAGCATCATATATTTGCCACTGAACATTAAGCAACCAACAATCAATCAATTTATAGGACGTAGTCTTCACTCTTGGAATTAAACTGGCATTTATTTAGGTCAGTCATCTCGAGATTGTTAACTATACAATATTTGTTGAAGATCTTACAGTAATGCGTTTTATTTCTTATGGTTTTATGAGACTTATCCTGTTAGAATCAAATGCACCAAGTTAGATGAGGGAGAAACAGAAATTGGAGCATCGAAAAATCCACCTTAGGTTTATAATTACGGAGTTTCATGCATTAAGTCCCCAAAAATTGACGTTTAGCTGGAATTCAAACACTTAATGTCGCACCAAGAGTTTACTCCCTTGAAACTGTATCCGATGCTCTTAATTAAAGAACACTGGTAATATATCATGATCTGGGAAAACCAAGCTTCTGATGAGCAATTTTAAATGTCTGTTATATCAAACAGTATCTTTTAGCATTTTACACATCATGGATTTCTTTACAAGATATCTAATTTGATTTGGAACTGCAACATGGAACTTGGAAGTCTTAACCCAACAATGAACTCTTAAAAATATTCAAGTCTCTTGTGAAGAGTCATCCTACTGGCAATAACACCACATCTTATTTATATCTATATAATCACCAGTTAAAAGGGTCTTTGTTGTTCAATAGTTTCTCTCTTTTAGTGTGGCAAATTGCAGAATAAAATCAATTTATGGGCAATAACTAGCTATATATAGTGTCAGGCCTTGCCACTTTCAAGATGGTCTTGTATAGTTGAACCATTTTTTTAAAGGGTAAATAGACCTCATTTTGACGATTTCAATTTTCTCTACTGTAGTGCAACCAAGTGCTTATAAATTCGAATCCTGTATTCTAGTGTGTAAATACAATAGCAATGGACCAACCTATAATTGTCTTTGCCAAAAAAAACTAAACTTATACTACTTTCAATTATTTGTGAACTAAGAAACATGTTGACAAAGATGAAAATCTTAGTTTTTCAAAATAGCTTTACAATGAACACCTGGTACATCGTGTAAAAAAAAGAAAGAAAAAAAGGCCAAAGATAATGTGAAGTGAAAGCCATATGAAATGAAAAGTATATAAAAAAGACAGGCTGTAATATCACAAGAAAAATAACACTCAATTCTGTAAGACATTTATTAACTATGATCTTTGTGGGGGACCGCCTCCTCCGCCGCCACCACCACCTTGACCACCGCCGCCTTGGCCACCACCTCCTCCGGTACCTGCGCCAGCTCCAGCACCTTGTCCTCCTCTTGGTGGACCTCCGTCCTGAAATATAAATAAATGTTTTAAGACCCTTAAAATCCTTTCTTTATATGTCAAGAACCTTCATAATTCACAGAGAATGCTCAAATAACATTTGCTTCTGTATTTCTGAATGATTGAAGTCAATTCGAACAACAGACTTCCAAATTTCTAATTCAAATCAAATACAAAATTATGAGATTTAAACAGGCCAGATATCTTGCATATTAATGAAAGATATATATATATATAGAACAGAACATATTTTATTTCCAATTAAGGGCCCACAAGGGGCATACAGAGTATACATGAATAAGGCAAAAGAATAATGATTTGCATAGATACATAGATACAAACAACTTTTTTTTACATACAGTTACAATACAATTACTAACTCATATTATATATATATATATATGAAATAAAAGCTGTGCTACAGCTTTGCATGCTAAAATTTATAATAGCTAGGTAGGTAGACGCATATTATTTATTTAAACTATTCAACTAGTTTTACTAAATATTAGTGTTCAGTGTCCAATGTTTTAAGCCATTGGCCCATTTTGGCATAAAAGTGCTTTTCAATAAAGTAAAGTATTAACTTCTTATCTACAACAGGCGATCATACAGTTCACTACTACACACATCTTATTAGTTAGCTACTGCAGCTGTTTGTAGGTTAAATACCAGAGATAATTTGCAGTGTGATAATGTTTACGGGGGTGCAATTAGATATGAAATTATTAAGCAATTACTGTATATAAAATAATAGATAAAAAACTTAATTCACATAGTTTTTTCACTAACCCCCACCCCCCTTCTTAACTTAATTTGGGAAAAATTGATTTACCTATATGGATATATGTAAAATCGATTTTGGATAAAACTTGCAGCAATGTTGACCCACCCCCCCCCCCCCCCCCCCGAACTATTTGATTTAAGTTTTTTTTATCCTACATCGATCTTTTGATGTCGTCCCTTAATCCAATAAAATATGTTGAAAAACAAATTATTTGTCCAAATGCGTGATCTAATTCTGGTTCCTAGCTATTTTCGGATAATAGATATCACTGCCGACACTTCAAACTTCACTTTCGTCTATATCAGACTGCTTAAAACACTTAAACCCTTCATCTTCTTCCTCCGATTCGAAGAATGAAGCCCATTGATCGGCCATTGTTTCAATCGCAATTCTCAAACGAAAACGTGTTAAAAACTATGTATTTTAATGTATACATATTACCTTTCAATGAAAAGGAATATACGAATTGAAAGCTTATTCATTTATAAAACCGAATTTGATTGGTTCATTTCGGGATTCCCCCTAGGTATTGTCCAATCTAAAGAGTTTTAACAGTGGTATATTTTACGGGAATATCCGTAAACGCGACTGCGCATACATTGATTACAGCGGATAGATCAGTCACTGCGAATACACAGGTGACCTGGCAAGCAGATTTATCAGTCACTAGAACTAAACGGTGTTAATTACCACCTATATATGTGTCAGTTAATCATGTTAGTTATGTATAAGCAATCAATCAATATTGGTAATTTCCAAGACTTATAAAATGATCATAATTGAGGATACAAGAAATCCAAGTTGTAACTTCATTTACAAAATAAAACTCAAGAAATTACAATTTAGAACTCTGAATAATTATATTTCCAACTATGAACTAAAGCTTACAGTTACACAGCCTTCCAATATTCCATTTTGGAAATTAATTAAAGCATCTCAGCAGGTATACTATTTGTGTAACTTTTACCAATACAATGTGCTTAAAATGTTGTGGCAGTGTTCTAGGATTCCCATTACCTGTTACCCGGGGTAAGTGGATTAGGACAACGGGTAAGTCATTTTTTAGCCTTTGTCACCCGGTGGTAAGTCAATTTTCAAGTTCGGGGAAGCCGAAAAACTCTTGAAATTTCCCCATATCTGCTTTTTATTTTTATTAAATCCCGAGAAAAAACTTTGATAAAAGATCGAAGATTTTGTCGATGTCTATCGGCGCTTTTATTCAAGCACTCGTTTACTAGGTGTAATCAAGCGCAAAAGAGACCACATTCTTCTCCTATCATTCTAAAAGTCGGTCACGGTGTCGGTAAAAATCGGAAAATCCGGATCGATAACTGGTGCTTAAATCGGGACATAAACAATTTTTTTTCTTGTCATCGGAGGAAAATAAACTTACAGTTGCATTTATTATAGCTCTTAATAAATGACATAGTAATAACTATAACATAAAATGATATTTGTCAAATTTAGTAAGAAATCGTTTTTTTTGCGCCGTCCGCATTGGTTGGCGGATTTAACTTTTAGATGTGGGTAAGTAATTTTTTTATTGATCTTACCCGTGGTAAGTCAAGGTGCCAAAAAAATCCTAGAACACTGTTGTGGCAAGGATAAAACTTACCATTCTTGGTCTGAACCTCAGTGGGGGTGATCTGTCTTTACGTGCCTCTCGTGATCTGTTTCTCACTACTTTTGAATGAATTGCACAGGACACACAGTACAGTAGCTTAGCATATAGCTTGGGCAATGCATATACTGAAATAATGGTTTATCAACATTTAACCTTTTCTTTCAATAACTAACAAATATTCTTTTTATCAACACAACATTATATAGGGCTTATTTTAAAAATCAAACTACAAATATAAACTTTTTGTTGCTATATGATTTTTTCGTAAGCAAACTATCCTATATGAGGACAACCTAAATTATGTGAAGCTGGTCTAATTGCCAAGATGAAAACAGCGGATTTAAATCTCTTTACAGAGGGGAAAGTTTTATTTAATTTTGTTTTTATATATACATGCATGTTCAATATTGCAACGGGTATATTATATCAATAATTACCCCATTGGCATCATGAAATAAAAGTCACACTTTTTCCAACCGATTGTGAAGGACCCTCATAGACTCAAGCTTGTAAAAAAAACCCACTAGTCTTCATGTCCTTGGTCAAGAGTGGATAGTAGTCTCAAAGGCATTCACAACACATCCCCTTATTATTACATTTAAATGTCAATGCATCCAAAGAATTATATTTATTTTACTAACAAATCATATTAATACCAATGCAATAACCACATCAAGTGAAAAATATCCTCCAATAAACCTACCATCATATACACTGGCATCAGAGATATCTCTGACAGCTGCTGCCTCCACAATATTTCTAATGACAAACTTCTTGATGGCCTTGTCTTTGGGAACACAGCGGGCACAGTTAGTACATCTTACATGCTTCGTGTGCCCGCGCCCTTTTTTGCTGCGTCCATTATTACGACGCTTGGAAGTCTGAAATGATTAAAAGAATAAAAATAATCTAAATAGGCTTTTTTTTATTGATGAGCATAAATGAACTTCTTAGACATACAAATATAGACATAATCACAGGATAGGGACAACAAAAAAAAACCCAGGTGAATAATATTAATTTCCAGGTTGGAAATGGCATGTGCCACATTTGAAGCAGGATCTCTGCTATCCCTTCCGCAGCACTAGAAATCACCCCAAGTTATTGGTGGGGTTCATTTTGCTTCGTCTTTAGTTTGCTATGTCACGACTTGTGTACTATTACTCGTGTCTTTTGCTTTATTGCAAAATCATAGTTTGTTTCAACCTATGAGTTTGAAAGACAATATCCATCTGGTATCTTTCGCTTCAGCAAATTTGTACAACTAATTACAACATCTTTTAAAAGGTTTTTTCACCTATTTGCTTTGAAGCCTTCCTGTGAAGGTTAGTTTCTCTAATATAATGCAGGATGATGTAGGAGTTAAAACTAGGAAAAACACAAAACTAAAAAGACAGATAAATTTAATGAACTAGTTTAGTAGTTACTACTCCAGTAGTCCAAATAATTATGACGTCTTGAAAGGCTATTATAATTTTTTTCTTTGACGCCTTACATCGACGATGTAAGGCGTCAAAGAAAAAAATTATAATAGCCTTTCAAGACGTCATAATTATTTGGACTACTACTCCAGTAGACCAGGTCCATGGTCAATTTGAGAAAACAAAGGATGGGACGTTGCCATTGGCTTCGTAACAAAGATATTTGCTAGTTTCAGCATGTACACGTTTAAAAAAAAAAAGATCCAGTTAGAAGAGGGTTTCCAAGTTTGGTATGTTTATAAAACAATAAAACATGCTCGAAAAATTAGAACGACGACCATGTTTTTTTACAATTTGCATGAATCAATATCTTTTAAATTGATGATCGTCATCAGTAAGGATATTTAGAGGTTCCACAGTTTGAGCCGTACTGAAGAATAAACATTTTCTTGAGGTGTGAAATCAAATTATTTTTTTTTAGAATTTATAAATGGACAACCTTCGACGTTATAGAAACAAGTATTGAACCTTATAAATCACTTAAAATTAGTTTTACGTTATCTAAACATTGAATTGGTTACAACTGTATATCTTTTTTTACATTGTAACTGTTTATTTAAAATCACAAATACCCAATTCACACTAAAAATATAAAGAGCACATGGCTATGCGACCTACCATGTCGACTACCACATGGAAAAGACTTGCACAAGGATATCACCGGAAGACTTGAATGATATTAGAGTAATGAACACGGTATTAAGTAAAATGTAGATAAAATAAACTAAAACTAGATAAAATCACAAAATAAATTAAAGTTGGTTCAATATTTTGTACATTCAATCAAATATAAGTATAAATTATTTGGCACTATTTTGTTTCTTGCCGGAAACAGTACTACGGTAAACGAATTACTGGTTATACTGGTAACCTTACTAAATCCTATGTGTGATTTGACACAAGACGGTTCGACCTTGTTCGTTTCGGCCCTAAACTGAAGAAATAATAAAGAAGTTTTATTTAGAGTCGATATAGTATACAAACAAGGATAACAAACACAAGCGAATTTTTGTAAACATTTATGAAAATCTTTTTTTGCTCTTGATATGTAAAAAATATTCTATTCTATCAGAGACATGTCTCTGGTACAACTATTCTTTGGAAATATTTTTTAACAAACCGTGAAAGTTTCAAGATTTGAGGAAAAGAACGGCATTTTTTCCGTTATATTAAGTCAAATTAAAAACAAATTATACAAATATTGATTCTTCATACGAAATAAAATGTTTATTTAAAAAAAAAAATAGGGGTCGGGCGGTCCATATGTACTCGTTTTTTAAGGCCATAATAACAGTCGAATAATGCATTTTCCCAATATGTCACAGCAGAGACATAAATTATATACAAATTGACTTCGCGATAATAATATTTATTATGATCACATAATTATTTATTCATTAAACTGCAACTCTTACAACTGTTTCATTATTTTTGTTTGGTGAAACGGTTAACCTGGGACATAATATATGACAATATATTATATGAGTATAATAGTCACAGGAAAAACTATCAATTTGAATTTGAAGCAAACGGCGTTAACTGAAATCTACTGACGATATATGCTAGACTTTGGCCAGTGGTACAGTATACACCCTTGGATTAGTCAGTGAGCGTTTTTCTTGACTGAATGGTATTATAATAATCCTGGCTTATCCGATTCTGCTTCCTTTAATTGATCCTGAACGAATTTGCCACCCTACGGCCGATCTTTGAGCACTCGATTGGACGTCAGTTAAGTGTAAAGACTTTATAGGATTCATATAGAAGCAAAACTATTAAATGTAAGCATGTCGACAGAGTTGCATCTCTTCTGATTTTATAATATAACTGACTCAAAGCATCGTGTCATCCACTTCTGATTACTAAGTATTTTCTTTTTATCTTATGAAAGTTGTTAAAATCATCTTCTTCTGCTAGCTGTTTACATCAATCAAGTATTTATTCTTAATTTAGAACGAAAATAAAAATATTTTGCGTCCTGAATTAAAATACTTTCCCTTCTTGCGCATCAACATATAACAATAAGTTTTTTGCACTGTATAGGTTTGTTCTTATTGTATATACAAATAATAAGATATGGTATGTCGAGACAACTTTCCAACAACGATCAAATGACGTAGCTTTAAATCAAAGGCTCCGACATGAAAAATTCATTGTAAAACAATTCAAACGAAAAACCCTATATGTGTTCATAACAGTTAACGAAAAAGCAAATGTGATACACAGCAAAAACCAGCCATGCGCGTAGCTACGTTTACGTCAAAACGCCCGGGCGTACACTTGAATTTGGCAAAAAACAAAATCATCTCAATAAAATTAAAAGAATTAAATAATAGTACATCAACCTTCTATGTCTTTCTTCAATGGCTTGTAATTGCGAACAAAAGAGACAAACATTTTTATCATATGATATGTTTGTTCATTTTCTGTCAAAGTCTTAATATAACGTGAATTCTATACTCACTTTCCTTTTCTTTTTTTTTTAAAGCAATTCATTATGTGCTAAGATTCGATATGCGGTTTTCATTTTTTGTCGAGCCATTGCCATTTATGTCGCAAAAGCGAGACATTTCGATCCTAAATTTCGCCAGCGGTGCCAATATTATAACTATGTACAGTATGTTGTTAAAGTTTTAAGATATTAATAACTTTAATTGTCAAACCTTCGTAAAATTTTACGGTAGCTGGACAAAAACTGTTGATGGTCAATAGAGTGTCCAGAGTATAATGACGAAATTATATATGATGAGTTTCCCGTATTTTATGGATAAAAGGAATTTCATTTTGCATTTACAGTCTGAGATTAAAATGTGTTACATGTCAATTACTTTGTTAAACATTCGTCGAATTTAATAAAACTTTATTGAAGTTTTTTTTATGGTTAATTTCAGATGCAAACTTTTTTTCGTTCAATGTTCCGTGTAACTGTTATAATGACAGACAGACTTTAATATCTTTACGCAATTTAAATCAGACGATCTGGAATGTTTGTCACATTTGTTTCGAGCGACATTGATGTGTCCTTTGTAGACGATACGAGCGTCTGGCGCAAGTACAAAATTTCAAAGCTGGTATCTATGATGAGTTAATTTTCGTGATAAATTTATAAACCTCCGTAGTTTGTCATGAAACTTGTGCAGAAATTAATATTCCTGACCAAGACAAAATATCTAATGAAAATATTTGATTTGTTTAAATCCTGTAATGGACTAATAAATTATTTTTCGCTTGGAGAAATCCCAGGCGAGAAGCAGGGTTCCATAGAGAACCCTTTACAAATTTTAATATTTCATCTGAACAACTCATTTACGACATTTGCACATGAAAATGTGTTTTCGTTGATTGAGTGCTTTACCCCACGTCCCCCTAAGGCTTTAATCATATTTGAAAGTAACTGGTATAAGCCAATGGCCGTCATTAAACTCTAAATAAACACAATAAATAGATAAAACATCAAAAAGAAACAATTTTTAATCTAAAGAATGTTGTTAATGGTGAGTTTTCATTGACAGGAATGGTAATATGTCATTCTCGATAACGCATTAAACTTCCGGAGGCTTCACCCCCGCTAATCTACTACCAACAGGTTCTTTGGCCTGGATCCGCTTGGGCCTTCAGGCCCCTCAACAAGGTTCGGGCGTACACGTAAAAATGACCTAGCTACGCCACTGCCAGCTAGGACAACCGCTGAATTACTGAGCCTCGACTTGGGACAGACATATTCAGATTGCGGCAGGGTTTATCATGATTGCGGGTGTCCAACGTTCCCCTACGTAACCTTATTGAATAGTAATGTAACAGCATAAAATATAAGAACAAACAAAAAATATCTAACCTCCAACAGCCCGGCGAGCGAGAATAAAAATCTTTCCGATATTAGATAAATGTATGCGTACCAAAATGAGACAATTCTCCATCCAAGTCATACTTTGTAAAAGTAAACCATTATAGGTAAAAGTACAGTCTTCAAAAAGGAGCCTTGGCTCACACGGAACAGCAAGCTATAAAAGGACCTAAACAAAAATGACTATATAGTGTAAAACCAACAGTCTAATCTATATAAAAAAACAAGAAACACTTATAAGCCACATCAACAAACGAAAACATTATTTCCTTGTTGAGTGTAATTTCAAAGTGTATGGAACGATGTGTATATAAACATGTTTACAATCACCTTATGCGTAATAATATTTTAACGAAAAATCAATCAGGCTTTACACGGGAGGATTCAGCGGTTAATCAATTAATGAAGCTATCGAGGTTTTTACAATTTGAACAAGAAAAAATCGTTAAAAATAGTTTGCTGTTCAATGTTATTTCATCATAATAATGTTAATTATATGAAAGCTATAAAAATAACAAAATACGTGAAGGTATCACATTAGACAACCAATGAAAAGTCAGTTTCCTGACTTGCTAGCAGTTACAGAAAGCAGGAACACATATTGACATACTGTTCCCAGCAGAAAGCCAGCACAAATGCCAAATGGCTCCCAATATATTTCCAAGCCGTAGTACACTCTAATATAGTTGGCTGTACCTCACTGTGACATATAATCACAAGAAATCATGACCTTGCTCGGTGGATAGAAGAAATCTGTACAAAGTGTTCAATACAAAAAAAAACAAACGCAAATATTAAGGTTTATTTGTAATAAGTTTTGTGATGATCATGATTTGGTCGTAGATGCTCGATTAAACAAACGAATTTCAGGATAAACTAGGACAAAAACATATGCTTCATGTAACGTGTAGCACGGCATTTGTTTTAGTAGTGTCTTCCTTCGAAGGTCTTGAAATTATATATTGAATGATTTTTAACCTTTTTATCATTCACGATGAACATGACAACCGGCGAATAACTAAGTAACATTAACTTGATTCTGAAGTAATAGCGAGAACAAAATTTGAGAACCACAACATATAAATTATTTTCTGTGCACTATGATATATAGATGCATATTTTGTTTTGTTTGGTACCAGAGTCAATGAACATAGTCATAGGGAACATGTCAACGGTTATAAATGAGGGTTTGAATGCTTAGAATGGGATTATCAAATATTTGTTTTTAATCATTGTCGCCCATAATTTGATTTTCCTTTATTTTATAACTTAGCACCATTTTAAATCCATATTCTTTTAAATTTAAATTAATTTCAGGGCCGATTTTTCTGTTTTCTTAAAACCTCACTCAGGCCCTCATATACTAGAAATTATTCTGACACAAAATTAAATAATTTACCTAATTCAATGGTAAAGTGATTTGATCGATTTTGGATTAACAAAACTTGCAGCAATGTTGACCCCCCCCCCCCCCCCCCCACCCCCAAACTATTTGATTTAAGTTTTTTTTTATCCTACATCGATCTTTTGATGTCGTCCCTTAATCCAATAAAATATGTTGAAAAACAAATTATTTGTCCAAATGCCGTGATCTAATTCTGGTTCCTCGCTATTTTCGGATAATAGATATCACTGCCGACACTTCAAACTTCACTTTCGTCTATATCAGACTGCTTAAAACACTTAAACCCTTCATCTTCTTCCTCCGATTCGAAGAATGAAGCCCATTGATCGGCCATTGTTTCATTCGCAATTCTCAAACGAAAACGTGTTCCCATAGGGTCTCGGGCTGATATGGGGGTCTCGGGATGATACCCAGGCTGATATGGAAAAGGCCATGTATTAATCTCTATGTATTGTTCAATGAGTGTACATATGTATTATGTTTGTAAAGGGAGACAGATTTGTAAAAGAAAATTGCTTGTTTCTGAATCCTTAATATTATTTCATTGTATGATATGTTTAATGTTGATTTATCTGAATAAATATTGATTAAACTAAACGAAAACATCAGGTTCCTTCCAAACAAATGCACCGGGTTAAAACGAGGTACCAACTTTTACCTTAAAAATCTTTTTTGTTTCTTTTAAAATATTATAAAGAAGCAATTTGAATAAAGAAAAAAAAAAGTAATCAGTTATTGCATTGTTCAGACTGTTTTAAGGAACACTAGCTACGAGATGCATAAAAAAATTTAAATCATGATTTTTTGTTTGTTCAATCATTAGTTGAAGTGAAAAAGTAATAATAATTCGCTTTTAGCAGCCAGTCTGATTCAATTCTGTCAAAATAAGCTAAGAAACATCAATAGATTAGATAATATATTTTTATTGGCTTGAAATCAATGGTGAAATCAATGCTTGCAAACGAATAATTCGACCTCATTGAATACATATTCATGTGAACTCCAATTTAACCCCTTAGCCAGATATGGATTACACATGATTAATGGTTCCTGGTTTGATTCCCGTTCCGGGATGAAAATTCCGGGACTGAATTTTCGGCTCTCCCTTGACACCATTTGCGAGTATGGTCTCGGTTGAGGAAACGATGATAGTCCGTCGGAAGGGGACGATAAATGGCTGACTCGTATTAAGAGAGAGCCATATCTCTTGCACGTAAAAGACACCCTTGTAAATTTCGAAAAAGAGTAGGCTAATGTCGCTACAAGGCAGCACTCGCACCAGCAAAGTGGAAAGGGATTCATATAAGTTGCAAAACTTGTTTTCCAATCAACTATAAATAAATATATTTAAACTAATGTGTGTTCGGTTATTGAAAAAAAAAAAGAATGCCAACACTGACGTGACAAAGTTTAATAATTTGATTGACTGATTCGAACCGCAAAATAAATATTCTTATACAGGTTAAATCGAAAAATAACATATTCTTAACCTATAACATGAAATCGAATAGGCATAGAACAATTCATTTGCACGAGAAACATATCTATGTATGTTTATTGTTATGTTTAAATCGTGTTATGTGACCGTCCGTCGGTAGTTTCCGAGGTCATCTCGATAGTTAATTAGATGGCGTCTAGACTGAAATACACAAGGAATTCTGAGATATATTATCTAGAATATGCATTTATGATTTGGATATGTGTTTTAGTATGTTTTCAATCAATTATAAGAATTTGAGTCAAATAAGTGAACATGATGTTGACAGTTAGTCCCCCTTTAACAAATATCAAGTATTTGTTGTTGTACGATCTTTGCAATTTAAGGGGAATAACTGTATTAATAAAAATATATAAAAGAATGTTGAAAATTGCTTTTTTTATTTGTAGCAAGCAAATAAGTTCGGTGTCACCTTTTCTTTTAAATTTTCTTAACGCATATTATAATTACCAGCTTCTAATATTTTATTTCAAAACCGAGGATCTTATTTCATTCTAACAAAGGTCACAGTTTTCTTAAATAATCTATGCAAAATTGCGCAATTTTGAACAACTTATAGCGTGAAAATAGCACGTTATACATGTAACATACTGCATGATGTAAGAAATAAACAACGTAGAGAATAAATTAAAGTAAGCATCCATAAATTAGTGATACAGTTTAATAGTAAAATCATTTTCATGACAATTTTACAGAATGAGCGTTATTTTTACAGATGAAGAAAAATGCTTTAAAAAATCTGTATAATTTAGCACCTCTATTTTTTATGAAACTTATAGCCCTTGAATCAGCATTTTTGTCCATTATTCTGTACTCTGTAAAACCCACCCGATCACTCTTTTATAGGCTTTCTGTATAGTGTGGTATATGGCCATGGTGTTGTCTGTGTTTCTACGTTCTCGGTTTAGGGAGCTACCATTAGTTTTTTAAGGGGTCGGGCTAGGATGAAAAGTTTGGTCCTGCGTATTTTTTTATTTGTTATCGCTGTCCAGCTTTTTTGCACTCTATTCGGACCTGCCTTCTTTTTTTAAAGTTTATTCTGACTTTTTTTTACATAAATTGTCATCCTGCCTTTTTTTTTTTGCAAAGTGTGTCATCCTGTCTTTTTTTACTCAAAACTGCTGTACTGCCTATTTTTAAAATTTCATCATAGTCCCGATAAAAATCAAATTAAATTGTAGCTCCCTTATTATGTTAATGAAGTTCTACTTATTAAAAGTTTTAAATACCATATACTTTGTTCAATTTTCTTCTTCTAAATACAAACATGTAGATATAAACGTGACACAGTTCAATATAAATTCGAAGTAAGGAAATAATTCGTCTTTCAGAGTACATTCGTCCATAATTTATACTCTTGACTTCCTCTGACTTGTCTCATTCAATTAAAATGGTTTCTATAAGCAGGTGTTGACTATTTGGTAAACGTGACACCGTTCAACATGAAGTAAGGAATCAGTTCGTCTTTCAGAGTACATTCGTCCATAATTTACTCTCAAACTGATTTGTCTCATTTAATTAAAATGGTTTCCAAGAAAGTGTAGACTATTTGGTAAACGTGACACAGTTCAACATGAAATTAAGGAAAATCGTTTGTCATCAAAAATTTATAGAAGTACATTCGTCCACTCAGTTTACTCTTCAATTATTTCCAATATCGAAAGACCCAAAAGAGCACAGCAACAACATTTTACGCCGCGATAATGACTTCCTTCCTGTTCAATTAAAAAGGCATGTCTACGTTAAATGCATGACTATTAACCTAAAATGGCTTCTCTTTTTCTTAAGTCTAGACTTATAATTTACAGAATAGTTTTTAGGTTGATAAATATAAGTATGTCTTTTGCATGCTGTTATGCTATTTTAACAAATTGTTAAGATATGTTAATTTCCTGACCGAAAGCAGCACTCCTCATTTATATCAATGAGTACTTTTAAGTTTCTTATATATAGATCTGGAATGAGAAAATGGTAAATAAAGTACCAAGATGTAGAACACAGTTTAGAAAACTTCATATTTGTTTTTTGTAAATTGTTTCGTATAAATTCGATCGTTAGTTTTCTCAACTGACTTGTTTCATATTTTAATGTCGGGAACTTTTATGAGGTTTTCTCGTCGTTGAAGGACGTATGGTTGCCGAGAACTGCATCCAATTCATATGAAAATGGGTGGATAGTTGTCTCATTGGCAATAATACTACATCTCCTTAATTTTATTTCGACACTCGAGCCCTATAAAGGCATTATAGCTATTTAGTTCAGTCAAACTAAGTTTGAACCTTACACTAATTGCAACAGAAAATGTTTTAGTTCTAATCTATAGCATTAAGCCCCAATTATACACAGAAAAAAAGTCCCATAAAATCTAACTCGAAGGAAAACTCAAATTTTGCATTTTTAATTTCTTATGGGAATTAACATTGGAAAGCATAAATTAGTTTTTTTGGGTCAAATTTTGATTGGTTTTCTTAAAATTCATGAGTTCGTATTTGACAATCTTATATAATATCCTGCTTATGAAATGTACAAAACTGAAGCGTTATGGGTATTTTTATTTTTTTGCATATTTTTCATTTATATAGAAATTTCAAATTTATGGCAATGTGACATTTTGAAAAAAACAATGTGAATATTTGGTATTGTTTATATCTGTAAAATACATTTGTTCAGCATCTACCTTGTTTAAAGAAACCACACAAACATGGATATATGCTTCTTTAGTTTACTTAATTTCAGATTTTTTACCTTGACATGCTGAAAAATCTACTATAAAATGGTCAACTAATGAATTATGAAATTAGGTTGTAGCTTGACAAAAGACATGAAACTAAAGACGGCTAAAACATCAAGAATCAATACATTCTGTTGAATAGAAGCAGTAAAGTTATAATTTTGTATCATTTTTTTTTTTGCAGAGTTATCTCCCTTATCAATGCAAATCTCAATAGGAGATTTTTAAAATTATGACTATTTTTGTTTTCCTCAAGCTAGATTTTATGATTTTTTTTATGTGTATGTTTTGGATATACTGCTAAAGGTTAAAACTTAAAAATCTTCTGTTGCAATTACTTCAAGGTTAGGGTCAAAACTATGCTAGACTGACTGGACTAATTGTGATTTCTGTCTGCACTGAAAATAGAGTGATCTGAATAGCTGATTGATTGATTGATTTAATGTTGGTTGTTTAATGACTAGTGGGAACCATACTAATTTTTTGCATGTTCATGATGAGGTCGAGAACAAATTAACAATAAACACGATAAGTAGGTTCCGTAAAAGAGGCCGTCCAATTAAGATGAAAGTCAGGGAAATTTGGACTGTCACTGGAACATAATGGAATATTTGATAGGGACAGCAATCTCGCCTAGCAACAGGCCATCTACGACAGTCGGTAGGAAGAAGACATAATAAACTCATCAGACTTGTCATAATCTAAATTGTATTACGCCATACAGACGCGCGCCTCGTCTATAAAAGTTATCATTGCATGATCGATGACCTCATGCTCTAACAAAAAAAAGTTTAAAAGGCCAAATAAATCACGAAGTTGAAAGCGTTAAGGAGCCAAACATTTCGTAGGTTTTGTTGAAAAAAAGCCCAGTGAGCCCATGCAGTCATCCTTGCAGGGGCGGACCAGCCATTTTCCATAGAGAGGGTTCCAAACCCAGGATAAAGGGGTATTCCAACTATATGTCCCAATGCAATTGCATTGATCGTTTAAAAAAGGGGTTCCAACCCCCAGAACACCCCTTGGATCCGCCGCTGCCTTAATTGTATTCACTTACTTATAATGGTGGGGTCTTACATGTAGGCTGAGTGCTCAATTCTAAAATTCTAAGTTTTTGGATTTTTGTCTTCTTCTTTTTCCCGTATTCCACTTGTTTTAAAGTACGAGCAAACCTATATGAACTATACAAAGAGCCTGTCATTCAGTGGTTGTCGTTTGTTGCTGAATATCATATTTGTGTTGTGTTCATCATTTTTTACATACATCTAAACTTTCTGTAACCACATTATAAGAACTATCCTCTCATATCTAATTTAAAAAGTCTGTTGTTTAAATTTCTTTATTTTTACACAAAAGAGCCCGAGGGGTTTAAATATATTATACATTTGTACTTACAAAATTGAATAGCTGACAACATAATTGTTTATAAAAAAAAAGGGGGAGGAAATTACTATGAAAAAATGAATATATTATATATAGTTAAAATTTCAAAACTTGTTCTTTATAGTAATCTGAACTTGATAAAAACAAATTGAGAACTACTCAGTGTCACTGGCTCCGACTCACAATAATAAAAAAAAATAATCATAAAATCAAATGTTGTGATGTTACACTTTCTATTGTTTCAGATCAAGGTGAAGGTTTAGTTCTATTAAAACGTTTAAACTCGCTACAATTGTATGCACATGTCCAAAGTTCGGAATCAGATGTTCCTTAATTGTGTTTGATACGTGTTTCTCTTTTTTCGTTTTTTATGTAGATTAGTCCGTTGGTTTTCCCGTTTGAATGGTTTTACAATAGTGTTTTGGGGGCTCTTTATAGCTTGCTGTTCGGTATGAGCCAAGGTTCTGTGTTGAAGACCATACTTTGACCTGTAATGGTTTACTTTTATAAATTGGGACGTGTATGGAGAGTTGTCCCATTTGCACTCATACCACATCTTTTTATATCAATTGTGTACTATTATTGGTCTTTTGGTCTTTTTATTTTTTAGCTATGGCGTTGTCATTTTATTTTAAATCTATGAGTTTGACCTCCCTCTGGTATCTTTCGCCTCTCTTTTTTTTAAATCCTACTCCTGTAAGAGGGTGGTAAAGGGTTATTTTCGTGCAACGTGATAGCCGTTTTTTATTTCACGTTCAACGTGTTTTCACTTTTTTATTTGACGTTCAGTCGTGCAAGACGGGTGCCTCGTTCAACGTGTTCTGCTTATTTAATTTTACGTGCATCGTGATTTTTAAAGTCTTATTTTGCGTGCTCGGTATTTTTCAAAAAAATTCAAACACTTGGCAGGGATCGTCAAGAAATACTTTTTTAAAAGCCGTAAACCAATTATGTCATAAATGTGTATACTAAATCGGGAATATCAAGTAAAACAAAGAGTTAACATATACAAGAAGACAGTGATTCAGTCACCAAAGGTTCAAATAAAAGTATTTATTTTCCGTGCAACGTTCATTACAGAAATTATTTCACGTTCAACGTGAAATTATGTCTTATTTCACGTTTTTTTTCGTGCAAGCACCCCCCTTTACCACCCTCCTTTAAGTGGCCACAACTTAGAAATCAAAATCGGTCGATGCATGGGATTTATTAGAGAACAAAGCATTTTAAAATGTCTGGGAAATATTAGTTTAACAGGAACACTTAATCCCCTGATTTCAATTAGAAACGTCAGAAATCACCTATAAATGGTATTGAAATAATTCCAAGAAAAAAATCTCAAAACCAACTAAAACAATCTATTTTAACTGAACCAGATAACGATATTTTGTCTCTATATGAAGCAGCACATGTAAGAGGGAAATGATATCAAAGAGGCATTCAAACTCATAAGTCGAAATTAAAATGAAATCGTAAAACAACAAAACAACAAAACAGAAGAACAGACAGAAAAACAAACAACAATATATACAAAACAACATATACGGAAAACTAATATATAAGCCACACAAACCCAACCAGTTATAACAAAAAAAATCCGTTTTAATATCATAATTTAAAAATAAAACATAACGACAATAATCCATTTTATTTTTAAATCGCACAATTTTGATTATTGTTGAAATCAAGTTATTTCTCAGTGCACTTGAAAAACTTAATGATATGTTTTAGGGAATTTGATATTTTTGGCATAATTTGTAAGCAGATTCTTTTGCAACAGTGTGTATCTTGCTGAATAGATGTGTTTTAATTGCTCAGAGGCGGATTTAGGGGGAGCGGGACCCTCTAAGGCAGTCAGTGGGACCCCACTTATGAAAATTTCTAGATCACACCGCTCGATGAATAAATCATTGTAATTTTATTGATGAAGTATCATGAACACTGCCACAGGCGAAGAAAATAGACTTTGCTCTTCATAATGCTACTTTAAGGCATATTCCGGAATTATCGATATCCGATATTGTGTAGATTTTACACACGCCTTAATGTGGAGAACAGTTTCTTTCGTTGAGCGCATTGAAGTAGATTTTGTTGGAAATTTATTCAATCAAGCAATTCTATTAGGAGATGTCGACAACGATCAGGTACAAAACAAGGTGTACAATAGTGGTTACCAAACAAAAAACGAAGAATATTGCAGCGAGACCAAGATTTAAATGATTACCGAAAGGAACATTAAAACTGCAACGTCCCACTTTTTAACCTTAAAGTTCTCAGTCAATGGTAAAAATAATCAAATAGCAAAAAAAGAAGGTCTTTATAATAGATTTTTTTCTTTGAAATATCTATGCTAAACAAACTTTGATGATTTAATTTATTCAAATGTTACATGTTATTTTTTAATGTAGGCAAATGAACTTATAGTTGGAAACACAGAAGGAGATCTTCATATCTTCAGAGGTACATTCTCATCCCCATGGAGGAAATGCTCAGATCTTGGCATGGTAAGAATAGATGTAGTAGATTGATTGCTAACAATTCAACACCCTAATGCAGCACATTATGGCAATTCTATTTTTATATGTAATATACAATGTATATGTAAAGCATATTTATTGCAAAAATTAACATGAAATCTCTTGTAAAACTAAACATCTTCCACAATTACAGTCAGATGCAGGCTATGATGTTATTAGTGCTGTAAAAAAGGAAGCAGGATTAAAGTTGCCAAACCTTGTTAACAGTCAGGGGCATTACTTAAACAAGCAACTTTTTTTAGTTACTTATATAGGTAATTTTTGTTTTTAAAAATTAAAAAATTACTCAATAGAGTTATTTTAAATTTCAATAGAAACATGGACTAAATGAAGTTTTCATGAATTTTTTCATCATTTTAAATCATAAAATTAAGAATTTATTAGATTTGAGAGGAGTATAGACATAAAGGGTTACTTTAAAAATAATGAAAAAAATTTAACTTGAATAAGTTATTTTATACAACTTTGAAAGAATTAGTAATAACACTTATTTAAGGAACATGTGTAATTATTTTGGGTTACAAATTATAAATAACTTCAAATCTTAATTAATTCATAAGTTTCTATCTATTTATATCTGTCTACCTTCAAGACTTTCAAGGAAAACGATATTTTAATAGTCCCAAGACACCAATATTTGACAAAGAAGCTTAGATATGAAAGATGAGTGCGTCAGAAAGACAATTAGTGATTCAGAAGGATTAGATTTTATATTTCATGGGAAAAATAACCAGATGACTGTGGAAATTTGTTAAAGATAGTAAAATCTTTATTATTGGAAACCTATAAAAATAATATTTAGAAAAGTTACTTATATAAGTAATTTTTAAAATAGCCTCGTTTTCAACATTATTTGTATAGGTAATTTTAAAAGTTACTTGTTTAAGTAATGCCACTGACTGGTTAAAGTATGCAAGTTGAGATCATGTAAAAATGTATATTGTGGTTGCATTAAAAAAATGAAATAAGAATTTAAAATACACACTTAAGTTTTAAGAATAGCAGTTAAACACTTAAACCCTTTAACAGAAAAAAATGATGTAAATAGAACATTTGACAGATTTAAAAAAAAATTTGAACAGTATAACAAAGATAACAGGGGCCGTGTCAATGAAAGTATCCTAGGATATGTCTTAGGACATTATTATATAGGATGGTCTTAGGACGTGTCTGAGACATGTCTTAGGATGTAAAACAAAGCTGTCTTAGGACAGTCCTAGCTACAATGGTCCTAGGACCATCCTAAAACATTTATTTAATTGAAATAATATGTAGAGATTTCTATGTCATAGATTTAATGGTATGTTAGTATCTACTCTCATATGGAAACAATTAACGCAAAATAAAAGTTAAAGTTTTAACGTAATACTAATAAATACGTTATTAAATATGATAAAAGATATAAATGAATTTGATACAAAAACAAAAGTAAATAGTCACAAAACTTTGTTAAATGTGATATTCGTGTTTCAATTTTAGTACATAAACTAGTTTTGTACTTAGGTCCACTTGATTCATTATACATGTTTCGAATCAGGATTAGTTACAAAAAAGAAGTCAACTTTTTACCATATTTAAATTAATATTGCACCATTTTGGTTAGTCGCAAAATATGTTGCTTATTATGATAGTATTTTTTAGGCTTCCAAATAAACAGCACTAAATAATAATTTAATGTAATACAATTGAATCTTTAACAAATATTGAAAATATTTTGATTTATTAATTCAATTCTAATAACAGTATGATAGTTTAATATTGTATTAGTATTTTTAGATTTGAGTTTGTGCTATATTTATTGTTTTTATCACGTTTTAGGACATTGTAACCTTTAGGACTATCCTAAGACACCTATTTTTATATCCTAACTTTAGGACCAAATTTAGGACATATCTTATTTTAGGAGACTTTCGTTAACATGACTTAGGACTAAGACGTGTCCTTAAGACCATCCTAAGACATGTCCTAGTCCAAGGACAGCTTCGTTGACACGGCCCCAGGTTTATAATTCTGTATGCCAGATACATGTCTACAAAAGATTCATTAGTGACGCTTGAATCAAAACAATTCTAAGGCCAAAGAAACTACTAAGGACCAGACTTCAGAAAGATTTTGACAAATACAGCAAATGTAGTGTAGAGTTAATATTAGAGATGATCTGAGTTAAGCATGGTACATACATATGTTTAACAATGACTATGTTAAATTTTTAGCCAAAAAGGGAGGGGTATACATGTACTTCAGTGTGACAGCATCTCGACATAATGTATTTATCGCTATTTTACGATATTTTCCTTTGATCTTACTGATTGATAATTTCTTTTCTCAGCACAGTAGATTGATATGAAAAACTAACAACATTGTCATAGATCTAAGGTGCAGACACAATTTTATAGTACTATGTTGAAAATTATATGCAGATCACAATAAAACATATAAATGCATTTGTACATATAACCATATTAAAATTATGACATGTATTTTTTATATGAAATATTTAACAACATCACCATATTAAAGTTATAACAATATTTTTTTTATTTCAGTTAACCTGTATTGGTATTGGTGATGTTTGTAATAAAGGAAAGGTTAGTACAAATCACAATTGAGTAAATCTATGGGATACAAGATAATAAGAATTGAGTACACATTGATTCATGATCCTGCTAACTTAAATAGATATTGAATATATATGTCCTAATCATCTTGACATTTTCTTAAATTGTCTAATTTTTGCTAATTTTGTGTTATGCATTTTACATAAATATTTACCGTACACACATGTTATCTGTTCATTTAAATGCATTGTACAGGGAAGTGAAACATGAACATTAAACACCACAAAGATTTAACTGCCAAAATTTTTGATTGAACAGCAAACTTAAAACTAGTGTGAATCACCTACTGTCACCATTATTCACTGTGATATATCACTTTCTTAAGTCACTCGACTTGATCACTAATAACATGAATATCACCATAATCCATTAAAATAAATCACTGTCCCAGTTAGATTTTGACTGGAGCATCTGTGTATGTGTATGAAAACTAACCCTAATTTATCGCTAGCTGTAAAATGTAAGGACCTGCATTTTTCCTTTCTTTCAAGAATACATTACTAGCCTTGACAGCAGAGGGATGGTGCTACTTATTTGAAGTGGTTGCTGAAGTCAAGAAAGATGACAGTAAGGTTAGTATTGTATTAAAGGACAATTGCTGGAAAACTGTAATGGCTTCTTCCATTCCATTTACTGTGGATGCATTTATTTGAATGTTTTATGAAAAATTTATATTTTATCGATACTTGGTGTTGTGGTTTTGACAAATTTTGCATTCTACTCACACTGTAGAGTAGGCATAGCAAAAAGATAAATGAGAGGTTATCCAAAAAACAAAAAAACAAATAAAAAAATGTAGAGATCAGATGGTAAATTTTCCTTTGAAAAGTATAGATGTTGAAATTTTTGAAGCAAATGTTGTTATAACAAAAATGAACATTTATAATGTGTACTAGCCTTAAAATATATCTCATTTTCTTACACAAACACCCAAGATTTTAGTCTTCTTAAACAAGCTACAATTGAAAAATATAAAATCTTATCCTGTGAGAGAAGGTAGACAGAACACTTGGGGAATTTAGAAACAGCCAGTAAACTCATCAGAATGATTTTCAGATCAGGACAATAGCTAGTTTTTAAACAGTTTGGATTTATATTAATTTTTATGCCCCACCTACGATAGTAGAGGGGCATTATGTTTTCTGGTCTGTACATCCGTCCGTTTGTCTGTCCGTTCGTCTATGCACCTACGTCCCGCTTCAGGTTAAAGTTTTTGGTCAAGGTAGTTTTTGATGAAGTTGAAGTCCAATCAACTTGAAACTTAGTACACATGTTCCCTATGGTATGATCTTTCTAATTTAAATGCCAAATTAATGTTTTGACCCCAATTTCACAGTCCACTGAACATCGAAAATGATAGTGCGAGTGGGGCATCCATGTACTATGGACACTTTCTTGTTTTTTTGTAATTTTTGCTTGATTAATTTGGTAATAATAGCAGATTTTCTATAGTCTGTGTTAGATTTTTTTCTACCTACTATACTGTAACTCAAAGCAATTTGAAAATGAAACATACAGACAATTGTCTGTTGAAGACTATATTTTGATCTCTATGTTTTTGTCAGTGAGTTGTTGTCTCGATTGTATAATATTATCTTCACGATATATGACTTTATTTAATAGAAATTGTAATTTTGTTTTTTATGTAGACAGAAACAGATGCAGAAGAAGAAAATAGAATTATATTGAAGCCACACTATACTCAACATTTACCAGCTAATGGAAAGTCTTTGTTAATAGCAGATGTAGGTAAGGCCAGGATTTTTTAATTTGTTGGTTTACGGCTCTGCCGACCCGATTTTGCCAATTTGCAAAATAAAGATAAAATTGACTTTTCATGCTTTTTTATTCCCGCCGACCATAACAAAAACATTATCCCTGAAAAATAAACAAAATATTTTTTTTTTTATAAAAATGAATGAGTTTTAAACACTAACAAAACTGAAACACTTTTCTGAAAAAATAAAACTTCCAAAAAAAATTGATGAATCTAAAAATAGACAAATCAATGATAAGATACGAAGTGAATAGTCCGAGATTACTGGGTACTAGTCAAATCGGCACCCATAGAAAAAGTCAATTCGGCATCCAATAATATTTAATATAATATATGGGACTGGGAAATGGGGTTCCTCCCAGAATTAACGGTGATAAGATACGAAGTGAATAGTCCGAGATTACTGGGTACAAGTCAAATCGGCACCCATAGAAAAAGTCAAATCGGCACCTGGTTAAATAGGCATCTAGTCAAATCGGCACCTATTTAAAATTCAATTCGGCATCCAATAATATTTGATATAATATATGGGACTGGGACTATTTAAGTTTGTAATTTAAGAATACTGGCATAAAAGTTCCCCACGGTCCCAGCTTGTCTGGCAAATCAGCCGTCGGACATCAGAGTAATCTCAGACTATGAAGTGAAATACCTTCTCTCTCTCATTCAGTGACTGCTGTGGAAAGTAAACTTGGAATTGATAGTACACAAATAAAACACAATAAGTACATTGCTCGTACACTTGTATCCGGGATTGGCTATTTTTAAAATTGAGTGACTATTCAGATTTATATTACCTTTGCATGTGCAGTTGAATTAGTTTTGAAAATAATACTATCCAGCTGTACCAGGCCTTGCGGTCATAAAACTTTCGAGTCAGTTTTTATGCCCCACCTACGATAGTAGAGGGGCATTATGTTTTCTGGTCTGTGCGTCCGTTCGTTCGTCTGTCCGTTCATTCGTCCGTCCGTTCGTTCGTCCGTCCGTCTGTCCCGCTTCAGGTTAAAGTTTTTGGTCAAGGTAGTTTTTGATGAAGTTGAAGTCCAATCGACTTCAAACTTAGTATACATGTTCCCTATGATATGATCTTTTTAATTTTGATGCCAAATTAGAGGGTTTACCCCAATTTCACGGTCCACTGAACATAGAAAATTATAGTGCGAGTGGGGCATTCGTGTACTGGGGACACATTCTTGTTTTGTACTCAAACTCGAAAATCAACCAATGAAATTGCTTGATTTCTTGTTTCGAGCATGATTTTTGTGCTCCAAGCACTAAGCAAAGTTTTATGCCTTCAAGGCCATAGTCCAAATAATTATGACGTCTTGGAAGGCTATTATAATTTTTTTCTTTGACGCCTTACTTCGACGTCGAAGTAAGGCGTCAAAGAAAAAAAATATAATAGCCTTTCAAGACGTCATAATTATTTGGACTATCAAGGCCAGGGCTGCCAAAAATGCGTGAGACTCACGCATGTTCATTCTTTTTTGCAGCAGTATCCTTGGATCTATTTTTTTCCTCTTTGATCTTTTCTATTTTGGCCAAATCTCACGAATTTGCTTAATGAAAAGTTGGCAGAACTGCTATACATGTGTCAATGAAAACTATAGGGCAATCGTATCCCTCAGAGCATTCTGCTCTTTGATTTAAAATATGTATGATAACTTTTAAATTTGCAGTTATTTTTGGGGCAAAAAAGGGCCTTCTTGCCCCTATTCCTTTGTTTTTCACCTGTACATTCAAAATCGACAAAAATATCCCACAAATTGAAATTGTTCCGAGGCAATGACATGATGATATATTTGTGTTGTTTGTAGATGGAGATGGACAAATTGAAATAGTTGTAGCTTACTCAGATAGAGTTGTCAGATGTTTTAGATGGAGACAAGATAGCTCTAGTGATATGCTAGAAGCAGGAACTGGAAATAGTACTGGTAACCTGATTCAGATTTCTCAGTGGCAGTTGAGTGGGCAGGTATGAATTACAAAATGGTACCAGTCTGAATGATTCCTCAAAGTTGTCCTTGATTCATTAAATCACTGTTCCATTGTATAATTTGTTATAACTTACTTGACATTTAGAGTACTGTTAATTAAGAAATAAGCATGTATTATAAATTTATAATTGCAATTATTGACCAGTGGCCAAGAATGCAAGATTAATTATAGTTATTTTATAAGTCCTGTATACAAATGCAATCATAAATACATTAATGCATTGAAATGAATCTTTTTTTGTGGATAAATTCTGGTTATTATGATACATTGTACTTTCCTCTGTATGTTGTCAATAATGATAAGAACATGTAAAGAATGTCTGATCTTTCAGTCAATTTGAAAACATGAAAACTAGTATTGCTAGCAATGAGGGGGGCAATCAGGGGTCCTTTAACATGTTATTAACACCTCAATTTTGGCAATAACAGTTAACGAAAAATGCAAAAATGCCTATAACAGTTAACAAACAGGGTTGAAAACAGTTAACAGCTTAAATTGATCTCAGAAAAAAGTTAACAACACCTTGAAAAGGGCCATAACAGGTTTACACAGAAAGGTATTGTCCCCCTCAGCAATGTCATACAAACGAAATTATTTGCTACTATTTATTTATTTTTGAAATCTCTAAGTTATACAATTTGTAGTCCACTGACTCCACTCTTCCCTCTGAAAATATTTTAATGGACAAAAGTTGTTTTAATATTCTTTAATATGGTTACAAGTCTGAAAACATTAATTGAGTTAAATCTTTTATGTAATGTGGATGATAATTCTTGATATTTCTGTATTTTGTAGATAGGATCTCTAACAGTGAATTTATCAGAGGAAGGCAAGCCAGAACTTCTGGTTGCACAGCCTGGTGGGACTTACGTTAAACTTTGTCTGACTGTGGTAACAGGTGGGGAGAGTCCTGGACAAAGTGAATCTACGTAAGATATTAAATTGTATCTATGACTAAGATTATGTGAACATTTTACATGTTTTATTTAAATGTGTGATTTGTAAATTTCTTTTTAGCATTATTGATATTAGATGAAGATTTAACAAAGCCAGTTACAAATACAGCGTTTTCACATGGTATTTTTCAGTGTTTAATAAGTTTGAATTTCTAATTCAAAAATCTATTGGGGTATTGTTTCTTCTTTCATGGAGCACTTTAATAATATACTGAGTCATTATTTTTGTTTTCCCTGTCCCAAGTCAAGGGGTTGTCAATGCTGTCTGCAATAATTGTTATACCAAAAATCATGCTGTTTGTTATTTCATTTCAATTGTTTCACATTTTGCTTTTCCAAGGCCTTTTATAGTCCACTATACTGATTAGTTAGGCTTATTTTTGTAGGCTGTCCTGTGACCTGTAGTTGTTAACATCTTTCTCCTTTAGTCTCTAGTTAATATATTTTATGCCCCATGCACCTATGATAGTAGAGGGGCATTATGTTTTCTGGTCTATGCTTCCGTCTATTCGTCCATCCGTGCGTCCATCTGTGCATCCGTTAGTCTGTCTGTCCCGCTTCAGGTTAAAACTTTTGGTCAAGGTAGTTTTTGATGAAACTGAAGTCCAATCAACTTGAAACTTAGTACACTTGTTGCTTATGATATGATCTTTCTAATTTTAAAGCCAAATTAGACTTTTGACCCCTATTTCACCATCCACTGAACATAGAAAATGAAAGTGGGAGTTTCAGGTTAAAGATTTTGGTCAAGGTAGTTTTTTATGAAGTTGAAGTCCAATCAACTTAAAATTTAGTAAACATGTTCCCTATGGTATGATCTTTCTAATTTTAACGCCAAATTAGATTTTTAACCTAATTTCACAGTCCATTGAGTATGGAAAATGATAGTGCGAGTGGGGCATCTGTGTACTTTGGACACATTCTTGTTTCATTGATATTCATACCATTACCATATCTCCTTACTTTTATATTGAAAGATTTAGTGCAAAATGATTTGAGATTTTTCTAAAGTAAACTATTGAATAGTTCTGACTTTGATTATATGAAGACTTATTTAATTTTTTATAAAAAAAAAGAGAATATTTTTTCATGTTTTTTTATTTTTATTTAATTGATAGGTTTGTAGAAGAAAGACTTGGTTCAGCCAGAATCCGTAACAGTATGATTACCACTGAGATTGTGGGAGGAATTAACAAAGGAAACCGAGGAAAAGCTGGGGGAGGAACATTTTATGCACTTTCTACTCTTGATGGTGAGGGTCCTATAGTACCTGTACTGTGAATTCATTTATTTTTTGTATGTACCAATGTTCGTGGATTGAGAAAATAATGTAATTTCAGGGATATTTGATTTAGTGGTTTTACCAAAGTTTTCATGCAAGTCTAAGAGAATTTGTACTTCGTTGAACATTTTAATTTCTAGTCAGAGGCGGATTTAGGGGAGGGGCAGGGGGCCTGGGCCCCCCCTTTTTTGGGAAAAAATTTGGTTGCTTATATAGGGAATCACTGAAGTGTGACTGGAGCGGACCCCTCTTAGGTCAGTCAGTGGGCCCCCACTTATGAAAATTTCTGGATCTGCCACTGCTAGTTCACTTCAAACCATGAAATCCAATGAAAATAAATGAATCCACTGTATTTAATCCCTCTATAAAACAGCACCTACCTTGGTCCTTTAACATGTAATCCCCCTGTTTAAACAGCCCTATCCTTGGATAGCTACCTTGTTATCTGGCATAGTTTCATTGCCTTAATGCATTTACATGCAAAAGTACCTCCATGGATGGTTAATTCTGATATCCCCTCAGAGCTTCCATGCTTAAAATGTCAAAATCCCTCTCCAAGTACAGGCAGCCATGTTTTCTAATAATCCAGGATTTAATATATTTGTAAAGTGCACAATATTCATGAGAAACAAATCATCCTACAGTTTTACTCTGATGTTTGGTAATGTTGATGGATACAATATTATATTTCAGGATTGTATTTGATTGTGTTTATGTTAATGTATATAAACAGATGTAGTATGGGTGCCAATGAGATGTCTCTCCATCCAAGTCAAAATTTGTAAAAGTAAACCATTATAGGTCAAAGTAGTTAGTACGGCCTTCAACACCGTGCCTAGTGTTAAACCATTAAAACAGAAAAATAAGCGGTCTAATCTACTATAAATTAAAAAAATATATTGCAATGTTTATTTTAATTGCGAAAAATTCAACAGGGTTATAATCACAATAATTTAAACTCGCATTTTGAAATTATTTATAAACAATAACACTGGATTTTTCTCCATATTGCAAACATTAAAATCGCATTTTTGTATATAATAAAAAATTCGCAATAATAAATGCACAAAATAGTTTCTGAATTTACAGTATATAAAAAAACAAGAAACCATAAACACTTATGAACCACATCAACAAACCACTGAACATCAGGTTATGTATATTTTGAGGTCAACTTAGCAGCAGAAATATAAACCCACTAAATAATGTTTGCCTATTCCCATTAAAAGAGTTGAAAACAACTGTAAAATTGAGTTTTGAACGTGTTGATTTTCTGTTACAGGAACATTAATATTAATAGAAAACAAAGAGATTTTATGGTCATTACAAGTGGATCATCAACTGTTTGCTTTAACAAAGCTTGATGTTACTGTAAGTACTCTTATTTATAAAAAATCAGTTCCTACTAACACCACTGTTTTTGACCTTGAAATTTTATAGGATCAGGCTTGTTTTCAGCTTGATATGTTAATATTAATTAGGGCAAAGACTAGTGACATGTGGCCCTATAGTGATCAGTCTGTCGGTCTGTAAAAACTTGTGTATGCTCTATATCTAGAGAGTGTGTCACAATGTTTGTACAACTTCCTAGGTCAAAGTTCAAGGTCAATAACTTTGGTTCCAGTTGATAAGCCCATGTCGTCTGTTGGTCCATCCGTAACAAATTGTGTTTGCTCTATATCAAGAGAACCATTATAATGTCATACTGTATACATGACATGTATATATTAACCAACACCAGAGGGTGTGTCATAATGTTTGTACAACTTCCTAGGTCAAAGTTGCATTGGTAAATAAGAACTGCAGGATTTACTTTTTGATATCTTTTTTTCTATAATTTAGATCGTTTGTATTTTGTCAGGGTAATGGCACAGAAGAAGTAGTTTGTTGTGGTTGGGATGGACAGACCTATATTGTTAACCACACCAGAGATGTTGTTAGGTACCAGTTCGAGGAAAATGTGACAGCTTTTACAGCAGGTATACATGTACTGTTACAAATTTACATCATGGTTTATAAAACGTGTAATGTTTTTAAAATTCTATAAGGGTTTGGGTGGGGTTTATAGTATATTTTTATGCCTTAGACTCTTCCATCTTGCAATAGTATTAAAACATTTGACTTTTCTAAGCTTTACACAAGTATTCCCCATTCCATAAAAAGAAAAGATTGAAAGTGTTGGTATTGCTTTGTTTCACAAAAAAGAATGGCCAACATTGATACAAGTATCATTCCAGCAGCCCCTGCATACGGTGTATATATCTCCCAATTGATACGATATTCCGGTGCTTGCATTTCCTATCAAGATTTTCTTGATAGACGGTTGCTGCTCACAAGGAAGCTATTAAACCAAGAGTTCCAAATGGTGAAGTTGAAATCATCCCTTCGTAAATTTTACGGACGCCATCACGAGTTGGTTGACCTTTATGGAATAACCGTTTCACAAATGATATCCGATATGTTCCTTACATTGTAACTACAATCCCCTTCCCTTTCATGAATGTGACCTACCAAATTAGACTATTTACCGGATTTGTAATCACATAAGCATACACGACGGGTGCCACATGTGGAGCAGGATCTACTTACCCTTCCGGAGCACCTGAGATCACCCCTAGTTTTTGGTGGGGTTTGTGTTGTTTATTCTTTAGTTTTCTATGTTGTGTCATGTTTACTATTGTTTTTCTGTTTTTCTGTTTGTCTTTTTCATTTTTTAAGCCATGGCGTTGTCAGTTTGTTTTAGATTATGAGTTTGACTGTCCCTTTGGTATCTTTCGTCCTCTTTTGTCTTACAGGGGGGTACATCCTACTTTGTAAAAAATCACACCGATTCAAATAAAAAATTCTCTGAAACTGACATTATCAAGATGCTTGATTTCCTGATTGACAACATATTTGTTACATTTGGCAGACATGTTTTTCAACCGACTGTCAGCATTCCAATGGGAACCAATTGTGCCCCTCTTTTTGATACCTATTTTTAACCGGGTTTTTGTGACAAAAATGTCGGTTATTGATTTGGGGATTGACGGCGGGCGGTCGGTCGGTCGGGCTGTACCTAAATGTTGGGCGTGCATTTACTCATGAACCGTTCAACCAAAGCTTTTCAAATTTTAATATGTTGTTACAGACAACAAAATGAAGGTCATGTTAAATGATGATGATTTTGACTTTTACCATTCAGGAGTTATGGTTCTTGAATGATTGAAAAATGGCATTTCCAGTCGTGTCCGTGCATTTACGCATGAACTCTTCAACCAAATCTTCCCAAATTTTAATATGTTGTTACTGATGACAAAATGGAGGTCAAGTTCAATAATGATGATTTTGACTTTTACCGTTCAGGAATTATGGTTCTTGAAAGATTAAAAAATGGCTTTTCCAGTCATGTCTGTGCATTTACTCATGAACTGTTCAACCAAAGCTTTTTAAATTTTAATATGTTGTTACTGATGACAAAATGGAGGTCAAGTTCAATAATGGTGATTTTGACTTTTACGGTTCAGGAGTTATGGTTCTTGAAAGATTGAAAAATGGCATTTCCAGTTGTGTCCGTGCATTTATGCATGAACTGTTCAACCAAAGTTTCCCAAATTTTAATGTGTTGTTACTGATGACAAAATGGAGGTCAAGTTCAATAATGACGATTTTGACTTTTACCGTTCAGGAATTATGGTTCTTGAAAGATTGAAAAATGGCTTTTCCAGTCGTGTCCGTGCATTTATGCATGAACCATTCAACCTAAGCTTTTCAAATTTTAATGTGTTGATACTGAAGACAAAATGGAGGTCAAATTTGATATTGACGATTTTCACTTTCACCGTTCATCAGTTATGGTTCTTGTGATATTGGCAGGATACAAATAAATGTTAATAAATCCGGTTTGCTGTCGTTGTGACAGCCTCTTGTTTATTATTATGAGACTGACTTCATACAGGAACTTTTATGATGAAAGATAGGAATTAAGCAATATCCTTTAACTTTACTTTCCGCTATATAGACTGTTGAGCGCATCTATCCCTTCAAACTAGAGACAAAGGATACAACAGATACAGTTAAGTCTTCCTCATATCTCCCTTTTTTTTTTTTTTTTTTTTTTTAACTTTTGATTTTTTTATTTCCAACAATACATGACATACATACAATATAATACATATAAGATAAATACAATGTCATTTTTATAAATAAGTCTTAATTGGAAATATTTTACATTTTCTTTTGAAAAGTTAAAAAAATAAAAAATAAATAAAGAAGGAAAACAAAAAACAAAAATAAAACACAAAAGGATTATCCAGTTATATCCCTATCTATATTTTAAATATCACATAATTATGGTGAAAAAAATTATTTTCAAAATTGACGAGACATATTTATTTTGTAACAGCCATCAACACAGATCAAGTACATAACATGACAATAATATTTTCTTTAAAATAGATTATAGTTAAGTAGTCATAAGTAATTGTAACAACAACAACAAAAAAAGACATTAGCTGGTATTCAATAAAAGTTTTTCAAAAACATTCCATACATTGTCAAATTCAGTTCAATCTACCTCATATCTTGACTTACATCTAGAAATTGATAATGAGGGTCAGTTGAAAACAAAACTTTACTACAAACGAGATGATTTTAGCTTACCATTTGTGAACTTTCCATTTCTATGTAGCAACATTCTAGCAGTGCTGGCATATGGAGTATATATTTCCAAATTGATACATTATTCCCGCACTTCTATTTCCTATCATGATTTCCTTGATAGAGGGTTGCTGCTCAACAAGGAAGCTATAAAACCAAGAGTTCTAAAAGGTGAAGTTGAAGTCATGCCTTTGATTAATTTTAGGGAAGCCATCAGAAGTTGGTTGAGTGGTTGACCTATGGAATAAGTGTTTCTCAGTTGATATTGAATATGTTTCTTACTTCATAACTACAATCCCCTTCCCTTTTCGTGAATGTGACCTCCTAATTTGACTTTTTACAAGGTTTGTAATAACATGAGCAACATGACAGGTGCCACATGTGAAGCAGGATCTGCTTACTCTTCTGGAGCACCTGAGATCACCCGAGTTATTTGGAGGGGTTTGTGTTGCTCAGTCTTTAGTTTTCTATGTTGTTTCTTGTGTTCTTTAATTATTTGTCTGTTTGTCGTTTTCATTTTAGCCATGGTGTTGTCAGTTTATTTTCCATTTATGAGTTTGACTGTTCCTCTGGTATCTTTTGCCCCTCTTTTGAGCAATTTTATAAATGGATATGATCCAAAACTATATTTAAGGTAATTTATAAAGTCAATATTTTATTATGTGAATTTGAATTATAAATACTTTTTATTTCTAGGTCTGTATTCTGTCAATCAGAAAGATAACGTTCCAAGTTTTGTCTACGCCACATTTAATAATAAAATCTTCATCTACTACAACATTACACTGCCAAGGGTAGAGTCCACAAACCTGATAGAAGTTATGGATAAAATGGAGGAGACACATGAGCTACTAACTAAACTAAATATTACAGGTATGAATTAATGAACGCAGTGGAGGGCCTGGATGGGGTTTACAGAATACAGAATAATATTAGAAAAAGAAGCAGAATACAAAAAAAAAGAGTAGAAAAAAAATAGCACAGAGAATAAAAAAATCTAGAATAATGGGTTGCCAAAATATAAAGGATAGACAATAATGTGCAAAAAATATAAAGAATTGAAAAATAATGACATAAGAATTAAAGAAATGAAGGACTTCTTAAAAAAAATCTTTAGAATCTTTAGAACTACAGTTTCATAGCTAACAGCTTGTATGTAGTAGACTTCGGACTTTTAAGATAAATTTTGTAAAATTTGAAATATTGTATTTATTTTTCTTTTTTTTTAGATCCAGATACCAGTCAGCTAAGAGAATTATACCACTGGTTACTTTATGGATGGAAACCAGATCTTTCTCTAGAAGATGACAAAACCTAAATATATTGTACAACTATGTGGAAAAATCAAAGATTTTTGTATATACAAAATCTTAACTATTACTTTTCAAAGAATTGATTTGAAATACATTCTTGATATATACACATTTAGGACAATGTGTCAGAATTTCTGTGAAAAGATTTTATGAAGTTTTTTCAACAGACTGATTTGAGAGGATGTTAAACACAGTGATTTAAGTTATATTTATGATTCAGCAATAAAAAATTAATGGTTACAACAATCAATCTTATACCAAATTTAATCCTGGTATCCATGATAAGTTTATATACTTTTGTGCCAAGTGTCTATTGTCAAGGGAGTTAATGACTTATATGTATTAAGGAACAGCCTAGCTGATAAGAAAAACTAGTGGATGTAAAAAAAATTATGTGACTATTTTATATTTTCTTATAGTACTTGTAATGATATATTTTATAACAATTGCATTAATATGATTGTTTGTACTTGTACTTTCAAATTTGCAAAGGTATCACCTCCTCCAAAACATTTGAATATATAGTCTTATAAGAATATGAATGTTGTTTAAATTTAGATATTATATGTTTGTAATGATTGTCATGTTTGTCTTGGTAACAATGCAATATTTGGATTTTACACCAATAAAATGATTTGATTTGATTTGATTTGACTATCATTCTACTTTCAGCCAAATTGTGCCTGTTCATCATTCTGAAATTTAAAAAAAAAGGTTAACTTGATATTTTTATATCTGTAAAAATTGAGCTCATTTTTTAGTTCACCTTGCCCAAAGGACTAAGTGAGCTTTTCTCATCACTTGGCATACATAGTCTGTTGAATAGACCACTTTCTAGTTCATCCGTCACTGGAAAAAACTCGTCAATTATACACGCCTTTGTGACGTCATTTACCAGATAGAGGGGCTAGCCTGTACCCTGCCCTATAAACGTTCATCAAGCGTCTTAGTGATCGTCATTGTGCAGGATAAACTAGAAATAAACTTTGTTCAGTAGGTACTTAATCACAATTCCCTAATGACAGCAGTGCAGATTGTCAATTATGAGAATTAAATTTGCCGAATAATTCGTGCAATATAGCTTTATAGTTTTTCAACCACTCGCTCAACATTGAAATGGAAGTCAGGACACACCTAAACGCATGAGTGACGTTCACTAAACCAAACTTTTTTGAAGGAAATGCGTTGAACTCAAAAGTTGTCTATTGAACTAACTCCCCCCTATTATCTTGAAAACTATAACAGATAGAGATAAAATTGTTTTGCAAAAATGAACAGGAACACAAGTTCTACAATTAAGACTCATAGTTGAAATCCTCATTTGACTCCTTACTAGAGTTATTGCCTTTTGATCACGATTTTTACCAATTTTATCCTTTTTTTGTCTTATATCTTATAAATTATAATAGATAGATAGAAATCACATCAAACTCAACAAACAAACAAAAACACGTGAATATAAAGCTCTGTTTGCAATGTTCTCTGTATTCTATAACCTTGCCAAGAAAATGTTGACATCTTTGCCTATGACTCTGGATTATAAGAAATGATTATCTAAAGATTTTTACCTATTCTTTTGCTTTTTTGCTTGAAATCTTATAAATTATAATAGATCTTAAAAAGGCAAAAATTATCAGCAAATCAAGATATTTAATTAAGACCTTATGGTGGAAGTAGTCCAATGACTTCTTATTGGAGTTATTGCCCATTAATGATGATTTTTACCACTTTTTGGCATTTTGTCTTATATGATAAAAATTATTCTAGATAGATAGAAACTGAAATAAACAGAAATGATCAAAAAGATGAAATCTACTAACTAGTCAAATTTTGCTGATAAAGTTTAAAAGGAGACTGTCACTTTTTTTTTGGAGTGGTTGTCTTTAAATGAGGATTTTATTTTACCCTCTTTTGCGTTTTGAGCAACGTGACAACTCTAAGAAGAAAGTGAGAAACGAAACAGATTAAGTGACCAGCTATACAAGATCAACTAAACAGACATTTTTGCCATGAATATTTTTCTTGTCTACAATGTTGAAGAGTGTCCTTTGTTGAATACATATATATACCAAGTTAGGCGACACAGATTTTTTAGAGCCTCTAGTAAGATTTAAAAATGTCAAATGGTAACAATCAAAGTAATTTTCCTGTTTTTATTAAATCATACCCCTGGACAATTTGTACTTATTTGGAATTTTTTCAGTCAGTAAATGTTTGGTGAAGTTGGTGTTTCATCCACCATTTTCTACATTTGAAAATGCCTGTACCAAGTCAGAAATATGACAGTTCTTGTCCATTCGTTTTTTATGTGTTTTGTTATTTGATTTTGCAATGTGATTATCGACTTTCCGATTAGATTTTCTTTGAGTTCAGTATTTTTGTGATTTACTTTTCATCTCAGACCACCTATGTTTCATGGATTTACACAGTCCTGTCATTACTTTGGGATAGCCATACACATTTTCTTTAGACAGGTGTCACACTTTGCATTTTACACTACATAATCATAACAACAACCTATACCATAGATGCAGCTTTTAGACACTGGATTGATTAACTTTCATTGGTTCAATTTTTCAAGTACAGGCACAAAGAAAAAAGGCTATTTGGAGGATACTTGGTTTCATCATATGCTCAGATCAAACGAACTAAAAATTAACTTCATTGAGTATTGAAATTCTTGATGTCTACCACCATTGTATTATATGAACCAGTACAAAAAAGTAAAATCACAAAAATACTAAACTTTGAGGAAAATTCAAAACGAGTAGTTCCTAATCAAATGGCAAAATCAAAATCTCAAACACATCAAAAGAATGGATAGCATCTGTCATATTCATGTTTTGGTACAATCATTTTCTTATGTAGAAAATGGTGGATTGAACCTGGTTTTATGCCTAGCTAAACCTCTCACGTTTTTGAAAGTCGCATCAAATTTCATTACCAAAGTCACATCAGACTCAACAAACAAGCAAAAACGAATTTAAACAACATACTAGTATTTAAATAATTAAAAGTGCAGTCCAAGATTATATAATCATGAAATATTTGTTCTAGTTATAAAATAATCACTTTAAAAACGTCCAAATAATCACATAATAAAAAAAAAAAACTCAGGAAGAGGCTCAACAAAGCATGCCCTAGAAACCGAGTTATTACAAATTAAAACCTTGTTAACTATCTGCCAGGAAAGCATGTTACAATATGGAACCTAATTTTTTTTTATATAATAACATGTATATAAGAACCCTATCTAAATGATGTAAGCATGGTCTTGTATGACTATGTACAATGTCACATCAAACTCAACAAACTAACAAAAACACATGAATGTAAAGCTCGGTTTGCAATATTCTATTATCTTTTCACATAAATGTTGACTTCGTTGCCTCGGACTCCGGAATAAGAAATAATTATCTAAAGAGAAATTGGCCTAACTAGTTTGGTCCATGATATTTATTTTAAAAACAATATGTCCACTTTTTTTCTGTAGAAACGTAAGGACAAAGCTCTTAAACTATAAGTACCTAGAATGTCAAAATCAAACTTATGTAAAAATATAAAATGAATTGGTCATATATTACTCAATTGTGCCCCTTCTCCACTCCCCATTTCTTTTAAAAAGTTAAAATAAAATAAAAAATATAAGGTAGCTAAGGGGAATGAATACCTCTTTACAGTCGAAGCCAAAATAGACAAATTTGAAAAGACTGGTCACTGAGTCATCTCTATTCATCACTCAGAACACAATTAAATTATCAATATTGTGGTAACTTAGGGGCTTTACAGTAAATGTGAAAATATTACTTGATTTGCAAAGTTAAAATCATGTTCAAAACATTTGCTCTGGTTTTTCTTTAATTATGAACTGGAAATCAAAAGTGTGACATGAAGACTAACAATGAAACCTGAATTACTGTAATTCCAGAAGTTATTGCGATGTTTTTATTATTGCGAAAATACGACAGGGTTATAATTCCAATAATTTAATGCACACAATAATCTTATAAATTTACAGTAATAAAGTGAATTTTGAAATGTAAAAAAAATAATCACATAGATGCTGAAAATTAAACTTGAATAGAGAAAATGTGCATGGAAGCATCGTGTTTACATCATTAGAACTAAATAAAATGTTTCTGATGTGATAAGAAATACACTTCAGTCCTCTTTACAAGAAACTATCCTAATCGTCTACTAAGATAGAATCAATATTTGAATATATAATTCGAAAGGAATATTAAAATATCTCGGTCATATTTTCCTGGTAATTGTTATGTTGTTTTTTTGTTCATTCAACAATTTTACTCTGAGGCATATTTATTAGTTATCTGTCAATCATAATAAAAATTGAAACCGTGTATTAAAAAAACCTCAACCCCCAAGCAGAGTGGTTCATTTTCATTCCAAACAAGTGATCAAAGAAGAGAGTTTATATATTAATCAAGGTTTGCTTCCTGAATTACTATGTATTTTGAATAAAACGTGGTTGTCTTTCAATAATACTCCATACAAAACGCCTGTAGAGTTCATCCGTTATTTACTGTAGACGTTTTTCTTTCTCTTATGTCGCTAGATTTGAATGACGTTATTTTGTCTTTACATACATAGTAATGATTTTGGCTGAGACTACAACAGTCTCATGTCTTAATTAAGTTTCATTGAGTGAAATTCTCTACAAAAACAAGAACTGAATTACTAAATCAGTGCTTTCAAGTCAAACTAAATATTTTTCCAAATAAAAAAGCCCAAAATATTGTACAATTAAATACTTATCGTTTTTTTTAACGACTTCTTAAGTATTTTTTTAAAAGGATTATTTTGGGGTCGAAAGTAGCGATTGCCATGGATTTAGACATAAGCCAAATCTGGGGATTTGTTTTTGAAAAAAAAAGTATTTTGATGGCCTAGCTGACCGAAAAAAAAATTATGTTTTGCACTGTAGCTGAAAAAAAAATTATGCTGTCACCTGCTTGAAAAAAAAATGTTGCACTGCTGAATTTGAGAATAGTGAAAATGACAACAGTTGAGACAGTGAAACAGCAGATTATAAACATCTGTCCAGTCTACAGATTACGCTAAGATTTCTATTTATACCTTATTACTTTTTGTATTTTCCTGTAATAGTGTTTGATTCACAAATATTTAAAAGCATTCCAAATATCCCGCATGTATGCTACTACATTAAGACATACTTAAAACTGCAACTATTATAAACATGAAATGGTCATTTTATAACAGGGATAGATATGGTATCACAAGCAGTATTTTAAAGTAGCCCTGATTGTGTATGACAGACTTGTATACCGGTAATATTTTCCTTTGTATCATTCTGTATCATTCTTTATACCTCTTTTATCAATGGAATGTCAATTATCATAGTTGGAAACAGTGGATGTTTATAATTTGGAGCTACTCACTCTTTGCCATATTACATATGGCAATGGTGGCCACTTCAATTGTAGTATTAAAATTCATGGACTGTGGTACCAGTATGACGGACTCAGAGAATATCATAATGTAGAAAGTGGGCTAAAAAAAATGTATTTCTGTTCCACATTATAGAAATTTTTTTTTTTGCTTTCCTTCTCATAAGAAAAAAAAAAATTATCGGTGGAAGGTTCTGAAAAAACAAAATTATGAACACAATAAAAATCCAAGGCTCCTCCCCCCGGTAAGAAAATGGTTGTTGCCTAAGAATCTTTTCCCAGTTGCACAAGGCTCTGACATGTTATTATGACCGTACGTGTATGAAATAAATTCCATTAACTATGACATCGTTCAAATCATCTTTCACAAACTGTATTGCGAAGAAACAGATGAGGGATTTGCTTTAATTTTTCATTGATTGTAGAAGTAACTCAGTTTTCTGTAACACATTTCTAGGTCACATAAGTTGATTGAAAATGGTATTTACTGATGCCGTTCAAATATTCGGGTTCATTGAGAACAAATCTTCGTATGATTATTGTTGTATTATACTTGTTGCGGGTTGGGGGCAACTTTTCGTTATATTTTTTGTTCTCATTGCTCTTAAACGTAACATCTGATTTGCCCTACCAACTAGTTTTAAATAGTCGAGCGTCACTTGTGGACCTTTTGTTGATGAAACGCGCGTCTGGCGTACCGAAATGTCATCATGTTATCTTTTTATGAGGTTTCACTACTGCTAGGTGAATGCCACTGCTGCTGCTATTTCTTCCCTATGATATCAATAGACCAGTAGTTAGCATTTTTGAGTCGACATGAACTATTATATATTTGAATACATTTTTCTGTAAATATTCTGTTTGAAAATATTAAATAACTCGAGAAACTATTTTTTTTCTAACCCCAAAAATAGTTAACTATATCCAATTTTTGCACATTTTTTCAAAATTTTAGGTTTTCAGTTTTTTAAAATTCGATTTGGCTTTTTAAACTTATACACCGCTAGTGAGGTTAATTTTGCATTACACACAATAATGGTATCTCAAATACTTTTCGCTATATAGTTTTATTAATTTGTCATTCTAAGAAACAATATTTTTATTTCTATTTAGTCTTATTTTAGTGTTATACTGTGTAACAGATAACCGCAGAAATGTTCATCTTATTGTAGTCATAACCCTGCCTACTTCCTTGAATGTATCCTCGCCGAGTGCAACTGATAATTTTTTGTTTGCCACAGGCGGTCTAGGTACTGAGTTCACACCCGTATACATTTACTTGCAACTACTTGTGCTACTCATGGCAAACGGCGATGAAAACGAGTAATACACTAGCTAGTAAATCGCATGATTTCTCTTGAGGTTTCCTCCATGTTCTCCATAAGAAAATGTATTTAAATTACTAGGTCAGGAATATGACAGTTGCTGTCCATTCGTTTGATGAGTTTAAGCTTTTGATTTTATTAGTTTTATTTGGGACTTTCCATTTTAAATTGTTCAGTATTTTACTTTTTAAGCGTCATTCAAACCGACCTTGATTCCATTGATATAAGTTAACATAATTTCAGACTACCAAAAGAACTACGCTCTTAAAGGGGTTTCGAACACTAAGAGAAGAATGAAGTATTGTGTTCCAAAAAGGCGGTCACATACAATCTTATAAAAATACATGAAGGAAATCTGGTTTTCGTTTATTTTGGAAGTTGACCATTATGTAAAAAAAACCCAATTCATATTTAAACATTTACTTAAAGAAATTAAAAGAAACATGCAGTTTAACTAAAATATTAATCAAAAATGCCCTTTAATAGTATCGGGGACATGAACTATACACAATGCTTTGACCTTTAAAGAATCTGAAGTTATTCTATACATTCAATATCTTATATATGTATATCTTATTATTTATGGAAAACATGTTAGTCATCGAGAGAACTTGTCTACACGTGTGCAATGTTTACGTATGGGTTTTACGATCTCAATTATTACAAGTCCAGATGAACAAAAAAAAACATTATTTTACCCATGTTAATATTTCTGCTAGATGCTTAATCGCATAATTTAATGAATTATCAAGTAAATGTCTCTTAACAAAAAAGGAAAAAGGAAAAATACCGAACTTCATGGAAAATTCAACAAGGAAAGTCCTTTATCAAATGGCAAAATCAAAAGCTAGCTAGATAGATAGATACTTAGTTATCGATTCTCTAAAAACTTGTTATTGAAACAATATAAAAACAAATACGAATACAAAAACATTAACGAACAACAGATACCCGTTGAAGCTGTCTTTGGAGAATGTCAAAAGTACAACTGCACGAGGTGATACATGTATGGAGATAATAAACTTTCAAAGACATTCTCAAACGTTCTCTAACCACTAGCTATTAAATTTTGAATCTAAAATCATTGACAGCCATTTGATTTCATTTGATACAGCACGGGTTTAGAAATATGAATACCTATCTGGACGTTTCCTGTTTGGGAGTAACACTGTATATTGAGAGCCCTTAATTTGGAAGTTAGGAGTGTATACATACGCCACCATGTCCAGTTGGATGTTAAATTTGATCCCCCATATGATGAAAATGCAGGACTCTTTTAACGTTAAGGAACCCCTGCATCGGCTTTTACAGGGGTTCACAAATAACCTGTTTATATCTGACATTAGTTGTTTCTAGATGCAGTCAAAGTTTACAATCCTTTATTTTGACATTTTTCTAATTGTTTCAGGCTTCTTCCGATTCTGTCGTTGATTTTCTTTACACTGTAACTGGTTTTTTTTCTCTCGAGTAACCCTCGAGTGACTACCTACTTGGTTTTTAAAAGTGGTCTGAAGTTACTCTGGCATTAAGAACGAAGATGTACTGGTTGTGTTGACAGAATCAGCTAAAGTTAACTGTTGTTTTAGGTTGCATTTCTGTAAATCTTGACAATGCAATTTCCCATGCATAGAAACTCCTTTAACGGCTAAAACTGTACCACTTTTGCTATGAAGTTTTGAATAAGAAATCATATCCTAGAATTGAAAGTTTATATGCACCACAATTGTTTTCAAAGGTCAAAATATAGGGCTGTGCGGCATTTTCAACGTTTATATGCCCCGAACATCTCATAGTTTTAACTAACAATAATTTTCTTGACTACCCCTACCTCGACTGTATGGTTACCACATATTTCAATATTCATCTATCCCCAAAAGAGGCGTGATTTGAGAAACAACTGTATTTACAAAGTGCAACCTTTAGAACAATTTCTGCTTATGCTTTTACCATTTCTAATCCGTATCTTACTATTTTGATTTGAAGTGTTTTAGAATTAATCAAAAACACTTCCGAAGTTCTGTCAGACCTAATAAACATAGACATCCGTTATGTAAACCTGTCCGTTCCGTCACCAGTATTACAAATGCAGATGTGAAAAAAGAAATATGAAACTGAATATATACCCGTCAATTCTGTAACTTGAATAATGGAAGAAATTGAAAAAAATCTTAGAAAATATCATGTTGAATGGATGCAATCATCAAAAATGTCAAGATCATTAAACAAAGTGAATTAGTTTTATTTTTTTCATTCATTTTATTTTACTTCTTTTTGTGGGTTTATCAAACTATTTGTTTTCCATCCACTGACCAGCTATTGCGGAAAATATATGGTTAAAAACTCTGACGAATGGAGATTATTATAAAATGGTCATAACATGTTTAACAATTATCGATGTTACTCGGAAGTGTTCTTATAAAAGACCCGGAAATGTCCTTACAAAAGACCCGGAAGTGTCCTTATAAAAAAGGTCGTTAACCTGACTTACAGAATTCAATATAACTGTTAATATGTATATTCTGCTTTGGCTTCAAGCATATATAATAGTTCTTGAAAAACTGGTAATTATCGTGATATATGGACTGCCCACAGGACGGTGGTGTTGACTAAGATAGTGATAATGACTGAGCCGAAGGCAAGGTCATTATCGCTGTCGCAGTCAATACCACTGTCCTACGGGCAGTCGATGTATCACGATAATGACCAGTTTTTCAAGAACTATTATGTTTATTTCATTGAGAAACCATGTTTTCGAAAATTCTCATAAATTCAAAATGCCTACAGCGAACTCGAGTAGTTGCACGATTTTTATGGGAAAGAGTGAAGAACAGTCATAGTAATACTGCTATTCATTTTATTTCAAATTTTCAGTATGCAAATACTTGATCAAGTTATCTTTAAATTTATGATTACCGAAAACATATAATAAACAATTCAACAACTTAAATATAATATTAAAAACAGGAACATGTTTTTATAAAAGGTATATCTCTCTAAACAGAGAAACCACGCCCCACAGGTCATTAACAGAGAAATCACTCCCCAACGGTCATTATCAGACGGAAACCACGCCCCAGCGGTCATTATCAGACGAAAACCACGCCCCACCGGTCATTATCATGTGAAAGTTTGTTAACGACCGGGTTTCTGGTCCGTTTTGTTCTGTTAAATGTGGCCCCTTTTTATCCAATAAAAGAAGGTTATTCTTAATCGATATGAAATAAAAAGAAATAAAAAAAACTTGCGATGTCAATCCAAATATAAACTCCAATTCATAATTGTAGACTTTAATAGAAACTAGAAAAAAACTTTGATAAAATAAAAACATTGTTTACCACATTACAATTTCGTCGGTAAATATAAATATAAATATTGTCACAAAATGTAGTATTATAACTCTACGAAGCAATCAATGCATGATCGAGAACTTCCAAAAGGGAAACACAGTGGGGCCTTTTTTAGTCTTGTATGATTGTTTATTTTAGTTTCTTTTATACATTTTGGAGTTAAAATGTATGTATGCCGTCTATTAGCACTGAACTTTTTTGTTTATGGGTCAGCTGAAGCACGCCTTCGGGTGTGGGATTTTCTCACTGTATTGAAGACCCACTGGTGGCCTTCGGCTGTTTTTCGCTCTTTGGTCGGGTTGTTGTCTATTTGACACATTCCCCATTTTCATTCTCGATTTTACACGAATATGTTGCGCGGTTGTAATGATAGCGCATCCTCATCCTTTGTGTTCTTTCAACAGTTTTGAATGTTGTAATGATAATAAAATTGAGAATGGAAATGGGGAATGTGCCAAAGAGACAACAACCCGACCATAGAAAAAAACAACAGCAGAAGGTCACCAACAGGTCTTCAATGTAGCGAGAAATTCCCGCACCCGGAGGCGTCCTTCAGCTGGCCCCTAAACAAGTATATACTAGTTCAGTGATAATGAACGCCATACTAATTTCCAAATTGTACACAAGAAACTAAAATTAAAATAATACAAGACTAACAAAGGCCAGAGGCTCCTGACTTGGGACAGGCACAAAAATGCGGTGGGGTTAAACATGTTTATGAGATCTCAACCCTCCCCTATACCTCTAGCCAATGTATAAAAGTAAACGCATAACAATACGCACATTACAATTCAGTTCAAGAGAAGTCCGAGTCTGATGTCAGAAGATGTAACCAAAGAAAATAAACAAAATGATAAAACCGATTAAGATACCAGAAAACCGATCCTTACCAACTTTTCCTAAAGGTTAAACAATACAATCTTAATAAGTTTAATTTATAAACCGAAATTCATTCTTGCTAAACACCAGTACGATTACGAAAAAGATTATATTATAGAAAGTACCTAAATTCAATAAATTCAATAAATTTTGTAGGCTCCTCGTGCTCATGAAAATAGCTACGTCAATTGCTCTGTAATATGATCTGCGGGTTTTATTCTAATCCAATTTTCAATTTATTTATTGGTTCAAGAACATTTTCATTCAGTAAAAATTTTGACATTTAAATAATTCCTACTGTCACTTAAACGTGGTTTCAACACGGACAAAGAACGGAAGTGTTTTTTTTATAGATATTTTAGGATGTGCGAAATCATAAATGGCTGTCAACTAATTACGGTGCATACACGAAACGATATCACAGCTGTCGCTTCAGTTCATGGATAAGTATGCTTCCGCTTCAAAAACTTAGTTTTTAATTGAAAAAAAAAAATGTGAGATGTTTTGAAATCAAGAAAGATTAGATGACACTTTGATTTTAAATAATAAAATGTGTGAAGTAGCATACAACTAGCAGAATACTCTGATCGATACCTAATAGCACTGGAAGTCATACTCTGATCGATACCTAATAACACTGGAAGTCTTAAGAAAAAACATACAATACAAAAACCAATAAACAAAAACTGAAAAAAAAACCAGATACATAAAACAGAAAACAGAAAAAATAAAAAATAATCACATTGATAATACCAAACTGGATCTTTCTGTATGTGTTCTCTCAATTTAGTTTTAACTGAAAAACAAAACATTTCCATTATACAATTAAAAACCCCATTAATAAACACAAACTGAAAAACATCAGATGAATACAACCGGAAAAAGAAAAAGAAAAACAAATAATTGCACTGAAAATACCAAATTGGATCTTTCTCTATGTTATCTCTCTACTTAACTGAAAAACACGTTTGAAAAAGAATTCAGTATTAAGTATTCTAACATCATATAGTAGAAAAAACTTCAGTTGACAGATTTAATAAGAAACCAAACGATACGATTCTTTATACCAGTAAGTAAATATATAATAAAAACACCCTTTTGATTATAGTGTAGTGTAACAAATCTATTAGATATCTATAATTGCGTAGGAGAATAAATAGAATTTCCAGGATGATAAGTTTAAAGAAAAACGTATTGACTCATAATTATACAGATGCGTGGCTGAGTCGTAATATATAAACAAATTAGCATTGCACTTATTTCAATGTTAAATTCTTGAAAGTTTCTGGTTTGACTCTTCATAACCATGCCGGAGTTTCTTTAGGATATATCATATCTGGCCGGGAAATAGTGATGTTGAGAACATGTTTTTTCTTCAAAAGTAGTCTTTTACGAAAATATTTCTTATAAGTTATTGTTCTCTTGTAACTGTTTTAGCAAATACTAGTTGTAACATTTTAAATTCTTAGAAAGTTTTCCTTCACTGAGAAGTGTGCAATAATTTTCGAGATCGAAAAGAAATGTTACCCTTTTTTACAACTAATCATTCAGTTTGAAAAATATATCAAAATGTTGAAGATATAAAAAAAATTCAGTTGGTAGAACAAAATATAGTTCTTTTATCGTACTTGGAAGTCTTTTAAATAGTCTTTAGAACTGACTATCGAGTCGTTTAGTTAGTTTTACAGTCCACATTTTCTCAACAGTCTTCCCAAAAACTGAAAAAAAGAAACCCAAATGTATAGCAAATGGTGATATCAAACGTGTTAACGATACCATGCACACAAGTCATGTTTCTAAAAAACACCTTCTATCCATGGAAATTACGTTTTTTACAAAAAGTTTGCTATACTAAAGTCAACGTTTTCGCAGTACTAAATCCAAGAGTACAAAGAAACCTATACAGAACGTTAACAACCACAAAGATGAACTTTATCTGATTGGATTGCAGCCGTATAGTCAAGGAGTAGTAATATCATTTATCTATTAGGTCAATTAGATTTTACGCTTACCAAAGATCTGGTTTGAACAACTTGTCCTTGAAAAAATATATTGCAATATTTTGATTGCGCAGAACCTGAACTTGTATATTTCTAATAATTATTAAATTTTTAGATATGAGCAAAATATCTTGTAATTAAACAAGCCCAAAATAAGAATAAAAAAATATTCAAAAAGATACAAAACAGGAAACGTAAAATGCATCAATGGTATCAGACATATTTTGCCTGTTATTTCGACAGTATGTCTGTACTTTTAATTGTATTGCCATGTCATTTGCAATGTTACCCATTTAGCCAAGACACTCGATCGACTCCGCATATTTTGCACTTGTTTAAAATGTTTCAAGCAAAGGTTCTACTCATCGAATGGTTATATTACCAATCAAGTTCGTTATGCCTTTTTGTCCTTAAAATCGTAATATTAGATTATCAAAAGATGGAACTGGAAAGAAAAAATATCTTTCACACATGTTTTATCGTTATATTTTCATAGAACATTTAATTTCTTTTTCTTTATGAGGGAAATACATATTATATAGACAATGCAATTATAGGGGAAAAATGATTTGACACATTTCAATGAAATCAGGACATAATTCTTAGAAAAGATTGACGTATTCGTGGTTATAAAAATCGAAAAAGATTTGTACTGAATAGGTTTAGCTTTGCAGCGTATGTTGCTTAAAGTACTCTATTTGCTTCATAAAAAAGAAAGACATTAAATTATGAAAAATAAGAATTGCCAGTATAATTACATTAAGAATACCAATTGACCGAATCGACAGATCAAAATTATACACCATAGATATACATCGGAAGTTAATATATTAATAAAATCATGATTGGAAAGGGGGAATGTGTCAAAGAGACAACAACCAGATCAAAGAGCAGACAACATCTATGACACATTTTATTCGTCAGATATAGATAGCTTCAAGATATAAACATTTGTTGACATACAACGTTAATAATCTTTCATAGTAAAATGTATATATCTGTTGTTTGAAAAAAAATCTAAAGAAAATGCATATTCTGACGTCCACTTTCTATCAGTTCTCTGTTATGACAAACAGTTAGCATAACAGCAATTAAAAAACCTATTGCACGGAAACAAAAAGTGAAACAATACAGATGCTCTGTACTATTTTTAGCTATAGCGGCCATGTTGAACGACAAGCAGGATCATTGAACACATTTTGAAAACTATATAATAGTACTCCCATTGATGATTGTGATCAAATTTGCCTCCAGTATAGTTTCATGAAAGATATTTTTATACTGCAATCACCTATTTTACTATACAGATAAAGCTATACGTATACACGTTAGCTTTATACGTCAATGACCTCAACTAACCTATAAGCCCCGACTTCTTATCGGAACTACTGTTCTTCATCAACAACGTCACGTCACAACCAAGACAACGTGTAGTAACAATGGTCAAACTTTTATGTATTTAAACTTGTTATGTCTTCAAATTGGTAATTTATATACCATGTGTATCAAATGTTATTAATTAAGTTCATTTACCCTTTCTAATTCCTTAAAATTTCAATGTCTTACCGCCTTGAATTCGCTCATAGGGAAATACCCTAAAATGGTACCCCAAGAGGGAAATTCCAAAAAAAATGGAAGAAATACTCTGAAATGTTATTTCCGCTAGAACAAATAAAACAGTGAGTATTTTTCCAAACGGAATAAACGGTATAAAATATTTGTTCCAAAACAAGAGATATTATGGCATTGCTTTTTACGAAGTTTCCAGGGGAATTTTAGTAAGACGAAACAAATATACCTTGCCACAATAGTCGTATGGCGCCAACGCGATGTTAAGCCAAGATTAATCGAACCAAAATCCGGGGACTTTGTGGATGTTTGCCTTAAGCTTATACCTACCATTTAATTAATCTGTAAAACATAACTAATTACTAAATCAGCAAAAACTCATAATTTCATTATCTCGATATTTTATTTGCTAATATTTTGCAAAGTGTAATTCTATGTACTTTTCCGAAGTATCCAAGAATTCCCAATCATTCACTGAAATGTGACTTTTAATCAGTTAGTATTCAAAAGCTGCTATAAAACGGTCGTCAATTTTTAGCTTGGGAATACTGGGTGACGTAACCTAATTGATCTTTAATTGAATATTATCAAAATAAGACTAGATGAACTAAAATAAAGGATGTTTCATGAGACTTCAAACACGTCTTAAATACATATCAAATAAAAGTTCATACAAACTTGCAATACATTGACACGAATCTTTAACCTAAAAATGTCAAAATCTCAGATTTGGAGAGATTTTTTTAAAGAAACTTATTAAAACGTTTGTAACTGTGAGTAGCATTTCTTAATTATATACAACAGTACAACAGTAAAGTGTTATGTAAAGACATTTCATTTTTTCCTTAAATCTCTTGAATTTATAGATAAAGGGAAGGAAATAAATTGGTGCAAATTATTTATGTATACTTGTTTACTTTCATTATTTTATTTTTGCGTTCTGCAATATTAAAATATTGTGACAATTTTATCATGAATTAAAAAAAAAAAAATCAGCTTTAAAGTCTTAAACTATCATATTTATTGATATTGAACAATTCGAAGATTAAATAATAAATGATAATAACAAAAAAGTAGAAAAAGTATTATGAAGGTATGCAATTTATCTAACTTTTTGAACAAACAAATGTTCAAGTGGTGAAAATATATATTATGAAAATAAATAAGCTATATATCTATATAAGGGGGTAGTAATAGTTAAGTTATATATCTATAAAGGGTCAAGAAGGTCATTTTTTTTTTAATTTCGAGTCCATATTAATTATTTTTCTTCTTGAACAAACATCCTCTTGTCTGAATGAGGAGGTTGGATACAATGATTTATCTCTAGTTGATTCCCATCAAAACGCTGGCGAGAAGATCTCCTTTTGAATTATAAGTTCGTTAGATTGTAGGGTGTAGGAATGATTTAATGATTGGTTAGATCACTAACACTGATTAAAACAAGATCAATGCATGTTGACAATAAAGGCTTTAACTACAAATTGGTGTTCAAGAAAACCAGGATTGTTGTACGTTTGAAGAATATTTAAAGTGTTGAAAAGTTATGCGACAACAATTTAGATGATTTTTCGGTGGTATTTCTAGATAATAAGGTAAGACAAATTATTGTGTATATGTGGTTAAACTATAGGGCTTAATACATTTTAAATGACTGGCATAGCCTGGCTCGAATGGTATATATTGAAATTAAAATTCATAACAAATCAAATCAAATATTTTATAGCAGACCTGCATTGACAAATTTCATATTCGTTTGATTATAAATATGAGTGTATATGTATAATGAGTTTTTTCGTAACGTATTACTTTTTTCTGGGCTTCGTAATCTTTTGGATAAACGAATGTTCAAGAAGGGAAAATATATAGGAAAAAAATTAAGTTATGTACCTATAAGGGGCAGGAAAGTAATTTTTTATTTCCAGTCCATATTAATTATTTTTCTTCTTGAACAAACATCCTCTTGATTAAATGAGGAGGTTGAATACAAGGATTTATCCTAATTGAATCTCATCAAAACGCTGGCGAGAAGATCTCCTATTGAAGTATTAGTCCATTCGATTGTAGGGTGAAGATATGATTTAATGCTTGGTAAGTAAGTACGTTCGATTGAAGGGTGAAGGGATGATTTAATGCTTGGTAAGTAAGTACGTTCGATTGAAGGGTGAAGGGATGATTTAATGCTTGGTTAGTAAGTTTGTTCGATTGTAGGGCGAAGGAATGATTTAATGCTTGGTTAGATCACTTACACTGATTAAAACAAGATCAATGCATGTTGACAATAATGGCTTTAACTACAAATTGGTGTTCAAGAAAACCAGGATTGTTCTACTTTTGATTATAAGGTAAGCCAATTATTGTGCAAATGTGGTTAAACTATAAAGCTAAATAAGTTTTGAATGATTGGTGGCATTGCCTTAATGATACATATCGAAATTTAGATTTATAGCAAAGACATGCATTGAGAAATTTTATATTCGTCTGATTATAAATATGTGTGCCAGGTATATATAAAATAATTTTTGTCGTAACGTAGTACTTTTTTCTGGGCTTCGGCATTTTTTTAACAAACGAATGTATATATTATTAGACAAATAGTTAAGTCATATATCTATAAGGGGGCAAGAGGGTCATTTTTTTTTACTTTCGCGTACATATCAATTATTTTTCTTCTTGAAGAAACACCCTCTTGACTAAATGAGGAGGTTGGATACAATGATTTGTCCCTAATTGAATCTCATCAAAATGCTGGCGAGAAGATCTATTGAAATATAAGTCCGTTCGATTGTAAGGTGAAAGGATGATTTAATGCTTGGTTAGTAAGTACTTTCGATTGTAGGGCGAAGGGATGATTTAATGCTTGGTTAGATCACTAACACTTATTAAAAAAGATCAATGCATGTTGACAATAACGGCTTAAACTACAAATTGGTGTTCAAGAACATCAGGATTGTTATACTTTTGAAAGAATATTCAAAGGGATAAAAGTTATGAGACAATAATGTGAATGATTTTTTGGTGGTATTTCCAAATAACAAGGTAAGCCAAACTGTTGTGTAACTGTGGTTTAACTATAAGGCTTAATACATGTTTAATGAATGGCCTGAATGATATACATTGCAATTTAGATTTATAGCAAAGACATTCATTGACAAATTTTATATTCGTTTGATTATAAATATGAGTGGATATAGATGATGTTTTTTTTGTAACGTTTTATTTATTTCTGGTAGTATTAAGTACTTTGGCATTTGAATATTTTTTTTTATATCGAAAAGCTTTATACAATTTTCCTTACCATAATCTTTGATTTCCTTTCAAAAACATCTTGCAATAGTCTTAGTTCAAATTCTTAATCTAAATACAAAAACATGAGTGTATTAAAGTTTATGTTTAATGTTATTGTAGAAGTGGACAACAAATTCAGCAAAACACTTTTTCCCCACTTTAACTTTCTAAATACAAATTAACATTACAATTTTATACGATCTTGAATGGTCTTGAATCTTGATTTTAAAATTATTATCAATTTCTTAATGGGAAATCGCCTTTTAAAGCCGATATGAATCTGAAGATTTAATTTCCATACATTGATTATTCGAAGTCTAGTCGGGTGCCACATGTTGAGCATGATCTGCTTACCCTTTCGGAGCACCTGAGATCATCCCCAAATTTTTCGTTGGGTCCGTGTTGCTTAGTCTTTAGTGTTCCATGTTCTGTCTTGTGTACTATTATTTGTCTGTTTTTTTTAATTTTATAGCCATGGCGTTGTCATTTTATTTTTCTATCTATGAGTTTTAATTTTTCCTCTGATATCTTTCGTCCCTCTTTTATAAGATAACAGCAAGACAAAAGCAAATTTCTTCTAAATACCATTGATTATTCTTTAAATAAAGGTAATTCAAGCCGATCCAAAGAAAGGATAAAACAGAAAAAAATTCAGCAAAATTATTCTGATAAACGCAAATGTACTGTTGAAAAAGTGCAAATGTTCACTAGTTAGCGTAAACACTCTGCGTCGAATGTTCTATCACATCAAGGAAAGATAGTAAATTTATTTAAAAGTACAAAATATATACATGTCTTCAAAACACACGGAATCTAATAAGTGATGAATTTAAGGAAGGACAAAGACAGCTGAAGTGTGCTGAAAAGAACAAAAGATGGATAACGTATGGTAGATACAAAACTTAAATTTCACGGAAAGAAGAATTAACGCAATTATAGGAACATGAGAAACGCAAACCACATTTTAAATGTTTCATATGATCCACACTTGTTTTTATTATGATCTGTAGGCACCTGAATGATTTTAAACTACAAATAGCCACTAAATAATTTCTTATTTATACCAAAATTCATTCAAAATCAACTATTCTTTCCCTAATGTACATATAAATAGTACAATACCACGTCAAATACAGGCACTAAGTATTAACAGTTGTTTAATCTTTGGGTTATTTGGAGGAAAACAAGTACACCTGCTTAGCTTGAGGATGTTAATCTAGAATTCAAGATATAATTACACAAATTAACTTTAAGTTTTAAATAAAGTATGCAGTTTACATTAATTAATATCATGTTTTGAGTGCAAAGATGTGATTTACACATTTATAACAGATAACATAGAAATTCTTATTAAAATTATTAGTGTTATTTTAGGTGATTATGAACTACTAAGCTCCTGGTGTAAAACTGCTCTGATGAATATTAAGAGCAGTTTATAGAATTACAAGATATTTGATTTTGAATGAATTTTGGTATAAATAAGTAGTTATTTAGTGGCTATTTGTAATAAAACACGTGTGGATCATATGAGACATTTAAAGTGTGTTTTGCGTTTCTCATTTTCCTATAATCGTGCAGAGGAAAGTAAGGTGTTCAAACAATTGAACACCTTACTTTCCTCTGCACGATTATTCAATCGAAAAATTAAACATTTCCCCACGATCCAATTAATTCGAAGACGTTACATTGTATTTCTTTTTCTGAAATCTTAAATGCGTTATAAAATTAGGATTTATCATTTAAGCATGTAAATTTGAAAAAAAAAATAATGCAAGATTATACAAGAGACGTAATTTTTAGAAGCGTTAGACTTATTTTCCGCTGTCGCCAGATTGCCCAGTGCCTACGATGTGTGATTGTTAAAACGGAAGAGGGAATGATGGCTCCTGGTTTCCTTTTTGTGTCCAAATTTAATTTTTTTTTTCATTCTTCAGTTATTTTCATGCCGATTATTTCCCTACCTTTGCGCAAGCACCCAACCCTTTCGAAAAGAATGCCAATAATAATGTTTTTAATAAGTTTAACCTTTCTTTTTAAAACGGTTTGGAGTCCTTCGCTGTTTCATTAATTAACACAAAGCATTACTTATAAGCGTGTCACGAATACCGTTATTGCAAGTTTCTTTTTTATCTTTCGTATGTAATATCTTCTCCTGTCGTAGAAAACACATTATTCTATAAATCATCCTATAGCTAGTATAGTAGAAGCTTTGTCACATCATAAGGCAACCAATCAGAATCGATGTTTGTTTAGTTATGATGTAACGATAGCGTAAATATCAAAAATGCAAAAAACGTGGACAAGCTCTAAATCGCCCGATAAGAGTTTCCGTCTGTTAACAGTTTTTGTGTTAAGTATGCTAAAGGGATTTTTCTGCGTTGTTGACTGTCCTTCCATCCTTTCATGCAGACGTCCGTCTGTCCTTTCTATCCGACCGTCCAACTATCGACTCCGCACTCAAACTTAAGTTTGCTTCATACAAATTTAATAAAACTCATTCACTATACTAAGAACTAAAGCACCTAGACAGAGTTCCAGTAAGAGAAAAGAGGCACTTGCTGTTCTAGAATTGTGTCCCATAATAACTTCAAAAATTGCATTTTTGTTTTCGTTTACGCACTCTCACTTAAGTTTGTCTCATCAATTAATATTATAAACTTTTGCATAATGCTAAAAACAACAATACGTATACAAAGTCCAAAGTTGGGATGTGAGTCAATAACCATTCTTAAGTTATGCCCCTTTTATAATTTGAAAAATAACAAACCTTAAGTGGGGGCGTGGCATTCGTGTCCTTCGACACATTCTTTTTTTTTCTTTGTATATAATGCTATTAGTTTTTAATATTGGCTTTCCTTCAAGGAAACCTGTGATATTTACGAAAACATTATTTTGTTCGATAGAAACTGTACTGATCAAGCATGGCAGACATTATGGAAAGGACAAAAGGAAGCACAGTTCAATTGCCCTTAAGGACATTTTGCGAACGATTTCTATTTACCTTAGTTCTGGTTTCAAAAGCATACTAATGTTTTAAAAATCCGTTCGTAAATATTCTAAAAACATATGGCATTTACATAACTTAATTAGTCTCAAAACAGCTATAAGTGTTTCTTTGAAATTCTTGACAATGTCTTTGGAGACCAACGTGTTTGTAAAAGACATATTATTGATTAACTGAGTTACAAACAAACCTCTTTAAGACATAATCACATTTGCCTTTTAGTTTGAGTTGTAGATGAACTACTTTCGGCAACCCTTGACTATTCCGAGATAGACTTTAAGTCTTTATTTTGATATCTTGGTGGGTTTTGTTATGTTGCTGTTCCATTGACGTGAACGCCACATATTGATAAGGAGTTCGGATACTGTTTTGCCATTTAATAAAACATATTCAAACAAAAGATTGAGAGTTCGCTTACATTTTTTATTTTAAAATAAGACCTTTTAACATTTGGTTGTAAAACTTATTTTCAATTGAAAGTGTTAAATCTATTTTATTTTAATATTCAATTCACCATGTGACTTTCTTATAAATGATAACTTAGACTGCCAACATTTTTTGAGTACATGTCCAATATGTAAATATTATTGTCGAAATTGAAATATGAATTAGTGAGCTATTGAAAATGAGATTTATTAAAAAAACAGATTAGTAATACTAGAACTTAAATTATTACTTAAAAGGTAATAAATAAAAAACAACATGTTAAAAGTGTAATTTTGAACAGATATATCATGTTAAGGAGGGGTATTTGCGAAAAATACCAGTCGAGAGAATGTTAAATTTCACGAGCCGTAAGGCGAGGGAAATTCATTCTCCAGACTGGTATTTTTCGCAAATACCCCTCAATAACATGATATATCTGTTTATTTACACCGAATGTTAATGTACTAAAACGCATTGATAATCGTGACGTTACAAGCGTCCAGTCGGATAGAGTATTTTTTTGGCAAATACCACGGCAGAGAGGGTAAAAAAGGCATATCCTTTTAGCAAATACCCAGGCGGCGTTAAAAATGAACGATATTCATTTGATAACAGTAAATTGGTGAAAAATACACTGGCTATTAACCAATCAAAACCCCGGAATCTTACATAAGGTGTAATTATAAGTAATATACAACCTCCGTTACGGCCTCACATTTTGATAAATGAAATGAACTACAGTTGTACTTGTTAAGGCGCATTGATTTTACCAATATTACCACAAAGAAGATGCAATTCAGATAAGAAAACATTTTACAATTGTTTGGAATGAGATGTCGCTTTTATGTATCAACTGCTATACATCTCAATATAATGAAGTATATGTATATAACCATATCAAACGAAACGAACTTATGTCAGATTTGATAAATTGAGTTTGGACAGTTCGTTTCCTGAGCCTTGTTGTGCAAATAATAAGATAAAACCCATTGAAGTGGTTATTATTCAGTTTATTCATTTGTTTTCACAGCGAAACAAATAAGATACCATTCCGCAACAACAAATCCTTACCATATATCATCAGAGGGATTTATTTTATTTATTTGTGTTAATGTGATTGCATCATGAGGTCATAAATCAAGTCATTAATCTTCAGATTATACAGCGGTAATGGACCATTTCCATCTCGGCAAAACAATATCCGATATTCCTTCATTCCGTTCACATATTTTTTTGTGTGTTGAAAACATGATTTTTGTTACGAAAACTGTATACCGAAACCGTCGAATAAGCTTCATAGTTTACCGGTGTCAAGTTATTTGATATGACTATCATTCTTTTAAATTTAAACAATATCTAATATTCCTCGATTCCGTTCAGATATTTTTTGTGTTGTAAGCATGACTTTTGTTATGAAAACTGCATACCGACGCCGTTGAACAAGCCTTATAGTTTACCGGTATCTAGTTATTTGATAGGAATATCATTCTTTTTTATTATATAACTAACAAGTCGTTTCGCTTCATTTGCCATTTAATGAATAACCATTACTGTTGTCAAATTCTGACGCAAACTTTAAATTTTTCAGATCTTTAATCACAGACCAAACTTCGGTTGAGAAACAAGAGTAGATTCGGAAATGACTGACATTATGAATACAACTGTAACCAGTTATATCTACCCAAGTAAAAAGACGGATGGATTGTTATTCCATAGAAACCACGTCTTCCTAGACAACAATATGACAAATATTCATGCTTTTACTAATTTAAGCCAAAATAATACAAGTATAACGCCATTGGGCAGAAACGAGGAACTTGCTAAAATAGAGATTTCAACGTTGGCAGTTCTGTTATATTTTTCCTTATTTGGAAACACAGTCGTACTTTTCGTATTAAAGTTTAAATGCAGTACTTTAACAAGAATGCAATGGTTTATTTTTCATTTGTGTATAGCTGACCTTTCGATGGGATTCTTTAATCTATTACCACAAATGGCATGGGACATAACCTATCGTTTTCAAGGAAACGATTTCCTATGTAAATTTGTTAAATATTTTCAAGTCGTTGCCATGTATGCCTCTTCGTATGTTTTAGTAACGACAGCCATTGATAGATATGTTTCTATTTGCTACCCGATCACAAGCCAAACTTGGACAAATAAACGTATTCATTGTATGATATCACTGGCCTGGATTATGTCTCTGTTATGTGCCGTCCCGCAGTTGGTTTTATTTTCGTATCAGGAAACTGATCCCGGAAGTGACGTGTACGACTGCTGGGAAAACCTTAGTACCGGTCCAATATGGAAGCTGCAGATTTATGTCACGTGGATATTTGTGTCTATTTACTTTGTTCCTTTCTGTATATTAACAGCTGTCTATTCAAGAATATGTTACGTTGTGTGGATCAGTGTAGGATCTAGCTCGAACCTTCCCGAAACAAAACGATATCCCAGAAAAATATCATTCAATAAAACATACTCTATTCGTGATTCGAACGCTGAAAATGCTATCAATAAACCACGAGTCCATCGAAAAGCAGTTTCTAATTCCAAGCTTAAGACCATCAAACTGACACTTGCTGTAATACTCTGTTACCTGTTGTGCTGGGGACCTTTCTTTGTTGCACAAATGTGGTCAGCTTATGATTTCAACGCACCATTCACTCGTAAGTTTATTATCAAATAGATACTCGTTTTACCTTTCAGTGGGCATGCGTAAGATTTGATTCGAACGGAGAGTTTTTCCCTAAATTTCCCACGATAAATCAGTATTACGATTGGATATATAAACTTAAGAGGTTTTATGCATATCAGCCCAGCCTTCTTCTCTTTTGATGCACAACGAAAAAATGAATATCATTTCACGTTTGAGTTCACATCGCAGTGTATTTTGAAAGGAATCATGTACATTTTTGAGATAAAGTTGTTGGTCTTGTAAGAATTGATAAAATTGCAAAAGACAGACGAAAAGCAATCTGTCCCGCAAACAAAATGCAGAATATAATTGTGTTAAAAATCGAAAATAATAAAGAATTTAATTCTTCAATAAAACCAACTGTCTCATACTGTCCATGTTACCCCTGACATAAGTTGAAACATTGCATAGCATAATAACAAAACGCTTGAATTTCGTGGTTGTAGCATTAAAATATTATTGTAATGATAGAATGCTTCTTTTTGTAATGTCTTTGGGTTCTGAAAACGTCGAACATGCGAGTATTTTTAGTATGAACTGCTTCACAAAATATAAATGTGTTTACACCCTATAATTTACTCAAGGAAGTATTTAATTCTTAAATAAGAAAGATAATAAGAATATTGATATTATCTAAAAAAAAAAAAACCAAACCACGTCCTTAGGGCTGAAACACAGCGTATGATATACAACAAGCTAATAAGTCCAATACCATTGGATTTATAAGGCGCAACTTATATTTATAGCATAGATTACTTTTCGCTAAATCTATTTAATACACCTTAGAAATTGGAAAAGGCTTGAAGGAATATATTTTGACATATAAAACAGCAGTAATTGAGAAGTTGATCATATTTTTTTTATCAATAATACATTTTGTCACTTTATAAAATTATTTAACTAAAGTAGTGGTCCATTAAAAATTATTTAAAGCTATGCCGTAATATGCTATTACAAAGTGTCTTTGTCATAGTTCTCTCGTTTAAGAAAAAAATTACTTGATATAATTTGTCCCAAAAGCAAATGATCTGTTTTATTTTCGTTTTTGTATCTAAAGAAATTCATTACGAAATAACTGGGTTATCGGGTCATATCATTTACATTAATGTTATGATTAAACAAGGCATCTTTTGTTAAACGATAATACTGCTTACCATATTCAGACGTTTTTGAATTGATTGTATTAAGCTGTTTAGTTCATTTATATGTTTTTGAGTTTAGTGTGACGTCCATTTTCACTGAACTAGAACACAACTGTATTTAGGGTCCACCTCCGGGTGGGGGATTTTCTCACTGCGTTGAAGACCCATTGTTGGCCTTAGACTGTTGTCGGCTCTTTGGTCGGGTTGTTGTCTCTTTGACATATTCCCATTTCCATTTTCAATTCTATTGTCATTCTTCAAAACGCAAGATGGACTTTAAAGCGCTGGAGGAACAGTGTAAATACTATAATGACATATTCTTTTAAAAGCGGTTTGATCAGACGCTGAAATGCGTGGATTCTTTTTGGAGGTGTCCAAACAATTAAAGAATGTCATTTTCAATTTGAGTTGCTAGTTCAAAATGATGTTCTGCAAACAACCATACCTTTATTTCTTCTTATATATATTCAAGAAAATAAGAAAATTATGGAAATTCTTGATTAGAAATGTACAGAGATTGCACAATCAGTCATATATTGTATGTAGTATTATAAATTTATTGTATTGCTTAATTAATCTTTAGCCTTATTGCGAAACTAATAAGTTCTTTTGACATTGTTTATTAACTTGTTGCAATATATTCATTTAGGAACTAAAAGCTCTGACCTCTACAAGAACTCTCGACCAGAAATGTTATAATGTCTTCAGACTTTGGACACTAATAAAATGTCAAGTTGAGATGTTTGCTCTAATGACGACCTCGGACAATGGCCTTTCTAGAAACAAAAACAATATCTGACGAACGACAAATTAACCTTATCATTACTTATTTCAGAATTTGATAACATAAATTCAATAACATTTACGAGTACAAGAAAGTGAGGAGGCATTTAATGAAAATGTCGTTTTAGGTATAAAATGTATGTGGCTTCATCAAATATATCAAATGTCCGCGGTAATAGGGAAAACAAATGATTTTAGTTGTTATTGGTATTTGACTGTCTTTCAGTGAATACGAAAAAACATTAATTCGCGTTTTTTGTGTCTTTATTTTAAGGCAGTTGCTATTTGTCCGGCTAGCCGGACGAATAGTGCCAGCACTATGTGTCCGGTCAATACAATGCGCATGTCACTATTTGTGTCTGCGTGTAATATTATCTCCAGCAGCACCAGGGGGCAGCAAATATCTGTAATCTTTATTATTAGGGTCTAATCTTGTTACTGGTAATTGAAATCGTTTTTTTTTATACTAACACAAGTCCAATGTGGATAGCGAATGATTAGGGAAACATCATATTTATTCCATATGTATTACTTCATTTATAAATTACTATGTCTGTAGCTGACAAAGAGAATTATAGACCCCTTCACATAAAGCTGTCCAAAGTGGGAGGTGGGAGATTTTCCTATAATGCCCCCCCCCCCCTCCCTACAAAAAGTAAACAACACTGTCAAAATCTTATTAAGAAATTCCAGGTGGGATTTTTTATTGTTATTATTGAGGGGATAATGGTGACACGGTGTGCTCCTTTTTCCTCTTTTCTTTTTTTTTCCAAATCCCACCTTTGTTGTCCCCTATATTTCATTACCCCACTTTTTATATTCCTTTATCCAATATCCCCACTTTTTATAACCTCACCCCCTTTTATATCCCATTTCGAGGACTACTTGCAAGTTTCTTTTTCGGAATATAATTAAATTTTATTAAGTTAGATATGACATTGTAAATGCCTATCTCATCTACTTTTGCTTTGAAAGTCTTTTCCACCATTTATACAGCTGTAGCGAGTTGTATAATTTTGTAAAACTATAGTTCTCCGATCAGTTATGTTTTATTTACCATTTTCCTTGTGATTTCAATTATCTTTTAGTCCCTTTTATAAGATTATATCATTCTTTGAAGTTCATGCTATCGTTTTCCATTGTTAAAATTCCGGAAACTGCAAAATTTATCATAAATATTGATATCGTTGTTTTCAGCCATGATCTTAAAATTGAAAATCAGTGATCGGATTACACGCGCCCCCTGGTGCTACTGAAGATAATATAATAATTCTTTCGAACGCTCATAATATGACATGCGCATTACAATGGCCGGACAAATAGCTCTGGCACTATTCGTCCGGCTAGCCGGACAAATAGTCACTCCGTTATTTTAATGTGTTTACATACCCATCTGTTAATTAAAGCCATTTTGTTCTTGAATTGTACTGTTGGTCCACTATCCCAGGTTAATGATGGATTGTGCATTTACAATTATGTTTACCCCGGCATAATGTGTATGTGCCTGATTGTAATACAGTTGTGTTCATTGGTTCATTGCTGTCTGTTATGTTTGATTTTCTTTGAGTTTTCTCTCCTTCAAATTATTCCTGCTTTACTTATTTTCATGTCTGAACCTTTTGTGGGTAATGTTTAAATTGACTTTTGCACTTAGTTGCAGGCCGTACGATGACCTGTTACAATGACGTCATTCGGGTGACACGTTTTTAATCAGACCATATATCATAATTGTCTTAATTATAAAAAATGAGAATGGAAATGGGGAATGTGTCAAAGAGACAAAAAACCCGACCAAAAAGCAAAAGAAGTCGAAGGCCACCAATGGATCTTCAATACAGCGAGAAAATCCCGCACCCGGAGGCGTGCTTCAGCCGGCCCCGAAACAAAAAAAACCAGTACTAATTGAGTGATGATGGACGGAATAATTAACTCCTAACTAAAAGAAACTAAAATTTAAAGTCATACAAGACTTATAAAGGCCAACGACTGCTGACTTGGGACAGGTGCAAAAAGGTGGCGGAGTCATCTTATACTAAAACATATTGCAGTTAACGAAAATACAAAACATAATACATTAAAATGATAGGCTAAATTACATGAGACATATTTAGATTAATAGATTTCAATTTCATTAATAAAGATACAAATGTTATCACTTTCCATCCTATATCATTTGCAATAGAAACACATTTCACATGATTATATGAATAAAAACTGAGTCCATTGTATTGGGTTTACAGAAAACGAAATCAAAGGAAAGTAAAAGTAAAACGATGTGTAATACATATATAATAATGCTTACTAAAGAACTGATTTTAGTTTGCAACAGTATATAACTCGAACAATATAATTTGCAACAGAACATATCTCGAACAATATACTCTATTGTACTGAACTGTCAATTCTTTCCTTTTGAATATCAAGAAACCTTAATACTTTTGAAAATCCGTATGAAAACAGAAACAAACTGACCGTTTTATCTTGGTAAGAAAGAAAATATTATCTGGCAACTCAATGTCAACATGAATTGTACTTAAAGATCAAAACAATAGGGAAAAGTACAAAACGAGTAAAAACAATCCTATAGGTTGGCCAATTTTTTACATCTGCAGCACCATGTTATTTAACTAATAATATAATACTTCAGACAAAAATAAACATACTGAAGAAGGCTAAAAGTGCAATGTTATTTGTAAGACTTTACAAATTTGTCAGATTATGATACTTGTGGTTACGTCAATAGTACTTATTTATAATGATTTGTATTGTGGCAAGGTGAGTATTCACAAATATCGGTTGGGATTGTCGGACAATATACAAAATGAGTGCAACAGTAGTTTACCGATGTTCAATTATAATAACTAAATTCAGAAGATTTAAATCGAGAATAACAAAAATCAAAAAAAGTGAAAGCGGGTAAGTCAACAGCGTTAGCGTCTTATTCTATACATGCATCATTCGCCATGCCAAACATGAGGTTCAAATAAAGACAACAGTAGTATAACGGTGTTCGAAAGAATTGAGAGAAAACAAATCTGGTTACAATCTAAAACTGAGGGAAACATATAAACTATAAGAACAAAACAACAGAAACACTGAGGTGCATAAAAAAACCGACAATGTAACACACAGAAACGAACTTTAAGATAATAACTGCAATTTTCCAGACCTGGTACAGGACAAGAAAAAAAGACAGAAATAAAGATATTGAGTACTAAAAACCTGATCAAATGAATTGGATGATTTTATGAATTACCGAAGTGATTGATGTAATGTAAGGATGACAAAATATGTTATTTTCTCGCATATTTCATCGTAATATTATATGAAAACAATCGTATTATATCACTTATAATTATTGCATCAAATTGTTTAAGAATGCATAGAGAAACATACACAATTCCTTAAATATTCTACCTTTCCACTACCAATATTGGGGTCCATGTAATAATAAAAAGAGCTGATTCAAGAATTGAAATATCGAAAGATAATCAACTCGTAAACTTACATTACTGATACTTTAAGCTACGCTATTATCATGTAAACTTTATGGACGCAATTAAGAGTTGGTTGACCGTTATTGAATATCTGTTTCAATTGTCGTGATTACAATCCCGTCCTAGTTTCCTCAAATCTGACCTACCGAATTTAGCTTAACATCGGTTTGTGCTAACACGAGCAGCACGACGGGTACCACATGTAGAACAGGATCTGCTTACCCTTTCGGAGGACTGATATCACCTCCGTCTTGTGGTAATGTTTCAAAGTTCATCTGTCATGTTTTGTGTTACAGCAGTACTGTTTTTTTTTTTTTTTTTTTTTTTTTATCTATCTTTTGTTTTGTCAGGGCGTTGCTATTTTATTTTGAAATGTCACTTTGGTATGTTTTGCCTATCTTGAATTGCATATTTTTCCATATTTGAATTCTTAGAATCGATTTGTTTGTACTCTTTGATTTGTAAAACATTCGGTCGATTGAAGGACTAAAACACGTTTGTCAATTTATCTTCGGGGTGAATAAGGCCTCCTTGCTTCTACAGTTTATCAAAATGAGCAACGGTGTCTAATCATATTGTTATACCATGTATACCTAATTAATTAGAAGCAAGGTCTTTCTGTCAGACAATCATACTGCATCATTTGTGATGCTATATATATAACACATCTAAAGGTTTCTCAATATTATAGTATTGGCCATCCTGATTCGCAGAATATTTTTTGGGTAAGTTAGCTAACATAATTGAACGCATAACAAAAGTTATAATTGTAAATAATCACTGTCATATAACATCAAAATCTAAATAATTCGCTCAGTTGATCTTCTATGATAATATTAACGAGAATATGAGAATCGACATAACGTTTTAAAGTGAAGAAGTCCCGAATTAAAAACGTGAATATCACATAAATATAAGCGGAATTTATGTGTAGGCGAATTTACATTTATTATGAATGTCAACACCCTCTTTCCGATTTAAAAAAAAACTTAGAGGTACGATTTAATACAACCTCATGGAACTGTATATCATTTAAATCATTTCTCTCCTTTTGTCATTTTTACCTATCATGTCTGTTTGATTTGTTCACACACTTGTCAATATAATGGAATTTCATGCGACTATCATACACATGAGAGAGTGAGCTAGCTATAAAACTTGGGTTGTTTACCATATTTTTTACATTAGGAAATGCCGGTACCAATTCAGGAATACGACAGTTGTTTTCCATTCGTTGATGGGTTTGAGCTTTTGAGTTTGCCATTTGATAAGGGACCTTCCTTGGGGTTCGGTATTTCAATAATGTTGTTTTCCTTACTGCCCGCGTCACACTGTCCCGATTTTTACGCCGATGGCAACACGATTATGGAAATTTTCAAAATCGGGTCTGATAGTATCCAGATCGTGCTATTCGTAGTGCCATCTAAAACCACCGTAGAACCATCGGCCACCTTTTCTAGCCTTCGGGGACAACTTCGGGAAGGGTTCTAAATGTTTTAACATGTTAAAAAATCCCCGAAGGTGCGTCCCATGTTGAGGGTTCGTATTGAGTTCGTATCACCATCCTCACCATCGTATTGTCACCGGGAATGCATCTTTGAACATCGTATTGCATTCGTGTTTCCATCGTTTCCATCGGGCAGTTTTGACATTACGATGTCTACACGAATTAACCACCAAGCTACCCGAAGGTCTTACGATGGCAACACGACTTCGTGAAGACCTCGTAATCGCGTCGTGTTGCCAAGAGTACGAAGCGACAAGATGGAACTACGAAGCCAATAAATCCAGCTAAATGTAAGTTAATTTTCACGCTAAAATACATTTAAAGTGCCATGCGCGATATGCACTGGTCAGTCTAATACGACAGTTAAGAAAGACGTTCACAAAACATGGAGCTCATATCATATGATTCTGTAAGAACAATAAAGGCGACAGCGTTGTTTCTATTAATTCAAATGGAACAAGAAGAGCAGCTATTACAGGCTCAGGATTTACTTTTACAAGTAAAATACTATTTTTTGTCAATTTTTCATATCAAGTAACATAATGAAAATCATAAACGCGCCTCGTACACCAACACTGCAGGTACACGTATATAGGGAAACCAACTTTTTCTTCATTATTCTGATTTTTTATGTATCGTCTGAGTTGTTGTCACACGAATGTTTACTCCATAACCATTTTGTTTTCTATATGTCATATTTTTCCGCAAGTGTTGCTTTCCCCACATCCTTTCTTTTGTCTATATCATTATGATATTCTCCTGGAAAGATCTCTTTTTGAAAAAAAGGGATAAACGAACCCATTACATTACCTTTATGATAGATCAGTAAACATGGGCATAATTATGGATGATTAATCAGACTAGTGCACATATTTTACAGTTCAAACAAAGCAATGCCTAGCGTGGCATCCCTCGTAAGTAACATATTGGGGACAAATATGGACACTATATTTGTATATGACACATGCAAAAAATGGTAAATTGAATATGCATATTTGATACATAAACTATTTTTTAGAAACCAACCAAAACATTCAGTCACCGGAAATACCTTTAATATTGTCTTTAGAACCAGCAGGTAAAAAATGAGCAACCAATTTTCTGTGTATTATGCTATTTCAAGGAGAAAAAACAAGTCCATCTGCATGACCTGGACCTTGACGTAAAAAATGTCCGATCATTACAAGGAGGAACAATAAACCAAATGTGGTTAAATCTTTTGAAGCATATTGGTTTTAGAGTGTCCACAAGGGTGATATTGCCTTATATTACAACTGCCACTGTGACCTTGACCTTTGAACTTTAAAGTCAATAGCGCTTAAGATATTCTTAACGAGTAACACCATACCAAGTTTTGAGCATTTTGGTTCTAGAGTGTCAATAACAATTTTATCTACACGCAACTTACATGTAGTAGGCGAGGGGATAATAAACTAAGTTTTATAAGAATAAGACACAAAGATCGATGTCCCGCCATGCATGTCAGACTTGTACAGAAATACCCCTCCCTCTTCCTCTTCCTCTCCCTCTCCCTGATTTTGGTGGCATTATATGCAGAGACTCAGAGTCAAGTTTTACCCTTCAAACCAACGGTCTTCCGTCTTATGATTAAACCAGAAATTAAACGTACAATATAATATACAGTCAGGGGCATTACTTAAACAAGTAACATTTAAAATTACCTATACAAGTATAATGTTGAAAACGAGGCTATTTTAAATATTACTTATATAAGTAATATTTATAACTTTTCTAAATATTATTTTTATAGGTGTCCAACTATACAGATTTTACTAGCTTTAACAAATTTTCGCAGTCATCTGGTTATTTTTCCCATGAAATATGAAATCTAATCTTTCTGAAACACTAATTGCCTTTCTGACGCACTTATCTTAAATATCGACGCTTTTGGGTCAAAGATTGGTATCTTGGGATTATTAAAATATCATTCTCCTCAACAATCTTGAAGGTAAACAGATATAAATAGATAGAAACTTGTGAATTAATTCAGACTTGAAGTTATTTATAATTTGTAACCCAAAACAATTACGTATGTTCCTTAAATAAGTGCCATTACTGATTCTTTCAAAGATGTATAAAATAACTTATTCAAGTAATATATTTGTCATTATTCTTAAAGACACCCTTAATCTCTATACTCCTCTTAAATCTAATAAATTCTTCATTTTATGATATAAAATGCTTTAAAAATTCTTAAAAACTACATTTAGTCCATGCTTCTATTGAAATTTAAAATAACTCTATTGAGTTATTTTATAATTTTTTAAAACAAAAATTACCTATATAAGTAACTAAAAAATATTGCTTGTTTAAGTAATGCCCCTGACTGATATATATTCAATATTGATCAAACAATTTAAAACGCGTGATGCCTTCGGCATATAATTTAAATGCATCGTAAGCTGTACACGACATCTTTTAGACATCGTATGGCCATCGCGCTATCATCGTAATCCATCGTGTAGCCTTCGTGATCCATCGTGTAGGCTTCGGCTGAGATATGAAGCTTTTAAAATACCCGTCTTCGGTTAATCTTCGTATGTCAATCTTTTGCTATCGTATATAATTTCGGCACCATCGTATATACTTCGTTATTCATCGTACTTGCTTCGGTCACTTTTTGGTATTTTAACGAGATCGGGACCAACTTCGTACGAACTTACAATTTTCGCTTTGGAGTGTCCATCGTATTTAAAAATCGGGACAGTGTGACGCGGGCATACAAGATTGCACATCTTAAGTGTTCGAAGAAACCACTACAAAAATTAGTTCAAAAACAGCTTGATTGAGCTGTTATATCCTAAAAAGTATTCAATAACGTACATCAAATCTTAAGTGAATAAAATAGCTCATCATATAAATACCTACCATTCATATTACTTATATAGAATGTTATACATCAAAGCTAAATGTATCAGTGAGCATCAAGGAAAGCGTAAAATTTCTTCACGCAGGAATCTGTTTCAAGATGCAACGAGTGTGAATTCAATTACAGACACAATAGATCATTAAGTGTTGATGACATTTTTTAACAGGACTTATGTCTCTGTCCTTTTATTTAAGTTTAATGAACTCAGCCTTATGAGTTAACTTAGCTTTTTGAGTGAATTGAACGAGTTTACACACTAATAAATCTTTATAAAAATATTATCTTAATTAAATTTAAACGTTTGTTTTTGTCGGTTTATATGGACTTCCCCTTTTTGAATTTGCCTCGGAGTTCAGATTTTTGCTCTTAATATCAATATAATTTGATAATGACTTCATGCTAAAAACCGACACGAAGAACTAAAGCAGTGCTGCAAAAATGAATGTCACAGTAATCGAAATATGGTGATCATCAAATTATAACCATTACAATCCGCGATATCGGCTGCAGAAGTTCAGACTGAAGTGATTTTAATTCAATAAGTAACAGCTGAACGAAGAAAAAAACCCAACACGTCAATCTTATGCAATTTCAATAACATTTAACACCTTTTCCGTATTATCCAGATCACACATTGACGCCTTTGGCCTTGTTTGCTCTTTTGTCTGGTTATTTTCTCTTTGACACATTCACTGTTTCCATTCAGATTTTGGCTTAGTAAAATATGACAGTGATGATGATGCATTTCCTGGTATTTACTATCGTGTTGCTCAGTCATGAATTTTCTATGTCGTGTTTTGGACACATTTGGCATTTAATTTACTTTGCCATTGTTTTTTGAGTGTTTCCGTGGGATCTTTTGCCTCTTTTCAACCGCCAACTATGTAAAATAAACTGAAAATAACAAAAGTCTGTTAAAAGGAATTATAAGCATTACAAACGATCACGTTTTTCTGCCTATTATGATATGGTTTATAAAATCTACGCTTACCTAGAGCCAATGTTATAAAGAGTTTTTAAATGCATTGCAGAAGCTGAACAACAAGTTTGGTTTTAATAAATACTAGCATTACTTGATACGATTTTTTTACTGGTGCTTTGTACATATGTTTTATTGTTGCTTTATACATATGTTTTTTTGTTGCTCTGTACGTATGTTTATTGTTGCCGTATACATATGTGAATTGTTGCTTTGTACATATTTTTCTTGTTGATTTTAATATATTTGCATTTTTGCTTACATTATACCGCCATTATATATTTAAGTTCATTCCCTTAATATTGTGTACGCTCTGTTGTGTATCTTTTTTGTTATTCCACTGAACGAGAGTGGGAGAACTTAGACATCAAAAATAGTTACACCCGCAAAAGGATAATGAGCCTGCCAGGAATCTGCTAAGTGGTTGTCGAATATAAATTTTATTTTTGCTAGGGAAATAGAAATACACATCTTATATCAATTTAATGTTGGTACCCTAAATAGATCAGTATGAAAATTCATAACTTAGTTAACAAATTCATAAGTTAACAAAAAAAAAAATGGTGATGATGGCTTATTACTGTTTAATTAAAAATGTGTTTTTAACGTGAACAATTATTTACTTTCCTAATGTAAAAAATGGCAGCATAACACGTTTATTTTTAAATTTTTAGTTTAAATTTTTCGAAAAACTAAGGATTTTCTTATTCCAGGCATAGATTTCCTTAGCCGTATTTGGCACAACTTTTTGGAATTTTGAATCCTCTATGCTCTTCAACTTTGTAATTGTTTGGCTTTATAAATATTTTGATATGAGCGTCACTGATGAGTCTTATGTAGATGAAACGCGCGTCTGGCGTACTAAATTATAATCCTGGTACCTTTGATAACTAATTATACCTCGTATTTTATCTTCTATTCTTGTTATATATGACATATCGGTTAAATAATGAAAAGATACCAAATACATTACTGTCTTTAAACTGTAATTTTCTGTGTCAGTGATTAATTCGATACGGGTTTATTGAAAAACACTATCATGTCATTCTGTAATTAGTGTATACAATGATTTCATTAGTTGACAGCAGTAATAGCTGATCCCTTTCATCAGCCATTCAGATTTTCTTAGATATTTCTTCCGTTTTAGAGACATCACTGTATAATAAGACATTGTTAGTTTTCTGGCGGGGAGTGTTGTACGAAATATTATGAATAGGAAAAATGTTTCATTGAAGATCGGTTTGATGTAACATTTTGAATGAATTAATTTTCAAATAATCGTGTTCTTAAGATTAAATCAGGTTGACAATTTTTTTTCTTATTAGTGTATACAATGTTTCCATTAGTTGACACTAGTAATAGCTGATCACTTTCATCAGCCATTTAACTTTTCTCAGATATTTCTTACGCTTCAAAGACATTACTGTATAATTAGACATTGTTAGTTTTCAGAAGGGAGTACTGAAATATTATGAATAGGCAAAATGTTTCATTGAAGATCGGTTTGATGTAACATTTTGAATGAATTAATTTTCAAATAATCGTATTCTTAAGATTAAATCAGGTTTACAATTTTTTCTTGTGGATTTTGCTTCATGTAAAAACTATTTTATCACGCACCAGACTCTTTGAAAAGACAAATATAAAAAGACTTAATCGAGGCAAAGAAGGTATATTTGTATAGAAATACAAAAGTTAAATACTTTTCTGTCTCTAAACTGTAATTTTCTGTGTTAGTGATTAATTCGATACGGTTTTATTGAAAACACAGTCATATCATTCTCTTATTAGTGTAGACAATGTTGCCATTAGTTGACACTAGTAATAGCTGATCCCTTTCATCAGCCATTCAGCTTTTTTTTTTATATTTCTTCCGCTTCAAAGACATCACAGTAGAATAACAGTTAGTTTCCAGGCGGGAGTGTGTTGCACGAAATATTATGAATAAGAAAATGTTTCACTGAAGTAATGATGTAACATTTTTGAATGAATTTATTCTCAAATTATTATATTCTTAAGATTAAATCAGAATGACAAATTATGTTCTTTTCTTGTAGATTTTGCTTAAAAACTCTTTAATCAAGCATAAAACTCGACAAAAAGACAAATTCAAAAAGATGGTGGATATGCCTTAATTGAGGCAAAAAACTGGTATATTGATATAGAAGTAAAACAAAAGTTGAATTCTTTTCTGTCTCTAAACTGTAATTTTCTGTGTCAGTGATTAACTCGATACGGTTTTATTGAAAACACAGTCATGTCATTCTCTTATTAGTGTATACAATGATTACATTAGATGACACAAGTAATAACTGATCCCTTTTATCAGCCATTCAGCTTTTCGTAGATATTTCTTCCGCTTCAAAGACATCACTGAATAATAAGACATTGCCCCACTTCGACGGGAGTGTTGTATGAAATATAATGAATAGGCAAAATGTTTCCTTGAAGATCGGTTTGATGCTATTTTTTAAATGATTTTATCTTCAAAATATTATATACTTAAGCTTAAATGAGATTAATCAATTATGGTTTTCTTGAGGATGTTTCCTCTTGTGAAAAAACGTATATAATATAAGCCTGCATAGAAAAGCAAAAAGAAATATAAGAGGACAAGTCTTATCTGAGGCAAAGTTGGCATATCTGTATAAAAATCTAAAAGGTAACAAAAATGAGTTCATGTAAATTTTAAAAACTAAGGATAATTGTAGAGAAATGTAAATAAACTTGTCCTAATATTTCTGCCGAGCGTTGGGCTCAATATTTGTTTCTGTTGACTTGTATATGCAAGTAACTCTAGGAGTTTGGAATATTCGTTAACCAATTATTTAATTTTGGTATTTTGTCAGTTTATGGCAAATTATTACATTCAATCAACAATCAGTGTAAGAAGTATACACATAAACATAGCATAATATTTTAGTTTAGAGATATGTTGACTACGTAGGCAATAAAATGGATGTTTTTTCATAATGAGAACTATTTTTGATTGATAAGACTTGCTGTAGAGAAAATTATTCTTTACATGTAGAACATCCCCAAAAATAACTATACTAACACAAATGGTGGTGTCTTGGGAACGATATATTCATATGACACTTAATTCGTCGTTTGAGAATATAATGCATGCTGAGTAATATAATTATAGTTTCATGGTGAGAATACTAGTAATATTTATCAATGTCATCCAACTGCTAAATATGTAATGTCGTAGATAATTCCATATTAAAAGATCCGTTTATTTAAATGAATATTTAACAGCTTAAATGTCAACTAAAAATAAACAAGATTCATATTTTTCTTTGCTTTTTCAGTTTAATAATTCTAGTTTATTTAATGAGCGTTTCTTTCGGAAACCAAAGAAGCGCCTTCGAATCGTTAAAACAGATGACTCATTTTTACCTTCATTAAGCATGTGCCTTACTTGATAATGTTAATGGGTGTGTGGTGAGAACACCTCGCATATGGATTTTTCTGTCCAACATACAGCAGACATTATTTATTCTTCCACAATGTTATGGTGTGGCATAGTTGAGAAATTGTAACGTTCTTTTTTTGTCACTTAAAATTTTGAAGTTGTCAGCAATATAAATGAATACTTTTCAGAAATCCAAACATTATGTAATTTTTCAAATTATATAACGGGATTTCGTTTTGCAGTTAATGAGATATTGAAGATCAATCAAAAACATAGAAAAGATGCTGATACATCAATAAGACACTTGTTATTGATAACTTGTAATGCAACATTTGATGTGAATAAAATGAAGAAAGTAGAACACGTTTTTTTCACTTGAAACTAGAAAAATTTATAAAATTATGATTTAGTAATATTTTGTTTTCAATACGCACCGCACCTTCTTAAATGAAAAGGAAAAGGGATGAATTTGGAATGAAAGTACATCACACCATAATTGAATTAAAGATATGAATTGATAAAATAAAGTCTTTATGGCTGAAGCTCAGAGGTCGCATGTTTCGCCTGATTGAGATATCTAGTACAGTAACGTTTATCCGTACCGATAATCACTATATATTTTGGAAGATACGTATGCATGTATAACCAATACATAATATCTTTAGGTGATAAGTTTTCTAAAACACATCGAGCATAATGCAATTAGAACAGATAAAATGGGATTGAGATTTTGCATGTGGTATCGTTTTAAAGTAAAAAAGTGCCATTCTCAATTTATGCATAGTAAGCATTCCATAAGACAAACAAAACAATTTTTTCGGGCAAAAAATAATGCTGACAAATAATCATCAATTAATTATAAAACGAACGCAGTCAGTTAAAAGATGAAGCTTCCTTTCAAATAAGCTATTATAAGTAAAAGTTTGTATGGGTTCAGCTACCCACGGAAGCGTATTAGCGCCACACATTTTTTTATTTTATTTTTCTTCCTATGTTTGCGTTATAACGCAAACCTTTGCGAAATAATGCAAACCTTTGCGTTATAACGCAAACCTTTGCGATATAACGCAAACCTTTGCGTTATAACGCAAACATTTGTTTTATCTTATTTCTTATTTAAGATTCAAAGGAAACCGTTGTTATTAATGGAGGAGGCTGTATATATTAAAATGTATCACCTTTGTGGTCATTGCAAAGTAAAATGCTTGAATAATTAGATCATATCAATGACTAATAATGAGCAGAATAATAAAAGAAGATGTGGTATGAGTGCCGTTAAAAAATCTCTCCATCTAAGTCACTATTCGTAATAGTAAACCATCATAGGCCGAATTACGGTCTTCAACACGGAGCATTGGCTCACACTGAACAACAAACTATAAAGGTCCCAAAAAACGATATCCATGTTACTACTAGTATATATATTACAAAGAAAATTGAGTAAATTGAGGTTATACCTAAGAAAAAAATCAACCCTTCTAATATAGCTATAACCGAATATAAATATACTTCCAAAGTAAGCTCTCGTTTGAGAACTGTGTAGAGTAGGTTAGATTCAAACAAGCTACCCTTTGGCAATAAATGTATAGAATGAAGATGTTTTATTAATAAAATTATGTTCTCTCTATTCAAATTCCTCCCCAAGCATCTTAAAAATACTTCATTATATTGAAATGAAAATTCAATGACTTTCTATCAAAGAATCTTGATCATATTCTGAGATTTAAAAAAAATGTTTCCTTATTATTAATTCATTTTAAAGCAGAAAGATCATTTTGTCTATTTGACTTGGAGGTTTCACAATTGTATGACATTATTTTTGATCTTTCAATTTAAATATGACTATATACTAAACTATATCTATTTTCTTGTTAAATTATATACTTTTCTGATGCACAAATCAGTCTTAATTTATGTATAATTGCACTTCAAGTATTCCATTATTCCTATGCATATTTATTATAATGATTTGGCCTTGTATGTCTGTTTCTTTTTTTATCTACTAGTAAATCACATCCGAAATGAATGACAGACGGACATATATACAAAACTTAATGAATAATTGAAATCAAGATATTTGCGTTATAACGCAAAGGTTTGCGTTATAACGCAAACATAGGAAGAAAAATAAAAAAAAATAAAATGTGTGGCGCTAATACGCTTCCGTAGCTACCTTTACAACATTAAAAAATATATTTATTTTATGCAGTGCTCTTCAACTTCGTTCTTTATTTGGCCTTTTTAATTTTTTTGGATTCGAGCGTCACTGATGAGTCTTTTGTAGACGAAACGCGCGTCTGGCGTATATATTAAATTTAGTCCTGGTATCTATGATGAGTTTATTGTTAACTGGTATTAGAAAAATAAAATTTCATTAATTATATTGGTTGATAAAACTTTATTATATATGAAAAATATTGAGTAATCGTTTACAAAGAGGATGATTATTATCTATTATTTCTAGTTATGACAGAATCTCTCACAATTAATTCAAAAAGATGAAAACACCATTAATCAGTGTCATCTAACCGTGGGTTTATCATTTATAAGAATCAAACAAATGGAATATAATCGTATGATATCAATCTCATTGCGATTACAATTGTTTCTGGATTTTTCCTCATAAGAGTCCAAGATTTATGCTGCCTGACACATAACTTCACTCCGGAGCACTCTACAAAATAGGTTGGTTAAACTACAAGAGGTCAAACAAGACTGATGGAATTTTGAATGATTTTGCATTAGGCAGTTTCATTGCATGTATTTAGAATAACAGAAAGATATTATCTAATTCACTAAATTATCGAAACATCGTCTTCAAGATTTACTCCAGTTAAACAAAGATGTTACCGACAATTTTAAAATATAAAGTTCATACCACGCACTTCATATTTGTACATGGTCTTGTATATTCTCGAGAGCAATAGTATAATGGTCAAAATATGCTGAAAATAAAAATCAACATTAACCAATGAATTGCATCCTTAGATTAAATAGCCTTATAATGACGAAATGAAATTTACAATCAGAATGAATCATGATAAAAATATGTAGACAACTCTCCAACAGATACATTATGACGTAGAGATAAGCAACTATTAGTCATCGTACGATCTGATAAAAGGAACAAAACCAATATCACACTACCAGCTGAAAAAGGTCACGAACTGATATATTTAAAGCAATTCAAACGATAAATCCAACGACCTTATGCAAGTACAAAACAAAAAAAATCAAAAAAAATTTGATATACAGCAACAAACTACAATTAATTAATAACAGGCTTCCAACTTTGAACAGACACTTTGAATTGTTTAAACACTAGTAATTGTGGGGCCCTTTATAGCTTGCTGTTAGGTATTAGCCAAGGCTCCGTGTTGAAGGCCGTTCTTTGACCTATAATTGTTTACTTTTTACACATCTTGACTTGGTAGAGAGTTGTCTAATTGGCATTAACGCCACATCTTATTTGTACATGGAAAATGCAGTGGAGTAGAAGATGTGAGCTATTAAACCCTTGCCTATTCTGTAAGAATGGTGTAACAGTGCAACATAAGAACAAAAAATAACAATCAGCTGAAATAGGTTTAAATCATCAGATTGATACTCAGCACAAAGGCAACTAAGAAAAGTCCAAAAACAAAAGCCCATTGTTTAATGTACATATGTGAGAGGACTCAGTTATACTGATCTCACCTACTATGAACAGAAGAATCATATCGTTGTCATATGAATCGATTTGTCTCAAATAAAAAAACGTGAAGTAAACGTCATCGATATATCAACTGATTATTCATTTAACCATGTAAAGCATATGAAAAAGATAATTGCACACTTAAGTCAGACGGTTAAAAGTAACCTGTTCGTGATATAGTCTTATCTGTATCACAATTATTTGTTGTTATGCGGCTGCTCTGTTCCAGACATTTATTTTTAGCTCATAGTCTGTTAATGTGAAACGGAGATGTGACATATTCTTTAAATGAAGCATTAACTGAACAATATGAAAACCACAAAAACTTGTTTTCAAATACAGAATGAGGATTCGGAACTTTTGACAGGAAATAAATGTCCGTATAAAATACTTGAGAACAATTGATTTTTAAGCTGTATACAAGCGTAGTTAATATAACAAGAATTTGAACATTCGTTGTCAGAAATATATATATAACCTGGTTGATTTATTTAGCCATTTAGCTGTTATAAAGACTCCGATAGGTTACTTAATACTAAGACAATTGATAGTTTGGCGCAGTTTCAATCCTCAGTGAAGAAGGTTTTTTTAAACATTTGACAAATACTAATTTTATTTGATTTGTATATTCCTTTTTTAGTTGAATGGACTTTTATTGTAGTGCTTTAAACAGAAAAATATTATAATTCTAAAAAGTTGTTTTCATCAACTTGGAACTTGAAGACCGCATATATCAATTAAAATGAATTTGCATAAAGTGTTAATTTTCCATAAAGTATGGGCATTCCATAAATTTGTTACATGCACTTGATATAGTTAAACGTTAGTTGCTTGCCAACATTTTTGGGATTGTCAAGGACATTGCCTCTGAATGAATTCGTTAATATTAAAAACTTAGTACTTAGTTCGGAGTTTGCATTGTGTAAATTTCTCCCTATTAATTGATTTGCTTGTTCACTTGTCGTTTCTTAAACTAATAAGTACATTTCAAACAAAAGCCATAAATACTTCTTTTATATATGCCATATGTAATCTAGGAATTAAATCTAAGATCCATAATATCTTTCTTTTCAAAATTACAAAACTCGATTTTTATTTTTCAATGAGATAAATCAAAGCAGGATATGGAAGCTGACACATTTATCTTTAATAGTGTTATATTTTCTGATATTATGACTACAAATATGGTTCATTCTTAAAACTCGAGTAATTAGTAGATTTATTTGTGTATGCGACTTTGTCATTCCCTATCCAAGATTCTTATCAATGAAACTTAAACATGTTAAACGCATGCTTATTTGGATTAAAAAAAAAGAATACGTGATGGTTGTTCTTTAAAGACACCCACACCTTTAAATGATCTATCTATTAAGCAAAAGTAATTATCTTGTTGTTTTCTTTTCAAGATTTTGTTGTAGGTCTGCAAAGATTAATTGTAATTCAGGAATTAAATCTAAGATACATTTTGTTTTTTCAAAATTACAAAACTCTATTTTTTATTTTCCAATGAAAGCATGTGCACAACAATCCCTGGTGTCGCTTTATGCGTTATATGTTGTCATCTTCATGCAAAGATAAACGGTACAGATGTCTTTATAGGGCAGTCTAAGTAAATATTCAAAACTAATCAGCTTTAAAATCAGTTTTAGTTCCTTTAGGTTGCACTTTGTTAATACAGCTGTTTCTCAAACCATGCCTCTTTTGAAGCGATATATAATATTCATAGATACTTGGATATGTTGACATACTGATTCCCAGATGTAATATCTATGTTTTATTTCATAGAAACATAACTTGAGACTGTTACCAGTATAAAAATATATTATTGCTTGGTGAAAATAAATTCTGAAGTAAGCAAAAAATAAAGGTAGGAGTACATTTGTAGTATAGAAATTTAGTACACGTTAAAAACTTAGAAGTTCAGGGCCGGGCATATATATGTTGAAAATATACCGCATAGCCCTATATTATCACCTTTGAATACAATAGTAGTGCATATACACTTTCTATTCTAATTTTTCAAGACACTTCATAGTAGAAGTGTCACAGTTTTAGCCGCAAAGGGAGTTCCCATGGAAAAATACATTGTCTATATTGAGTTCAGGGCATATATATGTTGAAAATATACCGCATAACCCTATATTTTGATCTTTGAATAAAATAGTAGTGCATATACACTTTCTATTCTAATTTTTCAAGACACTTTATAGTAGAAGTGTCACAGTTTAAGCCGAAAAGGGAATTCCTATGGAAAATTACATTGTCTATATTAACAGAAATGCAACCTTTAGTCAGTCAAAAATTACAAACTAGTATTCAAGCTCATCGTATCCGTACTGGGATTAACACTTACGTCTCTGTGTCATATTTTGGACCAGGATCTGCTTACCAATCCGATGCAAATGAGATACCTCCCGATATTTTTTTAGAAGGGGAGGGGGGGGGGGCTCGTTCTTAGTCATGATTTTTTCTATGTATTGTTTTGGTATACTGTTGTCTTCTGTTCATTTATTGATTTTTCTTGTCATGGAATTGCCAGATTTTTTTGTATGCTCTTTCTTGTCAATTTACTGTTTTTACAACAATTAATTATTCGAGACACAGACGTTTTTCTATTTAAGTCATAGATTTCCTTAGTCGTATTTTGTGCATTACTTCAGAATTGATGTGCGTTTGTTGACAATGTTCTTCGAATTTGATTGCGCGTTTTGATTCAACTAAGGTGCACTATACAAACGAAATATGCTTCTTGCGTACCAAATTTGTAGCGTGAAATCTTGAGTGAGTTTAAATCGCTTGCCTTATTGTACTCACATACCATTCAACACTTTCATGAACACTACAAAAGACATAATCTTAAAGTTATTTGATTTAGTACTAAAGATGTCTAACCAGAAAAGAAAATTAAAGTCTTTTTGTGTTCCTTATCATTAGACTTGGACATGATAAGATTACAGAACGATTTGTTATCGCCCTTTATCAATGCAATTATGTGCCTCTTAGATAAAAGAGGGACGAAAGATAACAGAGGGACAGTCAAACTCATAGATTAAAAATAAACTGACAACGCCATGGCTAAAAATGAAAAGACAAACAGGCAAATAATAGTACAGAAGACAAAACATAGAAAACTAAAGATTAATCAACACGATACTTAAGAAAAATTAAGGTTTGTTATATTCGTTTTCAATAGACATTAACATTATAAGATTTGTCATCGATCTATATATTTGCAATTATGTGCTTTTCAGAAAAAACATGTTTAGAAAAAAATGCAATAGAAACGTGAATTCCTTCTAATTTACCAAATACCGCACGTAATTGGGAAAATAAATAAGGATTTATACAACATTTATAAGTTATGTTATTTTCTAAAAAGCTGTTACTGAATAATCTAAAGAGATGTATTTGAAATACATTTGCTGTGCATTGATATGCACCGTAATATATTTGGGAAATTCCATGGGAATTAAAGTGTAATGTTTCCCGTATTAAAAGCCGATGCAATTACTTTTATTTAAAGCACTAAATTCATCATTTTCTTGAAATGACAGTTTCTCATTTCTCAAGATCTTAACTAACACTTCAATTTGATTTAACTTAAATTGATAGGCAAGTTTTAACATTAAACGTGCATTTTCGCACTTTTATATAGAAGTTGAAAGGAGAACCTAACACAATCCCCTACATATACTAAGACGTCAAGAGTTCTGAAGTACTCGAGTGTCACACAATAGTACATAATATCGAATGTCAGAATTGTACTCGACTACTCACTTAAAAAATGTTTTTGTGAAGGCCCTTGGGTTAAATAGTAACTACACAGCGACTTTAGTTCAAGTAATCTTGATGTACCATTGTAAAGATACATATCAAATGTACATTTGTAAAGCTACATATGAACGGTACAGCTGTGGAGATGTATATAAACAGTACAGCTGTAAAAAATAATATAAACTGTACATATGTAAAACTGTTAATGTAAATTTGTAGAGAGTTAATTGCAGTTAATATAAAACTTTAAAATGTACATAGACATAAGAATGTGGTGTGAGTGCCAATGAGACAACTCTCCATCCAAGTGACAATTTATAAAAGTAAACCATTATAGGTCAATGTACGGCCTTCAACACGGAGCCTTGGCACAAAAAGCTATAAGGGCCCCAAAATAACAAGTGTAAAACCATTCAAACTGGAAAAGTAACGGTCTAATCTATATAAAAAACGAGAAACGAGTTTAAATACAGTTTTACATATGTACAGTATATATACAGCTTAACAACTGTACCGTTTATATTCAGCTTTACAGCTGTACAGTTTATGTACAGCTTTACATATGTACATTTCATACGCATCTTTAGAACTGTATATCAAGATTCCTTGTACTAAAGTAGCTGTGTAGCTAACAGTAACCTGTGTTTGGTATGTTTGTCCTACATTGTTGTTTCCAATAACGATGAAATCATAAATTGGAATTATTAATGAAATCTCTATATGCATTTAAGTCTGAATATTAAGATAAGACAGATATATAAAACTAGACAATCTTCCGAAAAATGCCATGACGTTGTCAGTTCATATCAAATTAATAAATGTCCCTTTGATATCCCTCGCGCCTCTTCTCTTATAACATGCTGATACCAAAGCTGACCACTTGAATCTAAAATGTTTAACGAAGTCATGCTCTAAAGAATAAAAAGTAAAATCACAAAAGTGCTGAACTTAATGGAAAATCAAAATCGGAAAGTCAATAATCACATGGCAAAATCAAATAACAAAACACATAAAAAACGAATGGACAAGAAATGTCATATTCCTGACTTGATACAGGCATTTTCAAATGTAGAAAATGGTGGATTAAACCTGGTTTTATAGCGCTAACCCTCTCACTTAGATATCATTCTCATCAAATTCAGTTATATAATGTTTGTAACGTTCATTTAGTTTTTCATTACGACATATTACACGGTCGATTAATAATTCCACGGTCGATGATTGCAAATACAGTTCTCATTGAATTGAGATTGAGGTTTAGACTGTCAAAATAAATTGCCAGTTCATGTCTGCAGATTTGAAATGCAAAACAAGTAACTCCTAATTATATATTTTTTAGTACCCTGGCCATTTCACCAGTCATTTACAACTCCATTTATCTTACAATTTACAGTTGTAAACAGGTTAAGTTCATAGCATTTTAAACTTTAAATGATTAAATTTTGTCTTTTTTTTTCTTCAGATTCTGCTATGGTGGTAATCTTATTATTGTCAGGATTAAACAGTTGCGTCAATCCGTGGTTATTTTTAGCGTTTAGTGGACGGATGTGTACCAAAGTCAAACTTTCATCTCGCCAGTCAGCTTATACCTTCACAACAGGAACAGAATCGGATGGGCGCTATAGAAGTCCCTCAATAAAAGAAGGCAACTCAGCTGTTGTGAAGTTAAATCCACAAAGAACCGGAAGTAACTTGTTAGTGCGAAACTCTAGATTTTAACTCAAATATTTAACATTATCCTCGACTTGCGGTCATACAAATTTTGAGTACGATTATCACACTCTGATTCGGGTTTAACCAATCAAAACGCTGGATTTGATGTTTCGAGAACACCTTTGTACTCCAAGTACTTAGCTAAGTTTTATGTCAGGACTAATATTTTTTTATGAATAAGTTTATACAATATCAGTGATGAAAAAGAATGAGTACAACAATCTGGCGAAATCAAACGATTGAGGTCATACCATACAATTCTAGCGACTTAAGAAAAACCACTCATGACCGATTTGTGTATGCAACACAAGATCTAGACCGTAAGAACATATTAATAGTTATCCCTTTCTTCCCAAGTGTTATGTGTCAAGTCGTTAGTGCTATTGTCACATCAGAACACATTTAAAGGTAGTGTATGTTGTGTATTTACTGAAGTAAATGTCGAGTAGATTTTTTATGAAAAATTGAATAATAATTATGAGAAATGATTGCATTGAAATAAACCATAACATTAATTGATATTAAATGTTTACTTATATAAGAAGTAAAATTAACATAGAAAACAGGTCCAATTAAACCTTGTAAAAAGAACAAAACGTTCATGAAGAAGTCATAAATGTAAACTGCATTACACATATTACATATGCAGGACTCTGAACCCTAGTAGAATTTTAATGGTTTGACGCTGATCTACGATGGTGGTATTGTGACGGTATCTTGTTGATAGTTAAGCACAAGAGTGATGGTGGTATTGTAGCGATATCTTGTTGATAGTTAAGCAAAAGAGCGATGATTGCAACGCTGACTTGCGATTAACTACATGAAGTATATTTTCAAAGCATCTGATGTAGATATAGAAGTTATTTTTTGTAGAAGCTGTTTATTTTTCTTTTGTAAGTTAATAAGTGGTTCATGAACTTTAATTATTACATGAAACCGAAAGTTGTTGGTAGAGAGGGGAAAGTAAACCACGGCGGCGGATTTATCTCGAAATCTACAGGAGGCTATTTTTTACATACAATGGAGGGTGTCATTTTTTAATACATACTAGTCCGCAGACATACTCTGTCATAATGTTATTGACTCATGGGAAGTTCTTAAGAAAAACATAAAGTACATATAGATCACGAAAGTTAGAATTCAAACATCTTCAGTTGTTTTATTAAAGGAAAACTTTCCTGTCAAGGATGTCCATGTAATGTGAAATGCCATAGCAAAACTTATTAACTGAAATAAAGCAATGCCATTTGCTGTAGCAAAGTGTATGTTTATGTTAAAAATGTGAAGTTGACAATTTGAAAGTTGTAATCGTCATCTTTGTTATAGTCTATCTGTGTCCATAAATAGGTTGATATGAAATGACTAGCTGACGTTTTTCTTTCTAGAACTCATTAAATAAGAATAATTGTTCGACAGAACATTATTAATATATATAAAAATGAAAGTAAAAAAAATGCAAGACTTAGTGAAATACTCAAAACTTGAAGGACACACTTAAAATGAACAAGTAATTCTTGTATGCAATGAACAAAAACAGCACGATTAAAGCAGAAAAGTTAAGGTATGTCTTAAGATCTAATTCACATGTTACTGAGATATAGTGGTCTAATTATTTACCAGCAATTCTAAAATACATCTGTGCGAATATAAATCTTTTTACAATAACATTGCAAAAGTCAAACATTACCGCATTACTTGATTTTATGTGATGCGAAAAGACTTTTTTAAAGTCTAAGTATCTCTTCTAAAAACAAATGCTTCCTGATCGTTTTATCAATCACAATAAAATAGTACAAATTTGATCATGAAATAAGAGAGTATTCATTTATCTAGCAGGTGGGTGGAAATAATTATCATGCTTAAATAAAACTGAACTGCGTTTTTTTTGTTGTAGAGGGATTTATCAATTCTTTTTTTTTCTATATTGAAAACAATTGTGATAGAAACATGAGATAAATGTTATAACAAATAACAAATAACATAAGCTACCGGGTAGAAACACACCAAAGATATCCGGCTTTTAATTAACTACGCAAATCGTGTTTTTTCGTTGACATATGCCTCAAATGGGACGCTAACATGTGGCCATGTGGAAGGCCAAAGTAACAGCGAAGTCGAAAAGCATTGACATCCATGATTTGTAGAAATTCAACGTACATAAAACCTTATATCATAAAATGTTTCAGCTTAAATATATCAATAATTATGCATGTAAATTTGATTTTATAGAAAAGTGATATCTTTGTTACAGAGTTTAATTGTTAGTCCCAGCGGCACCAACATATGGAGTATATGTGTCTCAATTGATACGTTACGAGAAATACTGCTTTCACAAAAGTTGCTAAGACAGGGCTATGAACCAGTCAAAAAAGGTCATCACTCAAGAAGTTTACGGTCGCCATCATGAGCTGATTGGCCATTATGACAAAAGTGTGTAAGAAATCATATCTGTTATTCTTCCTCAGTCATAACAACCTTCCATCATTACCGAACTGAACAAAGAAATAACACGACGGGTGCCGTATACGGTGCAGGAAATGCTTAACCTTCCGGAGCACCTGATTTCACTACCGGCTTTTAGTGGAGTTTGTGTTGTTTCTTATTTATTATTTATAACTGTTGATGTAAATGTCCTTTAGTTTAGTGAGTCTTTGTTTACTCCTTGGTTTTGATTGTTATTGTCTTAAAAGTAATTAAACACCTTACATGAAAAAAAGTTCGCGTTAAATCGGCAGATACATTAGCTTATAAGTTAGGTGCCATTTTTTAAATTCTATTCCTAGATTTTACGTGAAATAAACTTAAGTGTTTACAAATTGAATGAGAGTAGTAAATACGAATAATTCCAAAAGATATATTAATGTATTCGTAGTATTATAAGAAAAATTTGTTGAAACGTCATAAATGAAAGACACAACAAAACATGTGCAAAAGACGAATAATCTGTATTTTAAAAACAAAACAATAAAAGCCTGTCTATCTCACCATCTATGAGGTAAGCTGAAATATTCCGAATAACGTATTAATAAACAATTTTTATTACGTTATCTCTCTGTCATCAAATCTTAATTCAAAAGGGCAAGTAGTTAATTTATATTGAGCAAAGCAGAAACTTGTTTAATCGAAATATTTAAACAACATGCCTCAGTCTGTCCAATTATCATTAAAGGAACTATTACTGCCATCTGTGATATCTGTTTTTAGAAGCATCATTGTAATTGAATGTGATGCTTCTCAAAATTAGCCAATTTATCTGCGTTTATAGCACATTTATGATCTGGCTATTCATGATAAAGAATGAAATAATATGATGGTCTTTTCCATTTGATAATGAATGTTAAGTTTTAAGACATCTTTAGTTAGAATAGTTCAGAATAAATCGCTAAAGGTTTCATTAAAAGTTTGTTTAATGCATCACACGAACAATTACGTAAACAAGATAATTCTTGTTCATTTAAGTGTTATCAATAATAGCGTCAATGAAATTTGTGAAAACATGAAATGGGGAATGTGTCAAAGAGACAAAAAAACTGACTAAAGAGCAGAACACAGTCCACGAGTCTCCAACTCAGCAAACAAATATCGCACCTGAAGGCGGGCTTCAGCTTACCTCTTACGAAAGTGTGTTATAGTTCAGTGAAAATGAACGTGACACCAAAAAAAAAATGTTAATGAACTAAAATTAAAAATAAAACAAAAAAGGCCAGAGAACAGGCGTTAACATGCAGTGGGGTTAAACATGTGATCTCAAAGCTTCCCTATACCTTTATGCAATGTAGAATAAACAAACACACAGCAATACGCGCAGTTAAACTCAGTTTAAATGAAGTCCGAGTCCAATGTTGGAATAGGTAACAAAGGATTTTCCTGGATTTAATTCAGTTATTTCTATTATCTTTCGCATTCATCGTAAGTTTGTTTTACATCAATCGTAGATATTTCTGATTTTTCTCATTTCTATCTTCAAATGTTATGGAGGAAAATATTTTCCGTTGTAATGCAGTAATGTTTTAATTTTCTTTTTTGTGATTGTCTTAAATCTAGTAACATATTTTCAATTCACATGATTAATCCATCTATCGCAAATAATTTTAATATTTCGAAATTTTTATATGATGATGTAGTTATTATCAGTAATAAGCTGTCGTACTTTCGCATTTCGCAAAATTGTCTAAATTCATTGAAAAAAATATCAAGTTGCAGAATAGATAAATGAAATAAAAGTCCGTATGCATACGTTTAACACATACTTGTCTTGAAATAAACGGCCCCAGCGTTAAACATGTATCTTGAACACTCGAATCATTTTCCCTTTTCTTTAAGCCATTTAAGCGTTGACCTCTAGAATGCAGTCAGTTGATGAGTCATTAAAATCATGTGCTACCTTGAGTATGTTAAGTCATTGCAAATAATGAGAAACATGTTTTTGTAGTTGATAGTTAAATGAACATAACTCAGATAAAAGTTTTTGTATGTGAAAGTACTTATCATCAATAGTATATACTCTCTCAACAAAGGATACAAAAATGGAAACATCACTGTTAATGTGATGGCATTCTATTCTCTAATTTTTGTGTTATGAGATTGATAATTAAATAAGTACTAATAAGTCATTTCTTACATATTTTCCACACAAACTTATATTTTCATATTTTTCATAGATGGCCTTTTAAGTATACTTAAAATGCTCAGAATATGATCCAAATAAAATCTCGGTTTAAGAGGTAATCTGTCGTGGTAAGTCATTTTGGTATTTCCCATGAATGCATGCTTAATAAAAAAACAGGGTTTCATGGTATCTCCTTAGAAACAGTTAACCCATCCCAAATAGTCAGTTCGTATTTATTTCATTACGCTGTATGTCATCTAACGTTCAAAATGTTAAGTTACTGATCTTTCTGAATTAAGCTAAATGTATTCCATCTAAATATTAAAAGTCATTTCTCATTTTCTTTAGTAATCATAAAAGAGCCATTACTTTTCACCGGAGATATTTGATTTTCAAAATTAGTGTCGTTGTTAAATGTGATGCTTTTCAAAATTAGCCAATCTGTCTTTAAAATATGCGATAATATTCCTTTTATTATAAAGCTATTGGTGATTGAGAAGGAAACCAGTGATATTCTTATGACATTTGATCATTAATGTTCAAAATGATAGACTGAACAGTAATCTTAAGATGCGATACTTCTGTATAAATCGCTGAATATTTCTTTAAAACGATAGCTAATTCAATAGGAGAAAATCACGTAAAATGTATTTTTTAAGAAAAAAAATTGATCAAATATGACGTAATTTGCTTTTCAAATATTTTATGGTCTTCAATTATGAACACCCTTGAACAAATATTACCCTCACGATCAATCGTAAATAATTTTGTTTCAATAACAAACTATATATTTCCAAACCTTGATACGTCCACCCATTAAGTAATTTAAGTAATTAATTTCTTTGTTAAGTACTTAACTTATCGTTAAGTTTTTTACACAACGTTTTTATCTTGATCGTTAGAATATCAAAAGTTGTATACAAAAAAAGCCTTTGATTTTTATTTCAATGAATATGCCTATAAAACCGAACCAAAACTGTATCTTGCGATTGTATGTTTATAGCATCATAGGGATATAGAAAATCATTGTGTTCACATTTATGATTCGTCTAACCCCCATGTAAAATGTAAGCTTGATGGTGTAGCACCTTAACGTTGGAAAATAAACACGAAAAAAGTAAAACTCAACAGCACCTTAATTAGTATGCAGCACCACTACGCAATTCGCTGTCAATGCAAAAGACAATACCGTGATAGCAAATAATCATCAATTGTCGAAGTAAACTTATTAGTTATCATGCAATGTGACAATACAAATCTAAGGAGATAATGGTTTTATCAGCTTTTCAACACTTTTGTGTGTTTTGGACATACAATTTATTGGCATAGGGCATCACTGAAGAGACATTAATTTCCGGAATGCGCTTCTGGTGTATTTTAATAAAAATTATGCCCAAAGATTAAAGAAATTTGTATGATAAACTTTTATGTAATTATGATATGTAAAATATTATTGAGGTAACACGTTATAGATAATTCATATTTTAAGGGTTTTCTTGTCGTAAAAACACCCCGAGATGTGTTTAACGACAAGAAAAACCTTAAGAAATGCATTATCTCAATTATAGTTTTAGTTTGTAACCCGGATTTGTTTTTTTCTATCGATTTATGAGTTTCGAACAGCGGTATACTACTGTTGCCTTTATTTATATACCGTCAATTTTTTTTTCTTTTTTATTAAGATTTGCAAAATTTAGCATTCTGATTTACCGACCACACCAAAGTGTGATATTCCTTTCTAATGCGTACAGGTTTAATATGCCCGACGGCTCATTTAGAATGTGATTAAAAACTCACTAATTAATCTAGATATAAATATTAAAATTATTATCCATGACCATGAACAATGAAAAATTACTGAAACTGCATGAAGTAAGACACAACTGAATTGTTACCATCCGATGACGGTGTGTGAAAAACACAAGACACTTTGTAATTAAATTATTGTACAACTTAGTTTATTGAAAGGGGTGCTATGTTTTTTCAATTTTTAATTGATTCGATTAAATATTCTTATATACCTATATGGAGTTATTTTCTTTCAGAACGATAGGTCATTCTTTCGAAGAATAACCCGGACGATACCATGTTTTAATGAAATATGCTCGAAGCATGACATAATGACCAATGTGAGGTTATACATTCCTTGATTATAATAGAAACTATAATTCATTTCAACTCTTTAACTATATCAAATGATCAACTAATAAAATATTCTTATATTCTATTGACTAACATACAGATGATCAAATATAATTCTATACCCTCTCGCCCACCCGAACTCATTGTGAGGTAATATAATTCTATACCCTCTCGCCCACCCGAACTCATTGTGAGGTAATATCATTCTATACCCTCTCGCCAACCCGAGCTCATTGTGAGGTAATATAATTATATACCCTCTCGCCAACCCGAACTCATTGTGAGGTAATATAATTCTATACCCTCTCGCCCACCCGAACTCATTGTGAGGTAATATAATTCTATACCCTCTCGCCCACCCGAGTTCATTGTGAGGTAATATAATTATATACCCTCTCGCCCACCCGACCTCATTGTGAGGTAATATTATTCTATACCCTCTCGCCCACACTAACTCATTGGGAGGTAATATAATTCTATACCCTCTCGCCCACCCGAACTCATTGTGAGGTAATATAATTCTATACCCTTTCGCCCACCCGAAGTCATTGTGAGGTTATACATTCCTTGATTATAATAGAAACTATAATTCATTTCAACTCTTTAACTATATCAAATGATCAAATATAATTCTATACCCTCTCGCCCACCCGAACTCATTGTGAGGTAATATAATTCTATACCCTCTCGCCCACCCGAACTCATTGTGAGGTAATATAATTCTATACCCTCTCGCCCACCCGACCTCATTGTGAGGTTATATCATTCTATACCCTCTCGCCCACCCGAGCTCATTGTGAGGTAATATAATTATATACCCTCTCGCCCACCCGAACTCATTGTGAGGTAATATAATTCTATACCCTCTCGCCCACCCGAACTCATTGTGAGGTAATATAATTCTATACCCTTTCGCCCACCCGAACTCATTGTGAGGTAATATAATTCTATACCCTCTCGCCCACCCGAACTCATTGTGAGGGAATATAATTAAATACCCTCTCGCCCACCCGAACTCATTGTGAGGTGATATAATTCTATACCATCTCGCCCACCCGAACTCATTGTGAGGTTATATAATTCTATACCCTCTCGCCCACCCGAACTCATTGTGAGGTAATATAATTCTATACCCTTTCGCCCACCCGAACTCATTGTGAGGTAAATGAATATTATTCAATAGAAAATAAGAATATTCTATTAGTTGATCATTGGATAGAGTAAAAGGTCATGTATATTAAAAAGTTAAGAACTGACAAGAAGGAAGCAAGAAGTCGTGATACATGTATTAAATGGATGCAATAATTTCTGAATTAACAGTATCGATACATGTAGGTCACAGTATGATTTCCGATTCAGTGTGAATCAATAACATTTTCACAATCTTGCACGTGAACATGTTAAATCTGGTTTTATTTTAAAAGTGTTATCAAAGTTTGACATTAAAATTCATCTCACATATATAATATGTCTCAGTATTGAAGCGATAAATTAACCAAACCTTCACATTGTTTGTTTCTTATATTAACATGGGGGCAATGACGACTTTTTTTTTTACACCTATCATAGATTGAAGTTTAAAAAAAATACTCAAATCGGCAACAAAAAACTATCAGACGAATATAATTTTGAAGTTAATTATGATTATTATAATTATCACGGACAAAAATAACCTCACACAGGTCATTATTTTATACCTTCGAGCATATTTCATCGAAACATGGTATCACTCGGGTGTATTCTTCGAAAGAATGACCTATCGTTCTAAAAAAAATAACTCCATATAGGTACATAAGAGATTATAATAAGAAAATCTTATATATGGCTGAATATATGTTCAAGTACATGAAAACCTGGAAAGATAAGATGAATAATGGGTTACAGTAACAAGACGGCAATCTAAAGAATTTTACTTACAGGAAAAAGATTGACGTGGTCAGAACAGGTTTGATAGCTAGTATTTAAAGATGGAAAACTTAAAGATACGGATAGCGTTGCTTAGCCAATTTATAAATTAGATGAAATAGAAACAGAATGTAAGAAATGAAAAGGAAGTATAAAGAGCCCCATTTTGAATCTCGATAATTCTTGTTACTTGTACAAAATAATAAATTCAACAGAAATGAGCGAACCAGTATTTGTAAAACATTTAAAAAACCTGAACAGAAAAAATATACAGGGAACATTTATACATGTGTTTGAAACAGTATTGAATAAGATTTGATAATATGCAATGTAATCTGAATTAAAAAAAAAAAAAATGCAGAGAAACAGAAATATACTTGGAAAAACTGAAGTATAATGAAATTCGTTTAATAAAATCATTGACACGAGATCTTTTGTTTTTCAAATATCTTTAAATTACTTTTGAGTGTTTCAAGATAATTTGTATTTCTGGAGATCTCTAAAGACATTTACTGATAACTGTAATGAAAATTAAATAGGGAATGAACTCCTTTAGGACACAACCGGGAACTATTTAACCAGACGGAAACAGTTATGTACAGGAAGCAGTTATCATAAAGCAGGAGAAAAACATATATTGACATATGTCTGGATTGGTTTATAAGGAAACACGCTTGATGAATTAACTTAAAATTAAAGGAAACAAATGGTTGTATATAGTCATTGCAATTAAACTAACCTTAAAGGCATGTTATAATATCTAATTCGATGGAATGTTTTTAGATTTTTATTTGATAAACACATGAACAAAGTGGATGACCAAAAATGTATGTCTCTTTAAAAAAACCCATACATTCCTAATCTGTCTGTAACTGGCGGGGTTTTCTTCAAAAAGAAGATCCCATAAATAAAGCAGTTATTTCATCTTAAACATGCCAGCAATTTATCGAAAACTATTATCTATATCTTATTAAAAGCAATAAGGTGTTTCAATTTCAATTTCTGATTCCAAAATCATTTATACGTTCATAAGTGGTTATCCAAAAGAGAAAAGTATTTGTAGAATTAACTTGTTGAATATTAGCTTCTACCTGAAATGAATAGTTCTCTGCATATTGTACAATAAGAAATATCTAACTTCCCATGCATTTCTAGGACTATGATTGGATAAAAGCAACTGTGTGGAGACCGTGTTTATTCCATATCAGGTTAAGTAGTGTTCAATATAAGGCTAGTAGGCGGGACTTATTTCAATACACGGTCAGTAGTGGTGTCACATCTCTTCTTAAAAACAAGACGGTGTTGAAGAAAAATCCTAAAGGTTTACAAGAATTTACATGATGAACGATTAAAAGAAATTCATACAACACATTTTAAAGTAAACTAGTTTTTATTGTTGGCAATTGTTTTTGTATAAACCAACGAAAACAGCTCTCATCCCACACTATATAACTAATAATATTTTACAAAGGAAGTGGTTGATACCAAGGGGACATTTAAAACGCATAACAAGATTACCAGCCAATGCAATAGATTAATATTTAATTATAATTTAGATCATTGTATTATATACATGTTTAACATATATATTATATTCTATTCACAATTTACATCTGTATCTTTTTCTAAGACAGATACAAAAAAAAATAAAGAAACATTTATCTGATAAATATGTTAACAGTTGTGCCACTTATGCAGACAACGGGATGCATCCAGGTTTAGTGCGATATCATTTATATGTTTTAAAAGTCATTGGCGTAAAATAAAGTGGTGAAAAAAGCAAAGAATTGTCACAAATAGAGAGAGAAAAAAACTAAACACTTTTGACATGAATTTTATCAATTAATCAGAATGCATTTTATATGTTTCCAGTACACATGTTTTAAATAACACTGTTTCAAATATTTTGCCAAAGGCAGCATTTAAAATTATTTTTCACCATAATTAGAAGAATAAAAAACAGTCAATGACGTCTTGTGTTAAGTTTTCAGTGTTTGGTTACACTAACCAAAGTATTTATTGAATAGTTAATCCAACTGCTGTAACAATATCATAAAATTCGTATATTAGCTTTTCAGATGGTTTTTGGTAAAAATGAAAGTGGCCGCATCCGTGTTCATCCTCAACCTTTATTGTTATTATGTATTATCATCAAATACAACTTACATTTCAATATTAAGGATGAACACGAATGCGGCCAATTTCGTTTTACACGAAAACCGTCTAGAATTTAACTGAAATGCTAGAATTATGAAGATTTTAGTAATTTAGCATGACTTAATGGTGCTAGTACCGGATATATGTGCATTGTATTGTCAAAAACAGCCCATATTTATGTAGCAGAAGCATTCTACTGTCCAATAAATAACTAGAAGTTTACATTTTAACAATTTTGTAAAACTGCTATATTTTGGGGCCAAAAAGGGGTCTTATTGAACCTACTCCTTTGGTACAAGCTAATTAACTTGTCATTAAACTGCGCGCGGCATCGTCGTAGTAGTTCCTGTCAATATAATACTTCCATGGTCATACTGATGTTGTTTGGTAGAGCATTCATACAATTGTAATTTTGCAAAAGTTTAGATCCAAAGAAAAGTCCTTTTACAAATTTTTAACAAAATATTCGAACTCCAAGGAAAATTTTATGAATTGAAAAGTCCATTATCAAATGGCAAAATTAAAAGGCTCATACACATCAAACGAATGGAAAACAACTGCCGTATTCAGAACATTGATACAGACATTTCCTTTGGTAGAAAAATATTTGATTAAACCTGGTTTTTAGCTAGCCAAATGTATCACTTGTTTGACAGTCGCGTAAAACTCCATTATATTAACAACAATGTGGGCACGAAACAAACAGAGATAATAGGCTAAAATGTCAAATATAGGGGTACAGCAGTCAACATTGTGTTATAATCTTCATCAATATAGAAACATACAAATATGTGCACAAAGGAGAACACGATTGCATATACAAGAGGCAGATAAACAAAAATGAAAGACAAGAATTAAAAAAAAGAAGACCACAGCAATACAATGCATTAGCGGGATTCATAAGTAACGACCGAAGGATATTTCCATATTTGGTTCCATGTCACTCACCTTTTGTAATAACATGAGATAGCACTCCACAGTTATGTGTGAAGTCTCGTATTTTGGCCTCTGTGGATTTTTTCAAATATGGGAGCTAGTGTGCAATAATTTTCATACATTACTAAAAAGTGGTTCAGCAATTATTGTAATGCTTTTTCCAACTTTTTGTCGCGCGAACTTTGTGATTAAATTTTGTGAAAAAAATTAAGGCGAAAGACACCCATTTTATATTTGATCATTTGGTAAATAAATGTCAACAGTTTCGAAAAAGGTATCTCTTGAAGGCATTGCAATTCTAGTTTAATCTAAATTTTTGGAAAATAAATGACATTTTAACCCCATTTTCAATTTTCATGTTAAAAGAATCAAGAATGTTATCATGTATACACAAAAAAGGAATTATATTTCAACAATTTAAATTTTGAAAATCAAATCTATGGAAGAAACTGATTCCATACATATGCACCTGTTTGACACAAACAACTGGTTTAATGCACTAGAAAGTCAGGGAATAGAAGATAACAATTTGTGGTTCAATTTCAATTTTATTTTCTAACTATGGAGTGCAACACGGCAGGTTCCACATGTAGAGCAGGATATGTTTACCCGTTTGGAGCACCTGAAAATACCCCAGTTTTTGGTGGGGTTCGTGTTGCTTAGGTTTTAGTTTTCTATGTTGTTTCGTGCATACTATCAATTGGCTTTTGTCGTTTTCTTTTTCAGCCATGGTGTTGTCAGTTTAATTTTGATCTACGAGGTTGACTGTCCCTCTGGTATCGTTCGCCCCTCTTTTTTAACGTAGAAAAGCCAATGCAGAGTAAATGAAGTTTCATAGATTTACGTTTTCAAATGATTTCATCAGGGCATTAAACTGAGATTGTCTTACAAAGCGTTTCAATCATTATATAGATATAGGAAGATGTGGTGTGAGTGCTAATAACCACACGTGACTTATTCCCGATTGTGACTGTTTTGCTGAATGTGAATTCGTATTACTATAAGACGTGTTTCTGTACTTGTTTATCCCAAATTCATGTATTTAGTTTACATGTTTAATGTTATATTTGTAATTCTCATTTTGTCAAATGTGTTGACGTCTTTTTATTATATTTAGGTGTTACGGATGGAAAAATTAATCACCGCCTTTATTTATTATATTTAATTTCGTACGATTAATTACGTTTGAAGTTGGATTCATAACAAACTGGACATATATAAATTACAGTTAATTGCTATTAATAAGTATTGCAATATGCATTTTGTTTTAATAAATTATCAGTATTTAGTTCTAATATAATCTTTAAGCAATCCTAATTCTATCTCACTTTTGAATTATAGTTTTTCATGTGTGACGTCATGCTGTTTCTAAATTTCATAAATTCAAATGTGGCATAACGTTTGCCTTTTCGCCATCGTATGTGACGTCATTTTTTTTAATTGCGTTGACGCCTGGACTGATTCGGGTGTGTCTATGCTGTATTGAACTTGGCATCATGTATTCGGGTTTAGTTTTCTGTAATAAGTTAATACTTCAGTTTCATTATGAATATATCTTTCACATTCATTTGTTCAAATTTACTGTTTGCAATACTAGTAGCATGAATCGTTCTATATAAAAGTGTTCTTATCCGGGCATAAAAACAATGCCGTATTTGGCAAAACCTTTTCAACGTTTGATCTTCAATGCTGTACAACTTTGTACTTTTTTCAATTTCGATCTTTTATATCTGGGCGTTATGTATTCGGGTTTAGTTTTCTGTAATTAGTTAATACTTTAGTTTCATTATGTATATCTCTTTCATATTCATTTGATAAAATTTACTGTTTGCAATAGCATGAATTGTTCTATATAATAAGAATGTTCTTATCCGGGCATACAAACAATGCCGTATTTGGCAAAACCTTTTCAACTTTTGATCTTCAGTGCTGTACAACTTTGTACTTTTTTCACTTTCGATCTTTTATATCTGGGCGTCACTATTGAGTCTTGTGTGGACTAGACGCGTTTTGGCGTATTGAATTTTAAACCTGATGCTTTTTGTTATCTATTAATCATGCTTTTCTTTGTCTAATATGGTCTCCTTTTTATTTGTATTGTAGTCCTGTAATATTATGTTGTCATTTCAATGTTATATTTAACTTTGCCATTAAAGTGCGAGGTTTGGCATGCCATAAAACCAGGTTCAACCCACCACTTTTATTCCCCTTTAAAAGTGTCCTGTACCAAGTCAGGAAGATGGCCATTGTTATAATATTGTTCGTTTCTGTGTGTGTGTTGCATTTTAACGTTGAGTCGTTTGTGTTTTCTCTTATTTTTTAGATAAGACGTGGCACGGTACTTGTCTATCCCAAATTCATGTATTTGGTTTTGATGTTATATTTGTTATTCTCGTGGTGTTTTGTCTATTGCTTGGTCCGTTTCTGTGTGTGTTGCGTTTCGGTGTTGTGTCGTTGTTCTCCTCTTATATTTAATGCGTTTCCCTCGGTTTTAGTTTGTTACCCCGATTTTGTTTTTTGTCCATGGATTTATGAGTTTTGAACAGCGGTATACTACTGTTGCCTTTATCTAATAAGACAACTCTGCATCCAAATAACAATTTATAAAAGTAAACCATTATAGGTCAATGTACGGCCCTCAACACGGAGCCTTGGCTCACATCGAACAAAAAGCTATAAAGGGCCCCTTTATGTTAGTTAAAATAATTTATAAACGTTAGAGGGACGTGTCTACAAACTACAAATAGAAATAATTGTAAGTAAACTGACGAAAGAAATCATAAGATAGAGAGTCTGAATTTCTTCTAAAACATTTTAATAAAGAGAAAACCCGAAAAGAAAAACATACAAATGTTCAGACAAACTATCCTGTATTTGCAAAGTGATTTATTAAATAATTTTTGTTTGGACAAGTAGATAGTAGAGATTATATAAAAACATTTAAATTAAAAAAGTCTACGAATATACCACGATTCATATTACATAACATTTGGTAAGCTAATTAATTCTAATATACCAATAACAATGGTGAGAAAACCTGCTAACAATCTGTAATATGGCTTATTTTAGATCTTTTGTTACGGAAAAATAAAAGCCATAGTACGGACATTAATAGAAGCAAAAAGTTCATACAATTCTCAAATGCCAAAAGCACCAAAACTGATTTGATTTAAACCACGAAAAATTGCTCAAACAACATATATTTGATAAAATAATAAGTTACACAATTTTACGCAATATCAAACAAAGACATCTATCAATCTAACAACTGTTGCCCACAAGTTGTAAATAATGGTAATATTGACAAGATGTTATTATACCATCCCGTTAAACTTTAGCGGCACAAATGAAGCCAATAAATGTACTGACCAAAATATCTTCCGTCGACTGTGGATATTAATTGCAAATGTTTTGCAATTTTAGTTTTTCTATCTCTTCAACTTCGTGATTGATTTCACCTTGTTCTGTTTTGATTTGAACACCACATATGTATTTTGTAAAGATGAAATGCGTAACTAGCGTATTAAAGTTATCATCTGAATATATCTAATATATTTCATTATATAAGCATAGCCTTTTATATAAAGCTTCTTAGATACACAAAAAAGACGTAAAAATATCCTGCATTCTATTGATTAAATGTATTTGCATATCAGCTCTGTAGATGGCATTTAATAGTATAATTCTCATAGAAAATGTAAATTCCCTCCACCCCAACAACAAAAAATTAAAAAAACCCCAACTATATCCCCCTCCCTCCCAAAAAACCCCCCAAAAAACCAATACCTCACAAGTAAAATACATTTAAGGAAAACTCAAAATGGAAAGCTCAAACACATCAAATGAATGGAAAACAACTGTAATATTCTTACTTGGTACATTCTTTTTCTCATGTAGAAAGTTGTGGATTTAATCAAGTGGTGAGCAAAACAAACATTAGGTAAAATAGTCAAAATTGGGGTACAGCAGTCAACCTTGTGGTATAGTCTTAATCACTATAAAAACAACGAGAAGTGCACGGAGTTACAATTACTAGCCAATTTATATTAATTACGCACACAATCCAGTATAGTGGGGCGGCTTAGTACCGAAATTTGACAACATCATGCAAATTGTGATACAAGCAAGGGGTTTGGCATAGACGTTTATTAGGAAGTACTTTATCATATTAGAGGGGTAGCCAACATGTTTTCGATTTTTTTCACGGCGGCCATCTTGAATTCAAAATTGACATTATTTTGCTCAATCTTTAACATTGAAAAACTGTCCTAACCATTTTCAACGCTATATATGTCATGAAAACTATTTGAAATACAATAAAAGGATATGAAAATATGTCAAACAGACAACAATTGTAAAAAAAAATCACCACTTCCGGTTTGGGACAAAAAAGTTCGTACACTCGAGTGAAATAATAGTGGTATAGATATATGATAAAAATGTCCGTTTGGTATATCGATAATTATATTAGACATGCTGGAGGATTGTTCAGTGTAATAATCTACGATATTTTTCGATGTATTCCGTTTTAACAGCTACATGAACACAATGTTGTACAGGTCAATCCAGCTTTGTAACACTTACATCTACCAGAACAAGTTTTTTTGCAGCCGCATTTGTGTAACTCCTGACAAGATGCAGTAATTGCTGCTAATTGTGTCCAATGAGGAATCCACATTTCCATCTTCGTTCTCCTTAACCCATCCCTAGGATTTCCATTAGCTGTGATTTGACGCCAATATTGATTTTTCCACTTTGAGACAAAAATGGAGGACATTTCTGATTTTCGTGGCTGAAAAACTCTTCCAAGTCGCATTGTCTGCTTTGACAGGATATGAAAAGCCTTGAAAACAAACTGCAGTCTTCTCGGGCGAGGTCAAGCTTGCTTTTTGTTTCACATGAACTTTTCTTTGGTTGGTGACTGAACAACAGAAACTTGTTTTTCTTAATAGGCTCATAGATGCTTGCCGTGTTCTGCATTCTGTTTCTGAAGTCAGCATACTGATTGCATCCAATTTGTTTAATTTGTGACAGTTTCCCTGTGCCTGCTTGTACAATATCTTTACTGTCTTTCTTGTAAATATCTTCAGAATCCTCAAGAAATTGATTTCCATAATCATTCATGACAGTCTTAAGACTTCTCACTTTGTCAATGAAATCTTTTTCAAAGACATAGAATTGTCATGATGTATATCATCTGTGTTCTTTCTTCTAGACGAATAGTCCTCTAACTGGCTTATCAGTCTACTGATTTCTGGCCCGGCCACCATCCACCGTCGCAAAGCGGCGGAATCCTCGGTCAGCCCTACAGCACCACCATCACCTTTAACAATAGCGTTATTCTGTTCATGAGCCTGGTCTATCGCCATGTTTGAGAAAACACGATTTGATTTTTTAACAGTGAAATGCCCTTTAATAAATTCTCTGTAAATATCTGGGTTTTTTGTTTCTAATGAAGCCATATCGCGAAGATGAATAGGAAGCCATCTAGCATAGTTGATATGATCAAGTCCAAAAAAGTATGGGATCAAGGAAGACAACGTTTTTTTATAAAGCTCAAAATCCGCTTCTCGTAATGATCGAATGTACGAAAAAACCAACAGCTGAATTTCAAGAACCGAATAACAAAACTCAAAATGAGGTCTACCTACTTTTCTTTCTTCACACCATTGTATAAAATTGTCAAATTCTATTGATTCATTAGGATCTTCGTTATTAGAAGATTCATAAGCAGACATCAGTAAATCAAACAATACACATGCAGTTACTTGATGTGCTAGTCTAGTTTTAGGAGTATTAGAACTTGACAAGAACGATTCTGCAGTCCCAGAGGATGCAACATCTGCTTCTGATAAAGCCTCTATCCAACCACTATCCAGCAATAGATCACCCAAAACCTTAAAACATGCCATCTCAATATGTAATCCACCGAACATAACAACGAATTTGTTTTCACCGTATTCATTTGGCAATTCCCATTGAATTTGCTTTGCCAAAACAAATAGCGGTTGGTCTGCTGTAATCACTGGAGTTTGGCCAGGATTCAAAAACGACACAACATCCCTGACCTTATCCATCGAATGTTTTATGGTAGCAACTGAGTGAGCTTGTTCTTGAAATAATGGCATTAAGCAGCTTAGACTCACTTCAACAGTTGGTCCACGTCTCTCTGAGGAATGAAATGATGACCATGAAATATTTTCGGACGTAATATCTTCACTTGTTAATCTCACCGTGTTTAACCACTCATACTCATTTTGCAAACTCATGAACAGATAATCGTGGTTAAGTATATTAGTAATATCGTCAGGCAGAATGAGAGGTTCTGGTTTTGTTTTAAGATATGCCGGTTTCATATTCATATAAGCAGCAGGGAGTTCAGGTACCTTTTTAGATTTTGGTTTATGTGTAGGTAATATTAACTCATCCCTTCTAACGCCGATATCATCTTTCATTGGATGTTGAAAAATAGAGATTCCGGTCCCATGAAAACATGATTTTGATGTTGTTGAGCTTGGGTTGTGATCTATGTTGTCGACTGCATCTGTGGTAAACGCGTTGCCCTTTAACAAAGGCGGGCACACCACACCTTCGTTCAAATAACGTTCAACAACAGCTTCACCTAATTGCGTTGATATTTCCAGTACCCGATTGTAAGAGATACATAACCCATGTTGAAATAATGTGTCTATTAACTGTCTTTTCCTGGTTTTTGCAAAGAGTAACAGTCCAAGATACACACACAATGGTGTCTCACGATCAGCTGAATGTCTTTGTTGTACTGTTACCTTTTGGCTGTTTGGGTGATAATTGAACATTAAAAGTTGGGCCAAAGCTAGGTCAGACTTTGTAGAAACGTTGTCTAACTGCGATTTGATATCAGGTCCATGTTCTATCATTTTCACCAACTGTAACAATGGAGGGGGTATGCTATCATCAATATCTTCACAGACCAAGGATCCAGAAAAAGTTGTCTTCATTGTAGCTAATTGGCAGCGAATCATTTCGGCCGTCTTTGCCATATGCATGGTGTCATTATAGTCACAAGCAAACGCTATAGCTGGTCCTATATCTTTTTCAAACATCAAAAGCACATCTCTGCCCTTTGTGTGTGCTTTTAATTCTGGCATCTTTTGCAATAGCTTGTCCTTGAGTCGAGTAGAATGTACCTGTTTAGAAGAAGAACAAAGCTGTGCCAATCTTTCCTCGTACAGGTTTGCTAGGTCTGCTAATCGAAACACAACCGACTCTTCAGAGTTTCTTTGAGTTTCAAAAATGTATTGTCACAAGCAGCTAATGCAGTTTCTTTTATTATAGTTTCCTCCTGTGTGCAACTGCTTTCGATCTCTGTTTGTCTCTTCTTTGATCTCTCTCTATTATATACAGCTGCGAGACAAGATGGGTGATACTTCATCTCTTGTGCTATAACATCACCACTACTCAGCTTTGCCAACAGTTGTTTATCCTGAAGAGCTGTTGCACAATCCACTAGTCGTTGGTTTAGTTTCAATGTCATTGCCTCTCTTAAGACAGATAGAGGTGACTCTTTATCACAAATGAAACATTTATGCACATTTTCAACTGGATTTTGTTGTTGATCTTTAGAACAAGGAGTACACCTAAAAAGTTTAGGAGACGTACAATCACTAGAACTACCAGATCGTATCGGTGACATATTGCGTTTCTGGGCTCTCTCAAGTTTAGTGTTATTGTACTTTATCCTACACAAATTATGGTACTTGGCATTTTCTTTTTTCATTGTGCTTTCAATACCCTCTCCGTGGTTTAATCGCCGAATATCATGAGGGATAGGGAGGGCATTTAGTTCATGAAAGAGAGGGATATTTTTGCCTAACATTGTATATCCTTCGTCTGACGATTTCAGTAGGTCTGTTGTGACTTCCTGACACAAACAACATTTAGTCCAATCAGTTTCCCAACTATCTGCTGAAGAAGCTGATAAGCGAATTCTTTTCGCCATTTCAAAAACTTAGTAACTATTATATAAACAAAAGTAATCAACAATGAACTTATAGAACAATAACGCAAATATTATCTGAGCAATAAATAAATGCAACAGCATAAAAGAACCGAGTGAAACTAATCAACTATTAGAGACGTGCACGAGGAGTGTGTGTCTGTAACATGAATAAATAAGCTACATAGAGAAACCTCACAGGTAAAATTCTAGAAATCCGATCAGAATTGCAAATAAAACTAAAAATATGAACTATGGATGGACAAGTACCGAGCCACGTCTTATAACAATGAGAACACACACTCTCAAAAAGGTTTACTAGAATAAAATTGCGCCCTCTATTTGCCAATAACCTATCGAACCTAATGTAGTAATCGAAGATTAGTCAAAGATTTGTGGAATATAACAACTGAAATTATTCTGGTTATGAAACAGTCATATTCGGGATATTCCTAAAACCAGGAGTGGGTTATCGACCGATATTTGACCGAAAGTGATACTTTATCTTTTTTAACAATGATTTACTCCATTTTGAAACATTTTGGATACAATACAAGCAAAACCGACCATAAATATGATGTCTTTTCCCTGTGAAGACGTCATTTCGAAAATCCAAGATGGCCGCCATGATCGGATAATTTTTTTTCGTGGCTACCCCCCTAATATGATTACATACACCTAAAGGCATGTTCTTACAAAGTTTCATGCTTGTATCACCATTTGCATGATTTGTGTGGTAAGCTGCTTAACTAGTATTGGGAGTTGTTCCATAACAGAATTACACAAAGACAAATACTTTTAACACTTTAAAATAGAATTTACCTTGAACTGTTTGTCCGTGGAAAATCTTATGAATTACAGATAATTAAAATGAAAGCCGCTCCTGTAATGTAGGGTTAACAGTTTTGACTTTTGAATACATTTGTCATCCTAAAAGGGAAATTTAAATATGTAGTATTAACCTAAAACAAAATTGGTATTAGAACATAATTCATAGATTCATAATTGAGAATAAAGAGAATATAACTGTAGAAGTGATATATGCCAAAAAACACAATTAAGAGAGCTGAAAACGAATTAAATAATCAGAATATTTTGAGAAAACCATCCGGTCTTTATATCCTGTTATAGCAATAAATAATCAAGTCATATGAACACTCGCATTTTGTTACATATTTTTGTGCAAAGCCTGTACATGGCTTTTTACTTTGCACTTTAATAGTGACATATGATACTGCTTGAATTTTAGCCCCAAATATCGTAGCAACAGAATTAATGTAATTATATATTTCAAATCCAGTCATCAACTGACCAAAAATAAGTGGTTACATCATGGCAACAAGCAATGCATTTGATAAAATCTTGATTCGGATTTCATATACATCTTCATTTGCACAAATGGATGAAAACCGAATATACACTAAAACGTTTGATTAACTTCTTGCAAACTAAACTGTATCTAGACTGGATCAATTGACCTGTATACATAAATTTCTACATTTAATCATCTCGTACAGGCAACTATAGTTATTTTCTACTTGATAAGGTCAATCTTTGTATGAGATCGTTGTTTGAATTTGGTTCTGTTTTTACTTTCTAGAATTGGATATTCGTGTAATTTATTTCTGTTTTCATTTGAATAACTTAATTTAAATAAAAAAAAATTTCTACACATTCAGGTTACAAGACGAGTCCTCGCGTTCTTATTATGTTCCACTTTAAACTAAGTGATAACAAACAAGATATTTAAAATGACGCCTAAAAATATTGAAATATCTCCAATAAAAGATTGACCACAAGTGAATTAAGGGTTGAGAATGAACATGGGGATTGTGTCAAAGAAACAACAGCCCGACCAAAACGCAAAAAACCAAGCCAAAGGCCACCAATGTTACTACAGCGAGAAAATCCGGCACCCGGATGCGTGTATATTAATTCAAGGTACCTTTTTGCCCTATATTTCTTACATTCCTTGGCTTTGAAATTTTTGAGTTTTCGAGTATGATAACGAAAATCTGGAAACGCGTAGGACATACCATGTTTTTAGAATAGTGATTTTAAATAACATATTCAGAGTTGCACAGAACTGAGAATAAGCCAAGATAGATGTAAAAGATGTTCTGACATTGTGCTACCTTTTGTGAAGCTACACAATAACTCACTTGTATAGGTTTTTAACTTAATTGCGTTTTACTCAAAATGTAAAGTTATTGTACGGATATTTTCATTTATCTTACCTTCTATACATTTCTAGGAATGTGATTAGTTAAAAGCGTCCGAGGGAAGATCGTGTATATTTGATATTAGGCTAGTAGGGAGGCGGGGCTTATTTCATACACGGTTAGCAGTGGAGTTACGTCCCTTTATATTCCATATTAGGTAGTAGGGAGGCGGGGCTTTTTTCATACACGGTTAGTAGTGGTGTTACGTCCCTTTATAAAAACGAAACAGAACTGAGAAAAAGGTTTAAGGTTTCAACAGACGAAGGAATTGATGATTAAGATTGATATAAATTCATTGAACACATTTAAACCTAACAAGTTGTTATCGATTGCTATTGTTCTTGTAGGATCAATGGAAGTAGTTTCTTAATGCTAACAATTGCTCATTTTGATAAATCACAAGTCTAATTTGTACACGTTAAGATAGTCGGTAAGATAAATTCGTTACATAGTGTGCTAGTGACGTAATACGGTATATATGGGGTAAGTAAATTTCATATGGGGATTCGAGCTTCACTCTCACCCCTTATGGAATTTACTGACCCCATATATACCGTATTAGGTCACTAGCACACTATGTAACTAATATTCTTAATGCACGATATGAAAGACAAAAATAGTTTCAAACCTGTCAGATGATTTCGAAATCAGTGTGAAGTCTTTCAAAGCTTAACAATCGGTATTGGCTGTTTTCTTTCCTATGGCCGTACGGTGACCCTACATTGCTTAAGTCCGATTCAAATTCACTCTGTTGGATATTCGTCTCATTGGTAATCATACCATATCGCCTTATTTCATTCTGAATGTCCATACTTCTTTGAGTTATGCTTCATCAGAATCATTCATGGTTAATAGCATTGACATATTTCTTAGACGATAGATGTTGTTAAAGATAATACATGTCTATGAACCCTGATAAATACTTTTTCATTATTGTTGTTTATGGTAATGACATCAACAATATTGAATGAACTGATGACCTCAGGAAAGTATCTAATAATACTTTACAAACCGGAAACAGTCATGTTCAAGATGGAAGCAGTTATCATATAGTATCTTTACAAGTGGAAAAGGATGATACGCTTCTTTTGGCTTCCAATATTACAGGAAACACGTTTAGTATATTAACATGCCGTTTTAAGAAGCAAATGTCTGTGTTAAACATAGAGAGAAGATACACCATCAGCTGTTGGCAATCCTCTTTAAATACAGGATTAAATACTAGTAAAATAAATAAGAATTAAATTAATCAATATATAACTTATTCATTAACATTCTTATTTGAAAGCAGATAGTTATAAAGTAAAGAATAGCTTTGACTATCATATATCACACACAAGACATATTTGCCTAATGCCAGGAGTAGCCTAACGTTTTTTTTATATTTAAGAAATAATTCATGAGGGCTTGAATATATCGTGATTTTACCACGGGTTGGCACTTTATGACCTTTATATTTTTCCCTGAGCGATAGCGAAGGTTAAAATATCGGCATAAAGGGACAATCCGTGGTAAAATCACGATATATTCAAGCCCCCAGGATTTTTGTCGATTTTAATAGGACAAAATAGGGCAATTCTTTTGGATCGAAGCGCTCTAGATGAAGGCATTATTTGCCGTTCCCATAAATAAACGCACTATTCAATTGACGTGAAAGAACGGAGCAAGCTGAATAGACTATTTAAAGTTACATATTTAGATAGGTTTGATTGAATCTATAATTATACAAAAATGACGTATATAACACATTTTGGCATCGTTTATTTACGTTTCCTTGTTGTGATGAATTTCGGTTTCACAAGCGTGCACTTTCCCGTAAAATGCTTATATTTTGACATCATTATTCTATGGCGTCGGGTAGTTCATTCATAAAAAAAGCATATGACATTGGAGTACGATCGGAACAGCAAACACAGAATATCCATATTTTACCACGGGTGTACTCAAAGCGTTTGAAAGACGTCATGTTAGAATTCATAGCATTTATAAATTAGCGTGTTATTTCAGATTGCACAAAGTAGTTGTTCTTAAAATGGCAATGTCAAGTCTTGTTAAGAGCATTAAATGTCCAACCTTTTTTAATTTACTGTGGGTGCACGTGGGGGTCACAGAAATAAAGATTAGTATAATATTCACATTTTATCAAATAATGGAGTTGAACAAACATAAATAGAAGTAGTCATATTAGTTGTCAAATATTCTTTGATTTTATTTTTTCAAAAATTTATCTCTTTTATCTCTTCTTTCATTTACAATTTTATGCATCAGCATGGATTTAAAGGCCTTTCGATCCAGGTTTCTGTTCTGTTTCTTGCTTTTGTGCCGTATTTTTGGCACACAGAACAGTAGTATCCTTCCTCTGTGACTATAAGTCATTTGAAGTCTTGCTCATATTTGTCTTCACTTGCGTGTCTTTTCCGTTGTTTGATTGATTTTTGTTCAATTTCCACAACTTCAACATTACTATCAATTTTATTTAACTTATTTGGTCTGGTATTTTCTTTATCATCATCGTCATCTTCCTTTCTTTCCCCCCGATTGATTAATGAAAACATTGAAATTTGACGATTGGACGCCATCTTTGTCAATGAAAACAAGGCGGGATTAGTATTCAAATTTTAACGGTACGGAACTGAAAAAAATCCGGATTTTGAAAAAAAAGCCGACCACCTCCTAAAATCGAAAGGTGGTCGGCTTTCAAAAGAAGGCTTAAATGCCGAATGGAAAACACTGGAGCAATAAATTATCTGAAAAACCCCTTAGGTTATCGCTCATATCAATTAACAATTTACAACTTTGTCGTGATAACATTGTGCAATAAGTTGATTTCAAAACAATCAAACAATTACCTAAATAACACACATTTTAATCTTTTTTTTATAAAGAATAAGTAGCTCAAAGAGAACAAAGTATTTTGGTGTTTTGTAATATCGTTTTCTAAATGAGCGATTAGAAGCCGAAGACCAACAAAGAATAGCAAAAACTCAACACTTGAGATACATGTAGCAGCTTAGCTAAAACCAATATTAAATAATGGACTATACGAATAAATAAAGGCAACAGTAGTATACCGCTGTTCGAAATTCATAAATCGATTGAGAAAAAACAAATCCGGATTACAAACTAAAACTGAGGGAAACACATCAAATATAAGAGGAGAACTACGACACAACATAAACACAATATTAAAATGTAGCCTAATTATTATGAAATCATAATCAACTTTCAAAACAACAAATATTAAGAAAAATCCATGTCGTATTTATTGAATTAAACTAAATCAAAACAATATTAGCTTTCCCTTTCCCTATTTTTTTTGTTTGTCCAAAACGACATTTTAAAATTAATTGGTTCACTAAAATAGAAATACTAACCTCCGAGGAAATTTTTTAAAACGGGAAGTCTTTAATTAAATGGCAAAATCAAATGATATCGGATATGTTCCTTACGTCGTAACTACAATCCCCTTTCCTTTCATGAATGTGACCTACCAAATTAGACTATTTACCGGATTTGTTATCTCATAAGCAACACGACGGGTGCCACATGTCTGCTTACCCTTCCGGAGCACCTGCGATCACCCCTAGTTTTTGGTGGGGTTCGTGTTGTTTATTCTTTAGTTTTCTATGTTGTGTCATGTGTACTTTTGTTTGTCTGTTTGTCCTTTTCAATTTTAGCTATGGCGTTGTCAGTTTATTTTCGATTTATGAGTTTGACTGTCCCTCTGATATCTTTCGTCCCTCTTTTACTACCGACATCACAAGTTATTTGATCAGCTGTTAATTATTAAATGTTTTCAAAAGATAACATTGCTTTGTATTAAATATAATTCAAACACACAAACTATTTATCAAGTTTTGTAAGACCAAAGCATAAAAAAGTAAATATCACAAAAATACTGTACTCGGAGGAAAATTTAAAGCGGAAAGTCCGTAATCAAATGGCAAAATCAGATGAGATGACAAAACACATCAAACGAATGGACAACAACTGTCATATTCCTGACTTGGTACAGGCATTTTCAAATGTAGAAAGTGGTGGATTGGACCTGATTTTATAGCGCTCAACCTCCCACTTTTATGACAGCCGCCATCAAATTCTGTTATACTGACAACGATACGTGAACAAAACAGACATAATCGATAAAATATTCAAAATATGATAACAGCAGTCATCACTGTGTTTCAATGTCATAACAAACAAACATTTACAAAAAAAAAAAGCACAAAAAGCATCTATCATATAAAAACCAATTAATATTTTGCATGTTTGCCGTCAGAGAATGTAAACGTCACATAGGAAGAAATTTTGTGGGTCAATGTATATTCAAAACAATTATAATTTCACATGGGGAATGGCGGCATGCAGAGTTAAAAAACAAAAGTTATGTGAGAATTAATTTCAGAAACAGACCGATATTCAAAATTCAGAAGTTCTTTAGAATTTTTTAAGAATCCATATATGGCCAATACCACTGTGCGAGTAAAATAATTTTGTCATTCAAAGTATTATCAAATTTATAATAGAACAATAACATAATGACGGGATCTTTAAAAGCACAGAGTCACGTTATAAGAACCAAAGAAACACAAAAAGTCGCAAATACAAAACGCAACAGCAAAAATTAAAGATAATACAAACAAATTGACGAGATGTATAAGTACCGAGCCACCTCAAATGAATATCACATAAAACAGTAAAAGTAATATCTATAATTGAACAAAAACAAATAAAAGCACATTATAACACGAAGTTAAGATGATAAACACCGTCAGTACACAGAATCCATACATCAAGACCGTCATGTATCATTTGTGAAGTTGATACGGAATATTTATCAACAAGGTCTTGGTACCTTCCGATGAACTTTTTTTAGAAAAAGAACGACACACTTTTTTGACATACCCCTGGTTCATTAACTTTCTGCTCAGACACTGGTGACGTTTTCCAAAGTCTGAGTAGGAGCTGCAAGCTCTTGAATATTGTATAAGTTGGGAAATGTATATCCCATAGTCGTGGTGTAGTGGTTAGTGCATCGGACTACTGAGACAAAGGTTCCTGGTTCGATTCCCGATCTGGGATGAAAATTTCAGGGACTAAATTTTCGGCTCTCCCTTGACACCATTTGCGAGTATGGTCTTGAGGAAACGATGAACGTCCGTCGGAAGGGGACGATAAATGTCTGACCCGTGTTAAGATAGAGCCATATCTATTGACGTAAAAGAACCCCCTGTAGATTTCGAAAAAGAGCAGGCTAATGCCGCTAAAAGATAGCACTCGCACCCGCAAAGTAGAAAGGGGTTAATATAAGTTGCAAAACTTGTTTTCCTAATCCATTTTAAATAAATTTGTTTAAACTAGGTGAAGTTGGTATATTGTTACTAAAGTGGGGGAAATTTATAATTTCAAAATTAAAATCGTCTCGTTTATCATAGATTCTGGTACTGAGATGACTGTGTATGTTAAACTCGATATTTAAGTCTAAAAATGAGGCGGAGAAAGTCGTGTCTGTTGTTTCTTTAATTTCTATTTCTGGGGGATATATATTAAAGGAACCCAATCAGAAAACTTCGGATTTTTAATAGAAAGAACATCATCAAAATATCTGAAATTGAAATTAAATAATCTAGCTTCTTTAATCTTCTTGTTTTTGACAAGTGTCTGAAGGAATTTCGATTCATATGAAAATAAGAAGAGGTCTGCAAAGAGATGCGCACAGTTCGTTCCCATAGGAATGCCGACAATCTGTTGAAAAAGTCGAACTCCAAAATTCAGCAAATATGTTGTCGATAAGAAACTCCAGCATACTGACCACTTGTTCCTCTGTGTAGTATGTTTGACCCTTTTATTCACTATAAATAAAATATACCGAGATTTAAAATTATCTAGAAGTTCTTTAGAATTTCTAAGAATCTACATATGGTTAATACCACTACGCGAGTAAACCGTTTCACAGTATTTCTGAAGACCTTCTTTCACTGCGGACAGAATTTTAGTCAATCTAATGGACAATTATTTAGTTGAACATGCAGATGAGCCGGCAATGTACCGTTGTTTGTACGGAATTTTGTGAAGTTCAGGTATCCAATACAAACATGTAAGTCCTCCGATTTTTAGTTCAATATACTGTTTATTGAAGCCATAAAGGACTTATGATTTGCTAAAATCTCATATTTGTCAAATGATATGTCTTTGTATGTGGGATTACCTGTGTGCTCAATTATTCCTACTGAATTAGAGGCTCCTGACTTGGGATAGGCACACACATACAACATATGACGGGGTAAAACATAGTGGGATCTAAACGTAAGCTTAGTCTGTTTGTTTTGCTCAAACATTGTTGCCCATATAATGTAATTCCATGCGACTTTGATACAAGTGAGAATTTAAGCTAGCTGTCAAACTAGATTTTATTCCCCATTTCCCCATAAGTAAACACTTTTTCCAAGTCAGGAATTATTACTTTATAAAGCATTAATATGTCTCAGTTTGACAGGCTAAGCACGAGAAGGAAGACGTAGACACTCTTTCCGAATGGATTAAGGCAGTGAGGTCGTTGATACAAATTAAGAAACTGAATGGGTCCATCAATGCCCATGCTACGTCAATCTTTAAAGACCCAAATGTTGCAAAACACCTATCCGACCTCCATGACAAATATGTTGTTGTCCCCGCAGATAAAGCCCCAAATAACATCGTTTTTGTGTGTAAAAGTCACTACATCAACTGCTTGATAAACGAATTAGGTATTGACAATTCACTTGGAAACTCAACATATACCCTCACGACACTTACCAAAGAGGAAATCCTGGATAATCATAGGTCTGTTCTATGTTCCTTTGGAATTTCAACCAAAGATGAAGAACTGGATCTTCCATCACTGTATTGGATACCTAAACTACATAAGTGTCCTTACAAACAACGGTATATTGCTGGGTCTTCCAAGTGCTCCACGAAACCTCTTTCTAAATTATTAACATCTATTTTATCAGCAATCAAAGACGGGCTTCAAAGTTATTGTGAAACTGCCTATTCTAGAGGTGGCGTGAATCAGATGTGGATACTTAAAAATTCAAAAGATCTTTTAGAGTACATGCAATCTAACTCTCTTTCATCTTGTAACAGTATTAAAACATTTGACTTTTCTACCCTGTACACAAGTATTCCACATTCCAAACTAAAAGACAAATTAAAAGAGTTGGTATTACTTTGCTTCATAAAAAAAAATGGCCAACGTAGATACAAGTATCTTGTCTTAGGGAGGGATAAATCCTACTTTGTAAAGAATCACTCTGATTCAAAAAAAAAATTCTCTGAAACTGATATTATCAAGATGCTTGATTTCTTGATTGACAACATATTTGTTACGTTCGGAGGACGTGTTTTTCAACAGACTGTCGGCATTCCAATGGGAACAAACTGTGCCCCTCTACTCGCCGACTTGTTTCTTTATTATTATGAGGCTGACTTCATGCAGGAACTTCTTAGGAAGAAAGATAAGAAGTTAGCAATATCCTTTAACTCTACTTTCCGCTATATAGATGATGTTCTTTCACTAAACAATTCAAAATTTGGTGACTATGTGGAACGCATCTATCCAATCGAACTAGAGATAAAGGATACTACAGATACAGTTAAGTCGGCTTCATATCTTGACTTACATCTAGAAATTGACAATGAGGGTCGGTTGAAAACAAAACTTTACGACAACAGAGATGATTTCAGCTTTCCAATTGTGAACTTTCCATTTCTAAGTAGCAACATTCCAGCAGCACCTGCATACGGGGTATATATCTCCCAATTGATACGATATTCCCGTGCTTGCATTTCCTGATTTTCTTGATAGAGGTTTTCTGCTCACAAGGAAGCTATTAAACCAAGAATTCCAAATGGTGAAGTTGAAATCATCCCTTCGTAAATTTTACGGACGCCATCACGAGTTGGTTGACCGTTATGAAATAACCGTTTCACAAATGATATCGGATATGTTCCTTACGTCGTAACTACAATCCCCTTCCCTTTCATGAATATGACCTACCGAATTAGACTATTTACCGGATTTGTAATCACATAAGCAAAACGACGGGTGCCACATGTGGAGCAGGATCTGCTTACCCTTCCGGAGCACCTGAGATCACCCCTAGTTTTTGGTGGGGTTCGTGTTGTTTATTCTTTAGTTTTCTATGTTGTGTCGTGTGTACTATTGTTTTTCTGTTTTTCTGTTTGTCTTTTTTATTTTTAGCCATGGCGTTGTCAGTTTATTTTAGATTTATGAGCTTGACTGTCCCTTTGGTATCTTTCGTCCCTCTTTTTTTGACAAAGATTGAAATCAAACGTTTCCCGATGCATTTCTGAGATCCATAACAATTATCCTGTGAGAATGCTTATTTATACATCGTATGTTATTATATGAACTACAATAACATATGCAATTCATTGTCTATATTGCTAAAGTCTATAAAAGATCAACTTCTATATTTATTGTATTATATCTTTGCAGAAGTTCAGAAAATGAGAAGTCAAACACCTGACAGAACAGTCACTGCGTTCTATGCTTACTTGTCTAAAGCTGAAATAGGCCCTGGTCATAATCATATAATTGTGTTTGATCATGTTGAAATAAATACCGGGAATGGCTACAATCAGCATTCTGGAACATATATGGCTCCTGGTGAAGGATTTTACGCCTTTTCTTACACAATAGTTGTTGACAGAGGAAACACACTGCCTGTTGAAATCACCAAAAACAATCAAATCATTGGTTCAACGGCTACCGACAGCCGATCCGATAACCCATATTCATCTGGTTCTAACACCATTGTTGTCCATTTGAACAAAGGCGATTCATGTTTTTTACGAACTTCATCCAATCCGTTATACATTGTGAATAATATTCATAGTTCATATTGGTCACGGTCTTCTTTTTCTGGTTGGCGACTGTGACTGATGTGAAATTATTTATTAAGTTTGTTTAAAGGCTTTCTTCAGATTTTTTAAAGTTCGGACCATTAAGTTTCTTGTCGTTCAATTTTCATGCAGACTACATAAAAATATCAAAGTGAAACATTTAAAACAAATCATAAGCCTGGTATCTTTGTTGTGTTTATTGTTTTGGTTTGTCTTTAAAAAAATCATTTTTAGTTTTCAATTTGTAAACTGTAAGAAGGAATGATTGTTTGGTTATGAGCTTTCTTTATAAGAATTCTTAATACTTAAATCATTAAAACAGTCCTTCTAAACTTTGATGGTATTTTTTCTGTTATAGTGCATACAACAAATATCATCATTAAAACAACATATAAGGACAAACAAATATTTATTTTAAAGAAATATCACAAACTTAGAATGTCAAAAATTTATGACCATGGTTTTATTTGAAGAAAAAAATTCTTGCGAAACCTGTAATCAAACTCATCACATATAAGTAAACAATTAAATTTCTCTGGTTTGAAAATTTTCTCCAAAAGAAATACTAACAAGATCGACGGATATTCATGTTTAACAATATCACGTTTTAAAATTTGATTTATGATCTCAATTTTATAAGAGAGAGGTTAAAGATCTCAAAGGGAGATTAAAACTCGTTAGTCGAAAATCAACTGACAAGGCCATGGCTAAAAAATAAAAATATCATCAAAAAACAACAGTTCACAAAACACAACAAAGATAACTAAAGACAGAACAACACATACCCACCAATTATTAACCAACTAAGTACATTATTGCCAAAAAAGACTGTTTATTAAAAATTACATATTTTCTATAATGGCCCTGATTTTCTGTAATGGCCTTGTTTTTTTCTGTAATGACCCTGTTTTTCTGTAATGGCCCTGTTTTTCTGTAATGGCCCTGTATTAATGCCCAGTTTGTCTGTATTAAGCCCAGTTAGGATTTTTTATAAAAGTTAATAAAATTAAGTTGTTAAGAGTATAATACCTTTATGTATTTTATTTAATTCAGTAACCAGCAACTAACATAGTGAACCATATAAAGGGATCACTGTGCATCCTGTTTTTCAACACATAACTTCTTTCAACTTAATATCTTGGATATTTGGCATATTTAAAGCTTTATCATGGTGAAGTACAAATTAATTTTTTTCAAACTAAACTGTCTTTAAAAGAGTAAGGGAGTACATAAAGTTGGCAGCAACACATACACTTTTGGTCAGTTGGTTGATAAATGGATTAAGAAATGGGTGTTTTTATAATGGCCCTGTTATATATCCTCCGTCACTATTAATGGCCTCGGATGTCTGTAATGGCCCTCGGCGTTTCCTCGAGCCATTACAGACTTCCTCGACCATTATTACATACATTGGACATATAACAGGGCCATTATAAAAACACCCATTCATTAATACTATAATAATGGAGGTGATTTCATGTGCTCTGGAAGGGTAATCAGATCCTTCTCAACATGTGGAACTCGTCGTGTTGCTCATGTTACAATATGGGGAGGATAAGTCTAATTCGGTAGGTCACATTCGGGGAAAAGGTGATTGTAGTTCCGATAATTGAAACATATTTGTTGTCATATGTGAAACAGATATACCTTCACGATCAGCTAACTCGTGATGACGTCATTGTATCTTACAAATAGATATAAAAAAATAAATTTAAACTGAATTCTGATTTCAGACTCGAATAAAGCTGTCGAATCTTAACAATTTAACAGTAAAGATCGATCATTGTTAAAAGTTGAATGGTAATTTTAGTAATGTGGCGAAGAACTACAGCAATCTTTCAATCGCTTATTTATGCACTCCGTCATAAACAATTTTTCAAATTGACTCTGTCATGTTGAGTTTTATGCTCTACAGATACTTTAAATTCTAGGGTCAACAAACTTATTACATCATACGAAGTAATTTAACTAGAGTTTCAAAACAAGAAGGTCAGCTATCATTTCACAAAAAGGACATGAAACTTCATTTTCATTTAAGTTTGAGGGCAATTGAATCCTTAAATGACTTCTCTTTCTTATCTATTTTTTCATCCATGGAAAGATTAGTTATCATCCCCAAAAATTTAGCACTTTATTGTCATCAGTTAGCGTGAATGCTAATTACTAATGATGCACTAACTGTCACATAATTATTTAAAAAAATCAATTAATGTTAAAAAATATCTTAGTTAATCGAAACCTTATAGGAACAATGGATGAAGTCTTTGTTTTCCATGCGATTTTAAAAGTAAATCAAATGTGAAATTATTTTCAGAATATCTTCTCCCCCGTATTTCTTTGTCTTATGTGAATGACATTGTTTGAATTGTTGATTTGTACGAATGGGATTTATATGGCTTTTGTGTAGGTTAATGTTCCGTATGCCATTCATTTAGTTCATGTAAATCTCTTTGTTTAAATAAATCTGTTCATTATCTGATATTTTGCTTGAGAACATGAGTGTTTGAAAATGGGTGTCCCCCCCCCCCCAAAAAAAAACTGCCTTTTGGAACCAGAAAAACTATTGTTTTTCGCTTCGACCGGTTTTGTTTCGGAATCTTTAGACTAATAAATAAAAAATATTTTTCTCCTTTTTATATTTGAACATGCAGTAAAAAAAAAACAACATTTTGCCAACTCGATAACAAATTAAGACACATACAAGTTTTGATAAAAAAATTGCATTCATGAGTCAGTCCTATTTTTCTTTTTCTTACAATGTTTTAATAGCGTCAGTATAGCTCTATTTTACAAAGATTGAACCGAATAGCAAAATGCTCGTCTCGTGGTTCTGTTTAACGGTATTACTTCTACTTGGTATATACCTCTGCTGATTTACTGTTACTTCCCATCAGAACCACTTGATGAAACTGAAGCTCTGTACTACGACAATTGCATTCAAACATACATATTGTTTTATCTTAAGGATATACTGAAGGTAAAGTTAAATAAATCAAGTACTTTAAATTGATACTATAAGCAGAAAGAGCATTAGTAAAGCATTGTGTTTAAGGTTCAAAATAAGCTAAACTTATTGATAGCTGACTGAGATACTTTTCGAGATATTTGGTTTTTAAAACATAGCGGAAAAAGGCTGACTCGGACTTTTACCATATATTTGCATTAGTATTATTTGGGTCTAAAATTAAAAGATAGAAAATCAGGAATCTATTTTAATTTTGGTAAATGGCCTTTGATGAGCAATTCAATCTAATATGAGAAGATAAATGGGTGTTATGAGGCAAAATGTTAACCTTATATCATAGGGTAAACACCAAGGAGTCCAAACATTTGACACAAATTCCAAGACCTAACCTAATTTCACACTTAAGGAGTAGAACAAATAAATTCATGGCATTACTGTCGATAAATATAATAATAGTAGCAGAAGTAACTTAGTGTAAGTTTTATAAAGATTATTTTATTCTACATTTTTCATGATTTTATATGTGGCGCCGATCCTCGCCCATTGCAATTGTAGTCAGTTGAAAACGAAATTTATACACAGACTATTTATGCAACGAAATCAAGTGTTACCGGAGAGTTTAACTTCACTTGTAATAGTATTATTTGAACTGAAGACGAATATTGGGTTTAATGATAATCAAAGCGAAAAGAAAAAGAAAACATTTGAAACTGAGAGGAATATTATTTATAAAGCTCATGATAAAATACAACACGAAATATAGCCAAAAGGGAAGTATTTTTATAACTTAAGACGCGCCTGGCTGATCCTGTTAATTTTTAAAAGAACTAACTTTAATTATGTCTTTTAATATAAATTTATAATACGTTCTTACATTACTTTAGTAATATAACGACTCAATACTTCTGTTCTCTGCAATGTTGTCATTTTGATTTTATTCACATTTAAAATATTTAGAAGAAGCAAAAATACTGTACCCTAAAGAAAATTCACAACGGAAAGGCCATTGTCAATTGCAAAATCAAAAGTTCGAACACAACAAAAGAATGGAAAAAAACTGTCGTATACCTGACTTGTTTGGGCATTTTCTAATGTAAAATGGGGAAAGCAATCCGAATTGTGTTATACTCTTTATCGCGATACAAACAAATAACTATTTCAACAAATAAAAAACAGTTACGTACTTTCTGCTTATGTGTACTCTTGCACATATTGTTCAAAAACAAAATTATGACAATAATCTATGTGCGGTCAACAGTATTGTAACTACGAGAGTTCGAGCTTTGGTTTCGTATGAATTGTCAAGTACATATGTTTAATTGTGCAGAGTTTGTTCAAAACAAATAACCTTCAGATTAAGTAAAAAATAAAGGTACCAGGTCAAACTAAAGTAGTTAAAGCTGTTACAGACCATAACGGACAATAAAGGAACTATTGCATCACTTAGAAACAAAGTACAAGTCTAGACAGAAAGAAGAGGGCAGCAATAAGATACTAAATGGCAATCAATTTGAATTTGGCGAAACGGAAGTAAAACGTGCAGGAAATCTAAACAGATGAAAATAAAATGGAAGTGTCGAGGTCTCTTCGTGTTAATTTGAATGGTTGTGAAATTAAAATTTCGGACATTGTATCGGTCTCTCATCGTTTGATTGGTTAATGACCAGAAACTTCTTTTTCTTTTATAAAAAGAAGCATGTTAATTGTGATACTTATCTAGACTGACGAATATCGTTAACACATATATTTTAGACTTCAATTTTCATAAAAAAAAAATAAAAATACTATGATAGGGTATTAACATACTTCAGCATGTTTCGGTTGTGGTAGATACAGAAAGATAAAGTCAGTCTTTTCACTAGTAAACCTACAAATTTCTTAGCTTTTTGTGTGTTTTGTTTCATTTATTATTTTTATCACTGTACAACTGATATTATCTACGCTTTCTATTTAGTTATAATAAAATATTATTCTACTTATGGATGATATCAACATGCAGAAATATTGAGAAAAGCTTGATCAATTTTTTTTTCGAAAATTTTCAATTGCGTAGGAAACCAAATATTGTAAAAGGTAGAATATAAAAAGCGTAATTGAAAACGGACAGAATTGTTAAAAATGGTTTGATAGCGAACTGATGTTTTGTATATTGACATAGAGTTCACTTATCTTAACTGGAATTACACAACCTCTTCGAACTCAACTTTTATTTAACTTCAGCAATGTTATTCAAACATAGTTTACACAGTACGAATATGTCCTTATGATTTGTTAAAAAAAAGGCTAAAAAGTAAATTCACAAAGATACTGAACTCCGAGAAAGTCCCTAATCTAACGGCAAACTCAAAGGCTTAAACAAATCAAACGGAAGGATAACAACTGTCCTAAAAGCTTTTTGTCTTATCTAGTTTCAATTATAGATTTGAAAAAAGATTTCCTCATGCAAAATGAAGCCGTTTAGTTGATTAGCTCTTTAAAAGAAGTAAAATGCTTATGACTTCAAATACCCAGCCTTGAAAATTAACAAATAGACAGTTATTGAAAAGTGTCCAACTAGTGCACTTATTTTGAAGTGCTATCTATTTCAGTATTGACGTTTCCTTCTTTCACGGAAACGACAAAACCCATTTTCGGCAACAAAAATAAATCAACTTCTCGATTACATATATGTATTCATTAATATTACACATAATGTTCTCAATTATCTCTTCCGGGGTAAAGCGACATCGTAAATAAGGTTTCTGTCTTTATTTTAGATCGGATATTATCACGCCTTGTCTCCTCAAGTATTAGAACGACATTAAAGATGGGAACAAACGGAGATTTACATAACTGATTGTAACTAACACGGTTAAGCGACACGGAAATCACATAACACTAAGAATCTTAACATGGTCATTAATAAGTATACTAGAAGCAAACACACTCATATTAAGAAAAGAAAACGTATGCATACCGTGTCACTTCTTCAATTTTGTCAGGGGGCCTCGGTCTAATTTATGTATATTTTGTATAACCAATTTGTTATCTTTAGATCGGAAATCATTTTCAGAATACGTTTCTGTAGTTTTTTTGTCTTAATCGAACATACGACTTTAACGGTACATGTATGTTAAGTGACAAAACATCGACTAACTATCGCTAGTGAGTAACAACACATGCAGAGTGTACCGATCAACCCGTAAATCTATAACCACAACAATTAAAATATAGGATGATACAACACTAGAACTGCTTGAGATTTGAAATAAAAGGTATTGCAAATAATGACGAATGATAAAATGCAGAAGATTGTTTGTGTTTTCTTGCCGACGGTTGATTGATATCTCTTGCTACTCTGGTTTCCACAACAAATCAAAACTGGCAGGCATGATATATCCTGGAGGGCGGATGGTGACGTTAAACACAAACAAGCAATACATCAATCAAACGATTTGTATAAGTAAAATTAACAAAGCATTAAATTGAACTATGTGTTTTAAATAAACAACCGTTATATTAGGAGCAAATTTGGGTGGGTGGGCTTTGGGGGTAAAAATGTTCAGAATGTTGCGATCACCTTTTTGTCCGTTACATCGAAACTATAAGTTACGATGATCTGAATTGTAAATCGATAAATGTCGTCTACGGATTTGAGTGCAACCTTTGCGGATTGGTATACGTCGGTGAAACGAAAGGAAGGCTAAACAAACGTATGTGCGGTCATAGATCAGACATTAACATCAATGCTAACGACATTCTATACCAGCATTTCAATCAGCCCGATCATTCCATCGTTTCTATGACAGTTCGCATTATCGAAAAGATATACCATAGCTCTAACAATCCTAATCGTTCAACGACTCTCCGTAGACAAAAAGAAGACTATTGGATTAGACAATTCGGAACTGCAACACCGTATGGCTGCAATGACAAAATTGATGGTATAGGTATTCTATCTAGTCCTTCATGTAACTCGGTGAATGTGATGATTATTTTCAACTCGACTCCTCGACGTAGACGCAGTCATGGTCATCGTCATTATACATCACCTTCTCTGCATGATGTCTCTATTAATGACTTGCTGTCATTCATACAAAAGCCGTTAGGTATTCATCACATTCGCACAAAACTTTATTCATTACCCCTTTCAAAAATTTATTCTCTGTTTAATTAATGTTTCGAATCCACTGTTACAAACCCTCATTCAAACCAATACAAACTTCAAGCTATAACTTCGGATATTGCAAGTCACAGACTTTTCAAGCCAGTTCGCATTGGAAAAGATGAAAAGGAGAAAAGATCTTTTCTAAATCTTTTCTTTGCCAACAAAGGTCTCGATGGCGTCAACCTAGGCAATATCCTTCATCATAAATTAGTTCAATCGAAAATACCTCCTTATTTCAAAGACCAGTCTGTACCAATAATTTCTTATACCTATACCAAACCTATTGCAACTAAAATTTTCAATTACAAACGCGTTTTGCAGAATCTCGATATTGACGACTTCAAGTCTAAACCTCCTGATTGCACTTGTGCTAGTTCCCAATTCATATATAATCCTGCTGGCCACGTTATTACCGGTGACCTTAACATTTTTAATAACACTTCTCTACGAAATGTGTTATCGAAAGGTCCGAAATATCGTGAGCCTAAATCCATCAATTGGAAATACAACTTTAAAAGTTTGATGGACTCAATCGAGGATTATGCCAGGCAATGGGCTAAACGTGAAAAGGAAGACGTAGACACTCTATCAGAATGGATTAAGGCAGTGAGGTCCGTAAATACAAATCAGAATCAAGAAACTGAATGGGTCAATCAATGCCCATGCTACGTCAATCTTTAAAGACCCAAATGTTGCTAAACACTTATCCGACCTCCATGATAAATATGTTGTTGTCCCCGCAGACAAAGCCCCAAATACCATCGTTTTTGTCTGTAAAAGTCACTACATTAATTGCTTGATAAACGAATTAGGTATAGACAATTCACTTAACATATACCCTCACGACACTTACCAAAGAGGAAATCCTGGATAATCATAGGTCTGTTCTTTGTTCCTTTGGTATTTCAACCAAAGATGAAGAACTGAATCTTCAATCACTGTATTGGATACCTAAACTACATAAGTGTCCTTACAAACAACGGTATATTGCTAGGTCTTCCAAGTGCTCCACGAAACCTCTTTCTAAATTATTAACATCTATTTTATCAGCAATCAAAGACGGGCTTCAAAGTTATTGTGAAACTGCCTATTCTAGAGGTGGCGTGAATCAGATGTGGATACTTAAAAATTCCAAAGATCTTTTAGATAGTACAATCTAACTCTCTTTCATCTTGTAACAGTATTAAAACATTTGACTTTTCTACTCTTTACACAAGTATTCCACATTCCAAGCTAAAAGACAAATTGAAAGAGTTGGTATTACTTTGCTTCATAAAAAAGAATGGCCAACGTAGATACAAGTATCTTGTCTTAGGGAGGGATAAATCATACTTTGTAAAGAATCACTCTGATTCAAACAAAAAATTGTCTGAAACCGATATTATCAAGATGCTTGATTTCTTGATTGACAACATATTTGTAACGTTCGGAGGACGTGTTTTCTATACTATATATTATTTTATTCTGGTATCACCTAAGTTGGACAAAGGTATACAGAAAAACATATTAGTTTACATTACATTACATTAGTTTTTCAACAGACTGTCGGCATCCCAATGGGAACAAACTGTGCCCATCTACTTGCCGACTTGTTTCTTTATTGTTATGAGGCTGACTTCATGCAGGAACATCTTAGGAAGAAAGATAAGAAGTTAGCAATATCCTTTAACTCTACTTTCCGCTATATAGATGACGTTCTTTCACTAAACAATTCAAAATTTGGTGACTATGTGGAACGCATCTATCCCATCGAATTGGAGATAAAGGATGCTACAGATACAGTCAAACGCATAGATCGAAAATAAAATCACAACGCCATGGCTAACATAGAAACAGATATACAGACAAATAATAGTATACATGACACAACATAAAAACTAAAGACTTAGCAATACGAACTCCACCACAAAATGGGGATGATATCAAGTGCTCTGGAAAGGTAAGCAAATCCTGCTCCACATGTGGTACCCGTCATGTTGCTCATTTCCGTACACACCCTGGGGAAACTGGGGTACTGTCTATGCGACCTTAACGTATACTTTCTATAAACTAGACAGCAACCCAACTTTTCATCTAATCTATCTCGAGGGTAGGTTCGGCCTATGCTTTCGCTCTAGGACTTCTATTATAGTGATGCCCGACTAGAATATATTAAGAGTTTTATTAGGTATAATTTTTACCGGTCTATGCTACCAGTTTATAATTCATTTAAATATGTGTTCTGGAACAAGATGTCTCTGACGTTCAGTACTCTCCAAGTCTCAGTTAAGGGTGACTTCTGGATTATATTACCAAAGGTAAACAAAGAAGATCTAGACTACTCAGAGGGCAAACCAGATCCTAACCTTTGACCTTGACCGCAGTCGTGCTATTCTAGTGTAGAACTTGATGAACAACTGAAATGACAATCTGGACTGTTACCAAATATAGGATCTGGCAATACCAGTTTACCAGAGAAATCACAGTCCTAACACTACAGTTTGGGTAGTAGTCCAGTAATATACTGCACCTCTATAAATATGTCTAGGTATTTTTATTGCTCAAGTATGAAGTACCGTCCCACGCTAATTCTATATTATAGATCTGTATGGGTATGAGTAAAACTAAAACATTTCCAATAAACCTAAAGGTAAACAATAAATAAAGGGGCAGACAGACAGACAGACGGACCAAATGTAAATAGCCCGACCCAACAAGTGTGGTCGTTTCAAGTACGACATTACAAAAATAACAGACTTTTAAAACCAATCTATTTCAGTATTTCCAAACCCGTAGTTGGATTTATATACCAAATACACAAGCAAATACCAGAAAATAAATATCCAAAGGGAATCTAAGACAACATAAGAGTCGTTCTGTCCTGAATATGCTTTCACTTAAATAATCTGTAATCAGCAAACCATGAAACGCAGACTCATGGGAGGTTCAAAATCTAGGTTGTTACCAATACCAAGGGAAGTAATCAGGATGAGTTTTAATCGAAGGATCAATTCAGGCAAGGGACAAGGCGTTTCTCTGCAATAAAATAATTCAGTAAGATACAACTTTTATTAAACAACACGCATATGAATCAGCTGCACATTTAATAAGGTACAGTTTTGCGAGTCAATGGTCTATTTCTGCAGTCTATAACAAGATTTCTTAGACCAAAAAATAAATTCTTTCAGTATCTAACTTTCTTTAACGACTCACTCTGCCGTTCTGATCAGGGCTTGCATATGGATTTCGCTTGTTAACACTTTAATACTTACATTTACCGTCCTTAAGTTCAAGTCATAGATTTGAGTCACTCACGTAAATGCCAACAAATAATGACTCCGAACTTTTACTTGCTGTAACCCGCAAGTTATAAATAACTTTAACCTTAACAACTGAACAGCTTAACAGTTAACCGAATCTCGTTATTCGCCAACTGACAACTTTTATTCAGTTCAAAGAACTTTTCAAAAACTCAACTCATAATTTAACCAGCGAACCGCTTTCTAAATAATTCACGCCTCAACACGTAAATATTCAAAGTTTTCCGCTAAATCTCCAATGCAAACCGTGATCAAAAACCAGCCAGTTTTAGTCACTCAAAATATGTACATGAAAATCATAGGAGGGAGAACTTCTTACCTAAAAATACTGTAAAACACATTTTCTTCAATACACTAATTATAGTATATAAAATAGCGCGCGATTCCTACCGAGACCACTTCCAAAAATATCGCGCACATGGTTGAAAATTCCCCTTTTTACCTTACATCTATACACCTGGAAGTCTGGGCTGAGAATCATTTCTAGCAGACAATATCTGCACGAGCTAAATTTCCCCCGGGAATTCAATCGAGCTCTCTGATTGGTTGAGAAGGGAAAACATTTTTAATGCTAATGCGAGGTTCATTACGTCACTAAAATTTAATGAATGAAATAAAAATCGGAAAGTAATAAAATAATAATTAGCAATCTTTCTGGAAAAATAATTAAAAATAGTAATAATGAAATAAATAAATGAACCAAATAAAGTGACCCACAAACGTTACATCTGACCTACCGAATTAGACTATTTATCGGATTTGTAATCACATAAGCAACACGACGGGTGCCACATGTGGAGCAGGATCTTCTTACCCTTCTTGTTGGAGTTATTGCCATTTTGAGACGATTTGTACTCACTGTTTTTTTCCCAACAATAAATATTAGAATCATATTCAAAACAGTGTAGCTGTGGCCATTGATTGACAACCTTAAATTATCCCATTGATTGGGGCAGATTCGGTGAACGTGTGTCTGTAACAACAACTGCTCACTACTTACTTATTATAGAATTTAAACTGTGGGGTCACCAAAGGTTCTAAACGCCTTTAATATTAAAATAATTCGAAAAACTAATCAGGAATAACTTTATGTTTTGATTTATATTATTGATATAAATCAAAACATCGTGTTATTCCTGATTATTTTTTCTAATTTCTTTATTTAGGTGTTGAGAACCTTTTGTGACCCTACAGTTTAACAAGTACATAGTGAGCAGTTGTCGTTACAGAAACACGTTCACCGAATCTGCCCCAGTCAATGGGATAATTTAAGGTTGTCAATCAATTGCCACAGCTACACTGTTTTGAATATGATTCTATTACCTAAAACGGAAAATTATCAAGTCCTACAAAACTATAAAATGGTCAAAATCGTTTGTTTATAGGAGTTATTGGTCTTTAATATTGTTATTTTTTTTCTCTTTTGTTTTCACCATTTTTTAAAATTTGATTTTTGTTTTAAACTATGACAGAAAAATAAGAAATTTAAAAAAAAAGATCATCATCTATAAATAGGTCAGCATGATGAAATTTGGCAAGTGTCTTTGTATATAAACTGATAAGAGATACCAGGATCGAAATTTTGTATTGACGCTAGATACGGGTTTTTTATACAAAAGACTCATCAAATATATTAAAAAAAAAGACCACATAGAGTAAGAAGTTAAAGAGCTAAATGTATAAGTTTGACATACAGGAACTTCTTAAGAAGAAAGGAAAGAAGTTATAAGTATTCTTTAACTTTATTTTTTAGAGGTTTGTTGCTCACAAGGAAGCTATTAAACTAATAGTTCTGAATGGGGAAGTTGACATCATCCCTTGATAAATTTTACGGTTGACTGTTATGGAATATCTTTTTCACAGATGATAGCGGATATGTCCCTTTTGTCGTAAAGACAATCCATATTACCTTTTCACAAATGTAACATACCGAAATAGACGTATTTTTTACTGGGTGTGTACGGAAATGAGCAACATGACGGGTACCACATGTCGAGCAGGATTTGCTTACCTTTCCGGAGCACCTGAGATCATCCCCATTTTTTGGTGGAGTTCCTGTTGCTAAGTCTTTAGTTTTTATGTTGTGTCATGTATACTATTATTTGTCTGTATATCTTTTTCTTTGTTATCCATGGCGTTGTGAGTTTATTTTCGATCTATGAGTTTGACCTTTTCTCTGTTTTGTTTAAGCAGAAATGCTTTAGCTGATACAATGTGAAAGCCATTGATGTATAAACACATAGAAACGTTACGTTCTATTAGAACAAAAAGAGACGTAAAAGTAAACTAAACACACGGAACAAGGTCACTTAGATCACCACCAGTTTTATATGTATATCTATTAATAAGACGACAATATCAGAGTATAAATGAGAGCCAATAAATTTCAATTCCTTGTCAAAATTTGCTTTTTTGAAAGGAGTAGGTTCAGTAAGACCCCTTTTTGGCCCCAAAATATAGCAGTTTTACAAAATTGTTAAAATGTAAACCTTTAGTTATTTATTGGACAGTAGAATGCTTCTGCTACATAAATATGGGCTGTTTTTGACAATACAATGCACATATATCCGGTACTAGCACCATTAAGTCATGCTAAATTACTGAAATCCTCATAATTCTAGCATTTTAGTTAAATTTTAGACGGTTTTCGTGTAAAACGAAAGTGGCCGCATTCGTGCTCATCCTTAATATTGAAATGTAAGTTGTATTTTATGATAATACATAACATATATAAAGGTTGAGGATGAACACGGATGCGGCCACTTTCATTTTTACCAAAAACCATCTGAAAAGTGACATTTTTCGGCATATTAGGTAGATTTTTCATATTTGAGCTTGAATCGGATCGTTTTAATGACTTAATCTGTTAAAATCTTTCACATAAACTAATTAATTCAAATAAAGTAGACACTTAACTGTTTAAAAAGTAGTCAAAATCTTTCGTCAGACGAACCTGAAATTTGAGGCCAAAATCGGTCCTTACCGGACCTACTCCTTTTTATATTTTTGTCAAAGGATTTACTTTGACAAAATTTTATGAAAATTAAACGAGACAAATTAATTTTAGCGAAGGTGTTGGGTACCACCTTAACTTGTGAATATTGTTTATTTCACAGGTGTTCACTATTATATAGGCGGACGTAACATTAATAGATATAAGCCCGGTGGAGATTGGAGACGGATCAAGAAGAACGGAGACACGATCAAGATGACTTACTTTGCATTCGATAAAGGGGAACCAAATGGATCACTTAGTGCACCACAAGATTGCATGTTTTCAATGCTATAAGGGGATACAGATTCCACAATGTTTGGTGTGCAATGGGCAGTGGTTTGCGAAAAATAAATTGAGTCATAAAGTATTGAGTGTTTTGTATGTATTGGTGTCCATTCGTGGTCCATTTTGACATCGCCCAAATATCTAGTCCACGACAATTCTACGAAAGAAATAATTTCGTTAAACAACCCAAATGAAGTATGCTGTGCAATAAACTTTTGCTTCAGTTTACAAAAATGGGTATAAACTCTGCGTCTTGAACGCGTTTGCTTCAGTTTTCAAAATTTGGTATCAAATGTTTTGAAATGGTTTATAGTTCCTGTTCACACCAATTGGTTCACACAAAAAACAATTGCATTGCTATTAGTACAATCCCGCTTTCATTGTCATAATTAGGACATCATGAATGCGACTCAATGTTTATTGTTGTGTTTAACACGATTGGTGACACTGTTGATACAAAACCTGTCTACAATTTTGGAGCCAATTATTTTAGGTTTTGTTCAGTCGTTAATTGTCTTTATAGTGTTTTGTATGCTTTGGTTATCTATTCGTCGTTTATGACAGGTGTTTTTTTCTATTTGTCTGTCTGTTAGATCAAGGTGTTTGTATGTTCGCAGTTAATGGTGTTGATCAAGATGTTGTCTGTTTGTCTATCCGTCGATTTTGTTTTTGTAATTAATGTTTCTGATATAGGTGTTGTCTGTTTGTTTGTCCATAGTTTATGTTTTTCATCAAGGTGTTGTCTGTATGTATGTCCATAGTTTATGTTGTTGATCAAGTAGTGTCTGTTTGTCTGTCTGTCGTTTATGTTTTTGTTCAAGGTGTTTTCTGTTTGTATGTCCGTCGTTTATGTTTTTGTTCAAGGTGTTGTCTGTTTGTATGTCCGTCGTTTATGTTTTTGATCAATATGTTGTCTGTTTTTATGCCCGTAGTTTATGTTTCTAATCAAGTTGTCTAGTTGTGTGTCCGTTGTTCATGTTTTTAACAGTGGTGTTGTCTGTTTGTATGTCAGTCGTTTATATTTTTGATCAAAGTGTTTGTATGCCCGTCGTTTTTTTTTATCAAGACGTTGTCTGTTTGTCTATTCGTCGATTTGTTTTTTGATCAAGCCGTCTGTTTGCATGTTTGAAGTTTATGTTTCTGATATAGGTGTTGTCTGTTTGTATGTCCGTAGTTAAGATTTTGACCAAGTGGTGTCTGTTTGTACATGTTGTATGTCCGTCGTGTATTTGTTAGATCAATGTGTTGTCTGTTTGTATGACCTTCGTTATATTTTAAGAGTGATTGCTCTAAAACAACGATGAGAGAAATTATTCAGAAAAAATATCAACAATAAAAGACCAGCTTCATTAATCCGTTATTAATTATATTCTAGTCAACGATATTGAAGCGTGGCCATTGTTAAAGATGCAAACAGACCTAGGTAAGCGACATTTTTTTCAAATAGTTAAAACAAAATGTTACGAAAAGAGTGACAACTCTAACTACGAAAGAAGTTTTCTTCCATTATTGAAACATTCAATAATAACGTTACATCTTAATTATTTTGTATTCGAAATGATACGAATGAGGATTGTTGGGCATTTCATCAAAGAGTGATTGGTTATTAGTTTAAAATTCGTCTTAAACTACGGACATACATAGCTTTGTATTTTTGGAATCTTCCACTTATTATTGGTTTCAATTCCAGCTGCATTTAAATGTTTATGATTAAACGCAACTGTTACTGTCAAATTCCTCTTTTTGAATCTGCATTCGATACTGGATCAACAGATTAACAAATTCTGATTGATGCACTATTTAGATATAGTTGGGGAAACGTTCTCGCTACGATATATATTTTCAAAACATGATGATTCATCACTTGGAGCTCTTGGTTTAATAACTTCATTCCGAGTAGAAATCATCCATGAATGAAATCATGATAGAAATACAAGCCCTGGAATATTGTATCAACTTGGAGATAAAAAATCCGTATACAGGCACTGCTGAAATGATGCTACATAGAACTGGAAAGTTCACAATTGGGAAGCTGAAATGATTTTTTTGGGTCGTAAATTGTGTTTTCAACCTTCCGTTATTGTCAATTTTTAGAGATGTAATTCATGATATGATGCAGACTAAAATGTATCATTGTAACCTTTATATCAAGTTCAATTAGAAAGATGCGTTCAGTATAGTCATCAAATTTTGAATCAATTAGTGAGAGATCATCATCTACTACTTCAGGATATGGCAAAAAGTAAATTTAAAGGATACAGTTTACGTCTTTGATCTTTAATAATAATAAGTTGTAAGAAGTCAGCCTCGTATGAATGAAAGGCTACGTCCTCGGTCAATTTTATCTAAAACAGATCCATATATAACGTATTGACCGCGTCAAAAGTTCATATTTGATAAATATATCCAGAAATGAATTTATCACACAAAAAGTTATAGAAAAGATGTATTTCAATTATCTGAAAAAAGTAGCTTTTCAAAGTGCTAATAAACACATCTGTATGTACATTTAGTGCAGTTACTTATTGTAATCTTAAATATATGTTACTATCGATCTCGAAGTTAATTTATGTGTATATATGTATTAACAACATATATAAAATATTATGTGGCATGCAACATGTGTACGTATCAGAAAATTCGTTTACTTAATTAATTATTGAATGCCAAGGTCAATGGGGGAGACAGCAAGCTGTTGATTCTAGTTTTCCCATCCATTTATTAAATGTAAAATATATTATTCATTGATGCTTTGATAGCATTTGGGCAAATGTAACATAAACGATAAAATTGTGTTACATAATGTATATATGAGTTAACTGCACGGTCAAACGACATATACAAAGCAATACATTTTGTGGCCATGACGTTTGTCTTCGATTTATGATTAATTTATTTTGTAAGAACCTTTCATGACCATGAAACTTGGAAAAACAACATGTTCGACACACGAAGAAGCTTAAGGATATGTTTGACCATGCACAGTACGTTCTATCACTCTAGGGTTTGGATTAAGGTTTCAACGTTTATGCATTGGTATTTTTTCATGTTACTTTCAGAAGACAATATATTGAATGCATATCATATCCCGTATATACATCCTTGACTTCTGTACTTTATGATATGGGCGTTCCTGATGAGGGTAAATACAGAAGAGTGCTTCAGACCCAATCAATTAAAATAATAATGTTGATTTCACTTTTCCTAGTTTTTTAAGCAATATTGCCAAAATGGAAATTTATAATAAAGACCATTAAAAATATTTACAAACATTTCCTTTTGTTTTCAAATGATGGATTCAAATGCCATTCAGGTCTTCAAATTATACATTTATGTACCATGAGTCTCACATTCATTACAGCATTACTCTCGGCCATCCACTTTTCAGAGACAAATTATGAAAAGATAGTTTTGCTGCTCAAATAAAAATCTGACATTGTCGAATAAACTATTGCCTCCTTCTTATGTTAGAAAATACTGTACAGAATTAAACAAGACACAAACACAGGAATTAGAAATACAATAGATCTGTATCACACGGGTCAACATATTGATAGTTCACACATAATAATATGAATTGTTTTTATACGTAGCAAAGGGATAAAAAAAAATCGATAAATCTGACAAATGAAATAAATCTCGTCATACATTGCTACATACATTAAAGCGTAGATTTTTATTTAAAATGTTAAGCTGAACAGCAGCTGTGATAATTGATTCGGTACTGCAAACTATTAAAAGTAAATGAAAAGGAAACACTGGTTACTTGTTATAGAAAAATAGTTTAAAAACATAAAGTTTGTTTATTTTCAGGTATTTTTTCACGGCAAAATAGAGTCAAGAAAGCTGTGTCAACAAATCGTATTAAGATATCAAATGGGAATTACAAATATCTTTCTTGATTATGCAGAATATGCATAATATTAATCTTAATCCTTTTTGTACTCTTTACGGTTGATGAGTATAACAACAAGTTTTCTTTCAGTCATACTCAGCAATTATTTAACTATTTTGAACAGATTTTTAAACATAAGAAAACTTTTTGAAATCCGAAATATTAACGATTCGATTTAAGATTGTGTCTATTTTATGAGTTTCTAAAATAACTTGATCATTCGATATTATCACAAAAATATGTATTTCAGTTATCTGAAAATAAATAGCAATGAAATGTAGCAACTAAACACATCTTTGTGGAAATAAGAAAATGTTGTATAAGTGCAAATGAATCAATGAAATCAAAGTCACAATGTATGAAAAGTAAACAATAATAGATCAAAATACAGTCTACAACACAGAGACTTGGCTCACACTAAACAGCAAGCTATAAAGGTCCCTCATATAATCGACGCGTTATGGACTCCCAATGTCTACGGTCTAGTTTTCCGATCGATGTATTAAATGTAATATCTAAAATTCACAGATGCTGCCAATTTAGCCATTTTTCAGATCATTGCTATTAATTTACATTAAAAGAAATTACAATATAATCAGTGTATGCTATATTTTTCAAGCAATCTGTATCTGGTCGATCTCTTATGCATCTTTTGATTTTATAGCGCCCCATTAGTTTAGATTGTTATACACCGTTACTTTTATTTTTTTAATATGAGCGTAATTGATGTAGGTAAATAAAGAAAAACGCTTAAGGATGTATTCTTCTGACGTTTGGGTCTCGTGGAAGTCTCGTTCTGGAATTATTTCCAAAGCATGTGATACAAGTGGAAAATATCAATGAATTTTAAAAGTGTTATAATCAAACCTTACTCTGTGAACAAATTGTGTATTTCCAATGAATAGTGTTTGAGTAATAATACATGTTTCAAATTTTACGACCAATCAAGTCCGTGTCTGTTAAGCAAAATATTTGAGAAATTGAGTGAGATGTGCAAAAACTTATTTCTTATATTAACACCTACCTATAGTTTTTTTAAGTTAAATTTATTCAGTTGGGTCCACTTCATCTTTATTGGAATAAGAAAAAAAGTTTAATTGTGTAACTTTGATGGTTTTCATGATAATAGCCCAAAAATATGTAAAAATGGATGAAAAATGGAAACATCATCAAAATTGTGTGTTTTCATAGAGCCGTAGCAAAAAAAAGAAGTGCGCCACCATATGCTTTTTTCTTCACCAATTATTTGTTTATAGTCATATCAACCCAAAATTCAGGTTAAGAAAAAAATAAAAAAAATTCTATAAGTTTTTGGCTTCTCAGACCACGTCAAAGAAATTTTTGCACGCTAAATAAGTATATATTGTACTGAAAAACTACACAAAATGCAGGAGATTATAATAAAAGCGCTGTATTATACAGTTAATCATACAGATATGTTTGCACCAAAATAATATAAATATGCTTTGCGTAGTAAATAAAAAAAAATGAATTTGATACATCTGACAAATGAAATAATTCTCGTCATAACATTGCTCCATACATTTTCCCTTGTAATATTAAGCCGAACCAGCTGTTATAATTGATTCAGTACTTCAAACTATCGAAAGTAAATGAAAAGGAAACACTGGTCAATTCTCATCAAAAAATGGTTGTTTCTTTTCAGGCGATAAAATAGAGGCAATAAAGCGCTTTCAAAAAATCTTATGGAGTTATAGTAAGGGTAATACACATTGTCTTTCTTGATAATGCATATTATGCTTATTATTGATTTCAAGCCGATTTGTATTTCTTCAATGGCTGGATGAGTATCACAACAAGTATTCTTTCAATCATACATAATAACAAAGGATTGGAGCCGAATTTTACACATACACCACGATGATACTTCTTTTAATCCAAAATAACAATGATCCGTTTAAAGACTGTGTCTAATATCCATGAGTTTTCACAATTAAATTTATCACACGCAGACATCACAGAAAAGTTGTATATCAGTTATCTGAAAATAAAAACAAATGAAGATATATAGATGCACATTTATATAATTTACACGAATTCACTTATTCATACTCTGCATTAATGTTATTATTTACCTTATAGTTAAACTATATGTACAAATATTCTAATAATATATACACAATAATCAATTGTATATCGAAAAATATATATAAAATGTGGGGAGAGAGTGAGTCATCTATCTGGTGCACACAAATTGATACCGTTAATGTTGTTATCGTGAATCAGAAAGTATTTTAATATAATCTCACTTTAATGGACAGTTCCAAATGATAGGGTATTATTATATATATAGTAAAATGGTAATAACGCGTGACATTTTTAATCATTGTATCCAACTTAAAACATATCGTCAATTTATTGGATGTCAATTTTAATGTCAAATAAATTGAAACAGTAAACATGGTAAACTTTAAATTTTTTTATAATGAACACATAATACCTCCATACAATACAAATAATGCTTGCATTCACATGTTAAACATGGTTATCACAATACACACACAAATGGTACACGTAGTACACAAAACAAGCACTCTCTACGATAAATCAATACTCGCCAGGAGAACGCACACTCTAAACATAAGTATGGTGCATGCATTTTGTCTGATAATTGAGGATATTAAAATTAAGGGTCACATTGATATAAAGTCAATCTGAAATTTTTTAATATAAAATCTTATTTTAAATTCTTTCAGATTGTTAACGTCCAGTGCTAATCATGCACGGTTTCGTATGTAGACGAAACGCGCGTCTGGCGTACTAAATTATAATCCTGGTACCTTTGATAACTATTAAGACTGCTGCTGTTTTTATTTGTATCAAATGATCTTAAAATTTCTACTCACATATCATTTCTTTTAAGGTATTCTGGCTTTTCCTAATATTAGATTTGCACCTTGCGTAACCAATATAATATCCAAAGGCTATTAGCATAGCATAGAATACATAGTTCAGTGTCAACCACGGACAACGGCCTATCAGGTATACAATATTAATGATTGCAAATAAAGTTAAAACGCATGCAGCCAACACTTGAAATATCTTATCAGTATAGAATAGTTCTCCCCAAGGTCCCTGTATATCTTTTCCTTTTTTCATTTTACTTTATTGACGGATTGTGTGTATGTTTGTGTAGATCAATAATATTATGTCTAGTTTTTAAGTATAAATCCTCTTAATATATGCATAGGGAATACACAACCTTTATCAGCTGTCACCAACACAGGTAGTTCATACAAAAACGATTTATAGTAAAGTTCAATCATTTCACTATGTCTTTTAAAGATAACAAAAACACGGTAAAACATTAAACTTTAAGTTCTATCTATCTCTGTATGTATAACAGAATAAAGATATGTACCTGTTCTATTTTCGTTACTGGCATGGTGAAAATAAATCAGGCAAAAAAAAAAAAAATCAATTGAAATTTGAAATTACCACACTTCACAGAATACTTTTTTTTCATCTTCGACCCGTTTTGGTTCTAGATAAGTTTAAAATTATTCCCGAAGTGGTTACCTTAATGCTACGCAAAGGCTTAAACGTGTTTAAGTTAAATAAGCTTAATTGCAGTATTTTTCAGTTAAGCAGTTGACAGTAAAAATGTTATAACTTCAAATTAGTAGCATACGGATAATAGATAGAACATACATATTCTTACCAGTTTACACACAAAAGTGAAATCGATGAAAGTATTTGTGTATCTAGGCCAAGCAGTTTGAAATTATGTGGATTAAAACATGAATTTAATATTAATTTTGTCAGATTTACACATGATCTTGATACAATTATGTCCTTACAAAAGAAGAACATATGTGACCTAAACCAGACAATCGGGTCAATATTATAATGAATCTTTATTAAGATTTACAATAAGCTAAACAAATATTTTTCAATCAAAGCTTTCATGGCTGTATAAACGGATTGGATCTAAAACATGTTTGCTTATTTTTGAAATGTTCGAAAACTTGACCTGCCCAACTTGATCTTTGCCTTGACAAATGTCCTGACCGATATAAAAATGTCAAATGATAACTTTTTTGTTGTTTAAACGGATATTAGAGTTTGGGATCAGGTAAGATTTAACACTTAATATAAGAAGATAAAAAAAAAAATGTAAAATAAAAATTAAAAGTTAAAAAAACAAACTTGATCTGAACAATTTTTACCTTGTCCTCGAAAATGTCCTGACTGATGAAAAAAAACTACAGGTAACTTCGTTTTTTTTCATTCAAAAGATCGAATAAGACTAGATTATAACATGCCTTTTTCCATATTGGCCCTGGTATTATGCCGAGACTCCCATGTTAGCCCGTATAGTCAATATAATCTATTCATCATGCAAAGGGGAGGTAAAATGTAGCGTTTGTGGATATTGTGACCATCCATCAGCCTTACACGCAGATATTGAAACTGAACCCCGGGAAAACAATCGAATATGTTCTTGTTTTTTGTGCAGAAAGGTTCGTCGGTAGTGGACGAAGAGCTTTACAGATACGTATTAGCGTCGATGGACGGGACATCCTGTCATAACGTACCTGAAATATTTGAATACAACGACATTCATAACAATCGGGATGAGATACTCTCACCTGCTGTAGCCTCTAGTTATCATCACATGATGGACAAGGCAAGTTGCATTCCCAACATTGACAATCAGTCTGAAATACTTGTTAATATGTCGTAACCTAACATCATGTTTTCGAGCTCCGTGTAGGAGTAAATGAAGTACCGTACGCACACCGTTTACCGTTAAGATGGGTTATTGAATGAAATGTGTGTCTTCATAGATTTGATGGACAAAAAAATTGTCATTGTAAACAAACCCATAATCTCAAGCAATATAAAATCTACTTTCTTGTCTCCATGTGATAGTGAGATGTCAGTTACATACACTAGACCCAATTTTCGACAAGACTAAACTGAATGAAAAGATAGGTATGGCAGTAAAGGATCAAACTGTCTAGAAAACATTGCCTTATGGATTCCTAAAACAAAATACTGAACACGAGATGAACTTAGAATGCAACTCTGAAAAGCGCACACATGTGGTAGATATAGTTGCTTCAAACTGTAAATCAGTGCTTGAAGTATAGCAATCAGTTGACCTTACTATAAATATCAAGGACCTTGACATTGGGTTGGCAGAACTCCCGATAGAGATGAGCTTATGTCTTTATGTTAAATATTGTATTTGCAAATTACATTTTTTTGAATTTTTTTATTTTAAATAAATGATAATTTTTTTCAATTTTAGACGAATTGCGCGCCTGGCGTATTAAATTATAATCCTTGCACCTTTGATAACTATTTACACCACTGGGTCGATGCCACTGCTGGTGGACCGTCCCCGAGGGTATCACCAGCCCAGTAGTCAACATATCGGTGTTGACATGAATATCAACAATGTGGTCATTTTTATAAATTTCCTGTTTACAAAACTTTGAATTTTACGAAAAACTAGGGATTTGCTTATCCCAGGCATAGATTACCTTAGCCGTATTTGGCACAACTTTGTGGAATTTTGGATCCTCAATGCTCTTCAACTTTGTACTTGTTTTGCTTTATGAATATTTTGTGCGTCTTATGTAGACGAAACGCGCGTCAGGCGTACTAAATTAAAACCCTGGTACCTTTGATAACTATTATCTTTATACGTATAGCACAAAACTTTGAATTTTACGAAAAACTAAGGATTTGCTTATCCCAGGCATATATTACCTTAGCCGTATTTGGCACAACTTTTTGGAATTTTGGATCCTCAATGCTCGATCATATCTTCAACTTTGTACTTGTTTTGCTTTATAAATATTTTGTGCGTCTTATGTAGACGAAACGCGCGTCAGGCGTACTAAATTAAAACCCTGGTACCTTTGATAACTATTATCTTTATACGTATAGCACAAAACTTTGAATTTTACGAAAAACTAAGGATGTGCTTATCCCAGGCATAGATTACCTTAGCCGTATTTGGCACAACTTTTTGGAATTTTGGATCCTCAATGCTCTTCAACTTTGTACTTGTTTTGCTTTATAAATATTTTTTGCGTCTTATATAGACGAAACGCGCGTCAGGCGTACTAAATTAAAACCCTGGTACCTTTGATAACTATTATCTTTATACGTATAGCAAAGGAATCTCAGACTCTAACCTTTGGTATATATTAGTATATTTATGGTACCTCTTTATCTGTCTGTCTTAAAATGTATTATTTTTTATTTGAAGGTACATAAGTTACTAAATATAATACACATGCACGGGGAACTAAAATGAATATACTAAATCAGAAGAAAGAGTAGTACGGTTCAAAATCGCAAAGCTCAACACTTTTATCATATAATTATAGGACTTGAAAGAAGTATTTTGAATTTAGCAATTCACTAAAGCGACTACATGTGTTGAACTTCGGGGGTTAGATACAGTAAGATACATAAGGTTGTACTAAAATGTAATTTTCTTTTTCTAATCTAAGTGAGAGGGTTAGCGCTATAAAACAAAGTTTTATCCACCATTATCTACATTTGAAATGCCTGTACTAAGTCAGGAATATGACAGTTCTTGTCCTTTCGTTTTTGATATGTTTTGTCATTTGATTTTGCAATGTAATTATGGACTTTCCGATTAGATTTGCCTCTAAGTTTAGTATTTTTGTGATTTTACTTTTTACTTCTTTTGCATTTATGATTAAATTTCAATATGATGCGGAATATTCAAAATAAAACATCAATCCTTTTTGAATGTTTATCTTGTAAACGTAAAAAAAAACCTAGGAATATATGAGTCTTTTTCGTAACGAATTATTAAACATGGAATGGATATATAAATATTTAAACATTGTTAGATGTAAGTCCTGGAGTTTTTTAAATCAAATTCAGCACACAAAGATATCAAGGGACCAGATGAATATCAGTTATCTGAAATGAAAAAAAAATACTATTAATATTATGTATATAGACATACATGTACACCCTTAAATACATCATGGTTAATTGACATATTTCTATGATAAATGTTGTTTTTGTTTCATCTCCAGTGATTTTTTCTTTATTCGTAATAAATTATAAGAACATTCATTCATTAATAATATAAATATACAAACAAATATATGAGAAAAACAATTTATTTTGAAAAAAACAATACTGGCATTGTTACTATTTTTTCACACAACACAACTATTGTTAGTTTCAGGATACAGTCTAGATTCTAGTAATTTGCATTTTATTGGAAACCGAATTGAACCTTTTTGCATTGTATTTTATTCAGTTGTATGAAAGCAAAACCATTTACCACACAATTAAAAACATAGTTCTAAAGCTTCAATTTTTGCATGCATGTATTTCATGGCATGAAAAGCTAAATCATCTAAGTCCATTCTGAAAACCAAACGCAAATACTAGATCAATATCGCAACACGACCAGATTTTCAAGATGAGGCAATCATACAACTTATCCAATATTTGTTTCTTTCAATGATTATCTATGTGATATTTGTTTTACTTTATAGTTTTTCATCATTTGTATGAAACAAAATGATATTTCACACTACTGATCTATCATCAAATAAAAATATAATATATTGGAAGTTATTTCAATCATTCTTTCTTAACATTATAAACTTGTTTATTTACCCACGATCATACCATTAATTGGTAATTTGTTTATAATATTATCCAGCCTGAACTAGAAAATAAAAAAAAATGGATTTCAGACATCTTTTCTTATCAGCAGCACGTTATCAGAACAACGTTGTTGTGCGAATAAGCACGACATTTTAATACACAATCGTTGCAAAATACCTTGCGAGGTACCAATAGCCAATTGAAGGGAATATTGAGTAATGCTATATTGTTTAATGAGAGTTCTTGTACAATATAAACAATACTACTAGCACTGAACCAGAAACCATCTGCACTATTGGAACCAGCACAAAAGCATAGAACAAGATGACACTCAAAACAATGAGCTAATCATACCTCTTAAAGGCTTGAGATCTGGTACAGATTTTGTTATGACGAATGAATTCGATAGTTTTACTCACGTGTCGTTTCATCTAAGCACCGGCGGATTTCCTTTATTTTACTGTAGCTGGCCTCTATTTCAGCAGAGTGTTGTTTGATCTTACATTGGGATATTGCGTAACCAATTTTATATCCAAATGCAATCAGCATTACATAGATAGCGTAATTAAGTAATATCAATGGCACATAAATGTTGAACAAGTTGATCAAACATGCACCTATTGTTGACACAATCAACAGATGAAATACCCTATCATCCTGCAATAAATCTTCTAAAGGCTGCCTTGTATATATATCACTTAACTCGGTAGAAGTGTCCATTATGTTGACCTTGGTACGATTAGAGCGTTTATTATTTTAGAATACAATTTTTACAATCGTTTATCTTAACAAATATTGTGTATCTTTAAATAGATCGATACTTTAATGTCTGTGCAAGTGGAGTTTAAATCCCACCAATACACAAACATATATTGCATATATTGTAGTCAGAACAATTTACCTATAAAAAGAACAATTTTCTGTGAACTTTTTAATTTTTTCATTCTACTACATTTTAGTTTGTGTAAGTTAACAAGTGAAACTTATTGTGAACAGTTATAATCAGTTATTGTTGATTATGCTCGAATATATATATGACGCAGTAAATTATAGATATCTAATATATGTATGATATAATACAGCACAGTTTATTGTCTTATTTAATTACAAACGAGATACAAAAGAGGGGCGTAAGATATCAGAGGAAACAGACAAACTTATAGATTAAAAATAAACTGACAACGCCAAGTCTGAAAAATAAAAAGACAAGCAGACAAATAGGACTGTTGTCTGCTCTATGGTCGGGTTGTTGTCGCTTTGACACATTCCCGATTTCCTTTCTCAATTTTAAATAATAATACACAAAATATAACATAAAACACTAAGACATTTATCATACATGTATCACGAGCACGTTAAAAAAATAGACATATCAACAACAATAAATTTGTTGAAACGATATAGGTTGAATAATACCATGAATACTGCATAATCAAAACAAAATATTATGAAAACAAAAAGACAACTTTTATTAAAATTAATTTATCTTCATATTTTTTTTTAACTTAATTAAACATGTGCATTTGCGCTTATAGCTGTGTTTAATTTAAAGAGGCACTAGCTACGAGATATATGAAAAATCTGATAGATTATTTTTTTATGCTCAATTATTGAAAAAACACCGCAAACAGTGAAATATTAATTCGCTTTTAGCTGACAGTATGGTTTAATTTTGTCAAAATAAGCTAAAAAAAACCCATTGACTATGAATTATTCACTTGCATGTGAATAATTCGACCTCATTGAATCCATATTCATGTGACCTTCAATTTAACCCCTTATCTGAGTAGATCACACGTGAATTGTATGTGTAAAGTTATGTAAAGGAAATAATGTCAACATTGAAAGTGAAACAAAGGTAAACCATTTGGTTGACTGATTCGATCCACAAAAATCTTTCTTATGTAGAGGTAAAAAACGATTATAATTTGAAATTAAATAGAACTAAGAAAAATTTACAGCACGAGTTTGGTAAATCTATTTATATCTTTATTTATGTATGCTTCGCTTATATGGTCATCGGATGATTTTAGAGGTCAGCTTGATAATTAATAAGATGGCATCTTGACTAAAATACACACGAAACATATTTTTTACTTTTAATAGTTTTGATATATGTTTTACATTGTTATAAATCAGAAATGAGAATTTTATTAAACATGTTAAAATTGGTCAACATGAATTTGACAACTAGAGCCCCTTTAAATGATATGATGTAAAGAGATATGATGTTAAACAATGTTAACGTTATTTCTAAATTAAAATCAAATATAATCAATAGTTTTCTAATAAATCTGTCACTCAAATTATTATTGAGTGATTGCATTAACAATTAACAGATGCGTCCGTTATCTTATCTCTTTTCTGGAATTTTGGGTCCTCAACGCTCTTCAACTTTGTACTTGTTTGGCGATATAACTATTTAGATATGAGCGTCACTGATGAGTTTTATGTAGACGAAACACGCGTCTGGCATATTAAATTATAATCCTGGTACCTTTGATAACTTTTTAGGGTATAAATCAAAATAGAATTTTATTTATATATATATATATATATAGTTGATAGTTCCAAATATATTTTCTTTCATTTGTAACGTACTTATATATATATATCTGCAGCTTATCTTATCTTAATTTCAACTTTTTATACGTTGTTTACGGGACATATTATGACAGACCGTTGTTAGTCCGTATGTGCGTGAGTCCGTTCGTCGTCAACATGTCGATCATTTACTCTAAAATGTTTCTACAAATTTGCATACAACTTGATGAATTGTTTATATTCATTGACGTGAGCTCCCTTTTGTTTTTAATAAGTTTTAGATTTAACGTTTCCGAGTTTTGGTATATAATTTAACTCAATTTTTTATTTTTCCAAGAACTATAACTGATCAATAAAAGTGAGAAAAAAATCGACAATATTAAACTATTTTTGTCCATCTGTTGAGTTAGGCCTTTTTCAATTGATTTCTATATTTCGTTGTTATGTTGTACACCAGAGGGTTGGGATCATGCTAACATGTTAAAGCTCGCCACATTGTGTATGTATGTGCCTGTCCAAAGTCAGGAGCCTGTAATTCAGTGGTTGTCGTTTGTTTATGTGTTACTTTTTGTTTTTTCTTCATTTTTTGTACATAAATAAGGCCATTAATTTTCTTGTTTAAATCGTTTTACATTGTCATTTCGGGGCCATTTATTACCTTAGCCGTATTTGGCAAAACGTTTAGGAATTTTGGGTCCTCAATGCTCTTCAACTTTGTATTTTTTTGGCTTTACAACTATTTTGATATGAGCGTCACTGATGAGTCTTGGGTAGACGATAACGCGCTTACTATATGTATTACTGGTAAATCATAAGGTCAAGGAAATTCGTTTTCACAACTGCCTAAAACATTTATTTTTATTCCCCTAAAGATACAAACACTTTGTTTGCAAGTTTGGCTGTACCTGTTGAAAACTTATATCAAACGGAAATGCACATACTAAATTTTAAGGTAATGCTAATATTTTATTAATGCTGTAATCAGTAATTAGCTTCAGCAGTAAAATAAAGCTCATTTGCATATAATTTGAAAATAAACGAAAGTTTTCTAAACAATTTAGTATGATTAAATTATTATAGAGGTTGGAAATCTAATTAAGGTTCAAATTTGGAATTATTTCATCTGTAAAGGACCATCATATTATTTTTAACTAGTTATTTCATGTAAGAATTTAAGTCTCTATTTTTGTACTATTTTCACATTTCCTGACCGGTGTGATAAAAATATTTCTCCACACTTGTGAAAAATCTGTTCTCGGCAAATACTTGGTTGAAATTTAATTGTGACGTTAAATTTTCTTGTTTTCTTCTGAATTTTCTTATTGTGTAATATGCAATCTGTTTTTGACAATTGAGTGATCGAAATTTAATTATGAAGTTAAATTTTCTTTGTTGCCTCTGAATTTTCTATTGTACCGTAATGAAAAAAAAAACGACCATGCCTGATAACCTCATATCAAAGAACACAACTTTCCGCAAATCTTCGAAAAGGAAGGATAACAACTATTAGGGAAACAAATTCCACTTCTCTAAGTCATGTATTATGATATTTCTCCACTCGTAACAGTTAAATTTTCATCATTTAAAAAGCTCGACAAGCCTCGCGCTTGAAATATTAAAATTCAACTGTCCCGAGTTGATAAATATTGTCACACACTTGTTGCAGAGTTGGAATCTATATTTTTCTTATTAAGATAAATGTAATTTATTACTCAATACTTGGTAGAGCAAACTTGTTTAACAATATTTGATGTTCCTGCATCATTCTCATAATTGAATGTAAACAACATAATTGTTAGTGCACTGTTAGGTTTAAACGTATAAATGACTCCAAATATATTTGTAAGATTTTCCCATACTGCAAGTCTTTCTCCTTAAACAAGGTACTTTCTATTTGTTAGTTTTCTTTAGTTAGAATGAATGATGAGACATAGAAACTTTGACATGTTTTTGACTTTTGTAAGTAAAATATTAGGAATGAAATTAAACATAAAAAAGACATTAGCGTCCCAAATCTTTTATTTCAAGTTCGCATATATTTATGCCATTTTTTGTATCTGTAAAGAAGCATCTCTAAATTTCATATTAAAAGGGTCAAAACCATCTTCCAATTCAAATATCTGAAAACAAAAATATAAAAAACAATAAACAGGATACAGTTTTTTAGTGGGAGATATTATGGACATAATTGTGCAAATCGTTATACAAGCATGTGATTCTGCCGGCCAGAAAAAATAATCATTTTTTCAAAATGGCCACCACACATTTCGGAAATGGCGTCATTACAAATTGGCAATAATTCATTAATCCTTTGAAAGGTGTGTTATATGCAAAATCCAATTTAAGATTTGATAAAAAGTAAATGACAGTTCCTTAATTACGACTAGACAATACATAAATGAAACTAAAGGTGACTTCCTGTTTCAAAATGTCGGCCAAAAAGTCAAAATTTTTAATTTTTATACTTTCAAGCAACTTCACAAGGGATGTAAATCCTTGAAAGATGTGTGATAAGTATAATCCAATGTAAGTTATGATTAAACATTAAAAACAGTTCCTTAGTACGACAAAACAACACATAAATGAACAAAAATTGTGACTTCCGGTTAAAAAATGGCAGCAAATACGTAGAAAATATTTTTATTATTTCCATCAAATTAACAAGTGATAACACTCTTTGTTAATTTTAAATGCCTAATTTGGTTAGAACGACAAGTTGCTTATCTTTTAATTATCTGATAGTTGCCTATACAACAACCCGTACAAGGAAGGCCAGAAAGGTAACATCTACAGTTACCAACACAGCTGTATTTTGGCCTCCGCATTTCAAAATTTCCTGACACGAGGATGCAACGGCAGTCAAAGAAGTCCATTTTGGTTTCCAACTGTCATTCTTTCTTTCATCCGACCCTAGTGCTCATGACTTGGTACATGTACCTGTAGAATACATGAATCAGGCTGAGCCAAAACAACTCCTTCTTGATATACTTATCTTTTGATGTGCTCTGGAAAAGAACCTCTTGTGGGCGGAATTGCATCACAATGCCGCTGCTTCCTGGCAAACAATTCACATCGTGCCTCGCTTCATATTTCAGCCAAAAAAAGTCCTTTACATCTGGAAAACCTTCCATTGTTAGCCAAGCTGACATCTTCCCTTTCTCACGACAATTCGAAAAAGTGCCACATCCACTGAATGCATGGACGAAAGTAAGAGCAGCTACACAAGGACCAAACGCATTTGATATGTCACGTACAGGAAGCCATCAAAAGGCGTTATTCCGTCCATAAGCTATCCACAATTTGTTCTATCTAATTTTGCAATTGCTGCAATTTCTGAAACTTTTACATCTGTGGCAGTACTACATAAAATTACATTTTACAACACTTTTCATAATCATGCCGAACATGGACAAACATTTGTGTATCTGCTTCTTCATGATTACAAGGGAGTAGATAGGAAGTATCTTTATTGAAATTGCAAAGAATATTTTCACCATGAGTAACATACACATTTTTATTAGTCTTTTAAGAAGCAATCGTTGTCATCTTCACAGAGAAAACTACTACAAACCCTTGGTGTTCTACCAGAACCAACACTTTCTATCTGGCACAAGAACCTTGACTTTGTCTTGTCACAGCCTTTTAAGTATTCATTTAGTAAACATCAAATGCAATGTCTACTTTTGAATACTTATCGATGCAAGATTTTATATAAGGCAGTATAACATCATTAGCATAATCATCAAATATTTGTGCCCAACTTTGTGCCCTGGAATTAACCATTGCTGCCCCATCAACGATAAATGCGTCCGAATTTGGATCAGCAAATCGCAGACTGTTTCAAGTAAACCCATTAGCAGCGATTTAATACCACTATTTCAAGTGACATCCTGATATAAAGACGGAGGAGCAGTTTTGTTTTTATGAATAAAGAAATATTCCAAGTACACCTGTCTACTGTGACAAGAAATGAAAAAGATATCGAAATCACTTTTAAGGTTATCTAGCTTTATTTTTTACAAAGATATTTCCAGTTTAATTTTGTCTTCAAAATAGGAAGTTGTTCTTTTTTATTTGGTTATAAAAAGCAGGTACTCCTTCGTTTTGCATTTGCTTCAAAAGATCTTCGTTTTGTTTGGACCAATATCTTGAAGTTTATTTACATATCTTACCTGTTCCCGAATTAACAATTTCCTAAATGGAGTATTTTGTTTTAAAATCTGACGACTCTTCTAGAAATGAATTTCCAAACTCGTCATCACTTTACAATGCCTTTAAAGCTGTTTAAAGAAATCTTTTTGTGTTTTCGTAGAGTCTTCATTATGTCGTTCGTCTGTTGTAGAATGACCCAAACCACTAGATCTTTCAAATTCATCTTCTAGCATACTGACTCCTGGTCCAGGTACCATCCATTTGTCTAAAAGGGATCTTCGGTTAATCCTACGGCACCAACATCCCCCTTCACAATTGTATTAGTCTGTGTTTTTGCCTGATCAATTGTGTTATAAGAAAGACATTTGCTGGTCTTACGGACAGTGAAATTTACATTTTCAAATTCCAGTGCCACCTGTGGATGATGTTCGGGAAGTGAAGTCATAATTCGGAGACGGTCGGTAATGATCTAGCATAATTTACACGATCAAGACCTAAAACAATACGCTTTCGTGCTATATATGGATTTTTGGAAAAGTACGAAATCTCACTCATGAAATGAGCAAAATACCAAAATCAGAAGAAGTTCTTAATTCATAATTGAACGCCAGGAATTAAATTGTGGTCGTGATGACTCTATTTCCTTACACCAGTCTTTTAAATCGTTGAACGCCACAGAGTCATGGCATAATTATATATTCTGAGTTGAGCTTTCATAATCCGAAATTAACAATTCAAGCAAAATACATGCGGTTGTCTAAAATGCCTGTCTAGTTCTAGGTACATTTGAAAATACATAAAAAGAATCTGCTGTTATTGGTGTTGCAATATTGGCTTCAGTAAGACGAAATGTCCATCCCCTATCCCGCAATATATCACCCATAGTTTCATAACAAGTCATTTCAATGTGCCATCCACCAAACACGACGATACACTTATCTTTTCCTTACAAATCAGGCCATTCCCACTGAATTTGATTTAGACATTTCCAGAAGTGTCTGATCTGTAGTTACAATTGATGAAATTGACCACATTTTTGCCTTAATTATCGAATTCCTGAGAAATGCTTGGTAGTGCATACAAATCACTCTTGATGTCTATAAATAGTTTACACATGCGCAAAAGTGTTAAACACATGTGTAGCATAACCTTGAAAAATGTTATTAAACCAATTTATAATATCATTAGAAATCTAAAAACACTAAATATATGTTAAATAGTTCAAATGGTTTTGAAAGAATTTTGTTACATTTTCGCGCATGCGCAAATAATGGATATGTCAAATATTAATTTTTAATAAATATGTGATGTTAGGAATGTATCCACCTAACCAGGTAATTGGTTTTTACTAAAAGAAGTTCAAAGAAAAGTTTTCCAGAAAAATCATTATTTTCAAACTAAAAAAAACAGCCATTTTAGAAAATGGCCTTGGCCATCTTGAAATTTTTTTTTTTAATGGCCGGCAGTTATTTCTTAAAAAGTATATAATAATGATGCTTTGTGGTAATTTTCATGCTTGTATCATCATTTGCGCAATTCCCTCGATTTTGCTTGCTAATATCTTCCACTATTTCTATACTAATGTATACTTCATTAAACGCTTGCATCAGATTCCATTCAATTTCACAACTGATCTCAACTATATTGTATATATATGGCAATTAATTATATATGAGAGCATTAAAAAGATTAATATCTCATATAGGATTGAAACAACTAGCTAATGCATTATTTACTTCACAATTTTGACGTTTGAGTTTGTATTAAAGCAAAGTAATTTATAATTCTATGACAATTAAATAGACCCTCAATATATAAGATTGTTTTAAAGCTTTGATTTAAAATGTATTATTAAATATTTTAAAGAAACAAGAATGTGTCCTCAGTACACGAATGCCCCACTCGCACTTTCATTTTCTATGTTCAGTGGACCGTGACATTGGGATAAAAACTCTAATTTGGCATTAAAATTAGAAGGATCATATCATAGGGAACATGTGTACTAAGTTTGAAGTTGATTGGACTTCAACTTCATCAAAAACTACCTTGACCAAAAACTTTAACCTGAAGCGGGACAGATGGACGAACAGACGGACGGACGAACGGACGAACGGACGCACAGACCAGAAAACATAATACCCCTCTACTATCGTAGGTGGAGCATAAAAATAGAATTGGCAATGAATGTTTATAACAATAAACAAATTCTTAAACATAAACAAGATGCGGTATTAGTGTAAATTAAACAACTCTTCAGCGCAGTTTAAATGATGTAAACAAATTCCAAAACTCGTTTTTAATTTGCTCTTATCGTAGAAATAGTAAAAAATATCAGAATAGCTAAATGACGCTTTTAATATCTAATATAAATGTATTCGTCCATTCATAATAGTGAGAGAGGTGTGCATGAATTGAAGAGTTTTTGCCTCTTTTTTTTTTGGTGTCACAATAAGGCTGGATGATTTGAGTATTTTAAAAAAGTGAAAAACTTCAATATTTACAACTCGTGATTTATAGAAATACATGCAGGCTATTCATCTGAATTGCATTTTGTCAATCTAGTTAAGAGGAAAACCAATATTATTTTTAAACCTCAAAAGAGTACAAACTATCTGGCTAAATATATCATTAAAAGAGGGTCGAAATAATACCAAAGGGACGTAACATTTCGATTGTAAACCTTCCATTTAAAACTAAGACGCACTTATCTAACAGCGCCTACAAAACAATTATTTATCTCCACGTTTATACGATATTCCAAAGCTTCTGTGTGCTTTTATATGACTAAATATAATTTTGAAGAAGTTACTTTATACATTAACTTGGTTGCTTATTCACAAACTTAACATAAAGTTCCAAATATTGTGAATACGTGACCCAGTTTACACATCTATAGCATGTAAAAAAGATGTGTTTAGTTCTAATTATTCTTAGCAGAACATTTTCAATATTCAAATACCATGTTTTATTCATTGTCTTCTAATTATCAGCAAATGAACAAAAAATGTCATAACTATTGAGTTAGCCACCATAATGACTTTCTGAAATCCATAAATGTGCGATTTTAATGTAAACGTATAAAAGGAAATGGCACATAACTCATAAAAACTACTTTTTAATGAGATATTTCCGAATTCGAAGCGAACAAGTAACATAAGAATTATGATAATTCGAAATGCGGTTCCTGTTTTACAATAATACTATTTTAGCAAATGTACATATAACTATATATAAATTCATCTCATCGAAAATTTTAGTTATGCCATCAAAGTTTGTTGGAGCGGTATGTATATTGTATTATTGTAGTTATTTCGCTTGTCATTTTGTCGTCTGCGACTTACCATTAAATTTGCACTTACTATGAGAAAACGAATGATGCCACATGTGGATCAGGACCATCCCGATGCACTTGAAATCAATATCAGTATTGTGTGTGGTTAGTTTTGCTTAGTCTTTAGATTCATATCTAGAGTCTTGAGACCGCTGTTAGTCTTTTGTGTTTTTTTGCCAAGATGTTGTCCGTTGCCCCTATAACGAAGTAGTTTTGTGTTTTTTTTTTATCATTTGTCTATTTGTGTGGGTTTTGCGTCATAATCATGTAAAAAAAAACTTATCTCTATTAATGATTCAAAATAAATTGATTAACAGTACTGGCAAGTCAAAAGCAAAATCCTTACATTTATTATCTATATACTCAATGATTATATTGATACATTGATCTGGAATTAATCTAATCAAAAGTGATTGAATATAAAAAGGGAAAATATTATTGCCTCCCCCCTCATTGTTCCTTCATAATTAAGAAAGAGATTATCAACATTAAAATTAATAAAGTCGCTGTAGGCACTAAAATGCCTTGTTTTGAAAACATTTCAGACACTTGTGAATTTAATTTGTGTAATGGAAAGTCGTTCTGATTTTTGTACAGATTTAAAAATGTTGGCTAATTATAATGTACAGAACATAGATTTCTATTAACAATATTCGACAATCTCTATTATTTGATTGCTTTTTTTTTTTTTAGATAAGATTGTTATTTTCGATTTGAATTGGTAGGTTTAAAACAAAATTAAGTCAGAATAGATCAATTTAAAATGCAAACTTATACAGATTATATCCTTCATGAAATATATATATATATATTAACGTGCTTATTACTAAATTAACGTCGTGTAAAACTAAGACTTGTTTACTGTGTTATCAATATTATTTTCCTTAAAGAGGCTCGCGGGTATGAACAATTCAGCAAAAAATTAAACATTTATTTTTTCATTACAAATTTTGTTTATCACACTATTAGTTATTACTTAATAATATGGTACAAAAATTTCCCAGACAAATCGATTTGGTTTGGCCTCTGATGACTTTTTTTTTTTTTTATATCATTGAAAAAGCTCCAAACTATCTCCCTTTGGTGCCAACATGTAATTTTTTGACATTTAAATTGAAATATCTTTTTTAACTCATTTGTGACCTACATTTTTTATTATTGTTTTCAAACAAGCTGTACATAAACTAAATAATTGTAAAATTTAAGCCATTTCTGTAATTTAATTCTTTTTTCATTTCGATATTACCAATATTTCTCCTATTATTTCAACAGAAAAACAGGACATTAACAAAAATGTATGCTTCTTTCGGAGGCAGATTGTGATCGCAAATGAACGGTGACCCCATATTGTTATTTTATATTTCTATTAGGTATAACTTTAGCCTTTTCAATAGTTGTCTGGCGCGAAAAGGACGATAACTCAATTTTAGAATTTAATATTTTTGGAGACGGTCAATTTCCGGAATTCCATGCTTGATCATCCCGATTTTTTCTTTGGCCGTTGACAACAGAATTATTGCTGCAATCTTTGACAATAAGGTATATTTAACAAGGCAGTATAATCAATGTATTATCGTGGTATCAATATATGTTAGAAATGTTAGATACCTGAATTATTTGTAATTTTGGCAAGGACAATTCATCACGTCCCCTGAAAACATGATTTTGTAAAATATCACTTATCGGCATCTCCGGGCGGCAAGCCAGATTAATTTCCTGATAATCTTTACTACAGCATTCTGATTGTTATTAATTGCTACATATTACCGCTTTTTTGTAAATCGATGTTTGTTTACATTATCAACAAATGTGAGTAACATTCTAGGTCGAGTTGTCGTTCGTGGTGTATAGTTTGTTCCAAACCATTGTTTGTTTCTGGTACAGGTTGGCAGTTGTTTATCAACAATAAAGTTGTTGCAACATAAACACATGTTATTTTCAGTGTGTAAGTGTGTTTTTTCTTTCTTTCTAATTAGTTATGATTGTTTATAAAAACAAAATGTTTTTAAATTCATTTGGAAGACAGGATTGTCATATAATTGTTATTTCCCTTGTTTAAAAATAGAAGTTGCGTGTTTCTATATTAAACGATTTGCATGACACTGTTTAGTACATATTTGTTAAATAATATAGATATTGCTGTTTTGAATTCATTGTTAAAAAGAATTATATATGTTCTAAAATTCAATATTTGCATCGTTGCTTATCATTTATAACCTTTGTTGAAAGACTTAATCATTTTAGATAAGTTGTTTGAAAATATTGTTGGTTGCAAACTTCCTTCTGTTGTTTGATTGAAAGCAGTCAATGGCGCTTTTCAAGGACTGCCAACGCTAATACTGTGTATGGTTTGTAACAACATTGAATGATTGAGATGTTTATGAACTGACATTCAGACCGACCAAGGGAAGCTGTGCTCTGCCGGATGCGTGCTCAATTATTGGAGTCATTCAATGCTACATTTCTCTACTTTAGGTCTACATAATAAAAATTGTACTTATTGAAAAAAAATATATATTGATTTCATTTATTTTATTTAGATAGCGCTATCACATTCGGCATTCATCGTATTTTTATTTATCAGTTGTCAAATTAGACCAATCTGTGGTCTGCATCCCCTGCATAATTGATCCTTTTACATACATGTCAGGGGCGCATTACGTTTGCGCGCATTTGGGGATTAAAATGTTTTACGTTTGCGCGCAGCTTTTGATAACATTTGCGCGCATTCATTTTACAGGTAAATTCAGGTAAAAATTTAAATTAAATTACAATTGACTATATATATTTTTCATTTTCATAATAAACATGACTATCAATTATTAATTTTGAAAATATTTCTTAATTCAAATTGTAATTTGTTCATATAAAATTGTAAAACAAATTTTAAAGTGAGCATTATAAACTCCGTAGTATAGCTTAAGACATACATGTAACTTCATTGCGAATGTTTCAGAATAAAAAGTGTTTCAATGAATAGTGATCGTTTTTAAATTTAGTAAATAATTTAAGTTATTTTTTTAAAGTTACACCAAGGCACAAACATGGAGTTTCGGCACGTAACAACATGCGAAGTAATGAATTTATCAATTATACCTTTACCTTTTTTAAGATTAGCTATGTTTAAGCATTTTAACAATTTTATCTGTATAGATTTCTAGGATTTAGTGCTTGTGCAAAATAAAACGGAATTATCTTGCTCGAAATACCACTTCCACCTCATCGTTGGTGAGCAGGGTAAATAATTGAACAAATTATAAATAAATAAGTATTATTACCTGTATTTTACCTGGGTTTACCTGTCAAAAAAATGCGCGCAATTGTAATCAAAAGCTGCGCGCAAACGTAATGATTTTTGCGCGCAAATGTAGTGGTAATGCGCGCAAACGTAATGCACCGCATGTCAGACCCCACTCCTTTATTTCTTTAGTTATTTGGTGGACACAATGAATTGATTCCCAGTTCCCTCCCCAAACTCCTACTTCACTCCATATTCTGTTCCTCTGCACTCTTATTTTTTCATCAACAAGAATTATCCCTGTTTTATCAAACTTTTCTCACGAATAAGACCACCCTGCATCAAGCTTTCATCCATCAAATTCTCATTTCTCGTCCTCTTATTCCACCGTTTCCATAATTCTGTCCAACCCCTTTAAAGTGTCCCAATGACTCGCATCCATTAACAACCCATCATTCGACAAATTATATTAAACAACCTGATTTGTCTCCTATATGCAAAAATTACGAGTCAGGTTTTTTTGCTTAAATATTAATGGCAATTTTTTTCACACATCTCGTTTTTGAACTCCCATGCGTATTTGTTACTATCAACTATATGGCATCAATGCACACATTTCAAACGATCTTTTCACAAAACCACAAAAATTGCATAGCAAATACATTTTCGGGATTTTTAATAAAGTTTACTTTGCGAGCACAAAGTGAGGAATTAATTATAAAACAATTTGGTAAAGCAAAATAAATATCTAAAAGATGTTTTAAAAATAGACTATAGTGGATGAGCTACCCCTTCGTGTAACAAGATTTATCTCTCCTGGGATTTAAACACATTGAGATTGAGATTGAACTGTTTCCCTTTGATAACAACCAGTTCCAAAGCAAGATTATTTGTTTGATGATTTTTAATTGATTTACAATATTTTGATAAAGGAAAAGGATAATACTTTCAATTTCGAGGTCTCACAAAGGCTTTTTCACCTTCTATTCTAATTTTACATTAAAAACCCAAATTTAGATAAAAAGGCTAGTATAAGATAAGGTTTAATCATAGAAAAAAATTGCAAAATCCTATATTAGAAAAAAAAGTTGATTTAGACCCGCGAGCCCCCTTAAGCAGAAATAATAGATAATTGACTTTTAACAATTTCAAATATAATGAATATAGTAAAACAGTTTTGATTGACACATTGTTTATCTAAATGAATTCTATAATTGAGTGTTTTAACAATGTCATTTCGATTGTACATGTGTAGTTGAGTATTCTAATATGACGTGCTTCTTTCGCTTCGTAAACAACACCGTGATAAAGTTCTCGATATATCTATACTTAGCGCAGACTCCAAGATGTACACAAATGGCTGTTTAAATATGCCTCCCACGTAAATCCACATGTATCGTAACCTATGTGTAAACGGTTGTGGAATTCGCTGTGTTAACAATTACAATTGAATAAAACCCTACACAACATTTATTCTGATTCTGATGCATAACAAAAAGAATTTACACATTAGAGAACGGAAAAATGGACAAAAACAAAATAAATTAAAATTCCGCGAAATTCCAGTAATGATTTTTGCGCATTAACGTCATTTCAAAACATGACGTCATACGAATGAAAACGTCAAAGCTGAAGGTTTTTCTATTGCGTTTACCTTCTAAACTCGGATACAATTGCATTAACGCTCAGGATAAAATTCGAATATCACGGCCCAGGCCATGTGTAAATTTCCAACAAATCTATGGCCTCCATGAATTATTTCTTAATTGTACAATACTGAGGCTAGATAAGAAAATGAAATATAACAGATTTAACGATCTTCAGGTGAAAAATACTATTGTAATTCAAAGTCTACTTAAAATAAATCTTAAACGACAAATTTGTTTATCGAGATTATTAGGAGGGTTTATCGCAAGCAATGCCAACTACCTAGGCGTCATACATTGTGATTATATAGAACAAGCTGTATGGCAGCAAATATATGGAATACCTTGCAGATCAGTTTTATCGGTCTTATGTAGAATAGACTTATCATGCAAAAACTTTGATATAATATCTTTTTACACATCTAAATATTGAAAACGATAAGACTGAATTTTTACGCCAGGTTACATACATCATCGAGAATAATACACATAAAACATATACGTAGTCGTATATTTTTATGGACGCCATTAAAAAAATCACACTCTTTTATATACTAGGCTAGACCCGTGACATCTCGAGTCCGTGACTTAACTCAAGAATCTCGTCCTATTTTAAGCCTAGATATGTAGAATTCGTACATGCAGATTATAATTAGGTGCACAGTAATTCCATGCATAATGACGAAGATCAGATGTGAATAGTACCCGTATTTATAGCAAATCCTGAATACATCCTTCGGTTATGCACCTGACAGAGGTGGAACGTAGAGATTAAGTGACAGATATCAGGTAATTTTGTGACATATACTGTATCGCATTCGATCCGGAACTTGTTAATAAATTGTAATATTAATTACGTGGAAAACAAAAGGGCCTAAATGGTATAATTCATAAACTACAATATTGTCCTATATCAATTATATGAAAAGTTAAATTCTGCGGCAGTATGTAGACTGAGTATGTGAGATAGTGTAAAACAGAAAGTCTCCGAGTTTGGATATTTGTATATTTTGTAAACAAATTGTCGTTTTCTGTGGAAAAATAAATGTTTCAAAGACAAATTAAGAAAATACAAAACACTACATTTAAACGTCATATTAAAGATATTTCCTAATATTTTATGGTTTCAGAGCTGTTACGGCTGACTAGAATTAGTGGCTATCTTTAGAATGTATAGTAGTATAGAAGTTTAAGGATTTCGTGGTTACAGGTGATCACAAAATGAAATGTTCAACGAATGACAATTTCTCTATAGACTTGTATGTAGACTTTATCAAAACCACGAAATTTAATATCCACGAACATGTTAGTTTTCCCTAATCCACGAAAATTAATGAATCCATAGTATTTGTAGGTTCTAAAAGCGATGTTAAATATAACATACACATAGAAATTTCAGTCATCGATTTCACGCGAATTTAAATTCGTGTGAATCTCACGTGAAATTTACATTAACGAGCTTTAACATGTCACTCTAGTGAAATTAATTTATGATAGTTTCACAAGTATCTTATGTTTCTGACGTGAAACTGGTTTTCAAATTCAATTACAGAAAAAGGCCTTGAATGTGTAGGTAAATGTTATATCTTTAGTTAACTTGCTTGCTAGCTGAACCGTGAAGTCATTATTATGTTAAGATTACTCCTCTTCTTTAAGAGTAAACTACTCCGACAGACAACCAATATAATTATATAACTGTATGTAACTTAACAACTCTGAAAGGAGGGTAGTGTACCTGATCTAAACAAATTTCACGATTCAGCTAGCAAGTAAGCTTACCAAATATATTACTTTTATCTACAACCTCAAGACATTTTGCTTTAAAATCATGAAAAATGCTTAGGTCTAATTTAGTCTTAGATGCACGAATTTTTCTATTAACTGTTAGTGGCTTTGGAATAGTTGGCAGTAACTGCAAGTACTCTCAGATCTATACGCAGTGTCTTTTTGTTGTTGGGATGTTCAAGTACCCGGCCACGGAATCTCTTTGTGTTTTTAGACGTATTTCGTTTTGTATCCATCTAATGACTTAAGTCTTTTTAACTGATTTTAATAGTTCGTTCTTATGTTGTACTGTCACACAACCGCTAACATATTTAACCTCGTCTTATTATGTATGTATGTGCCTGTTACAAGTCAGGAGTCTGTTATTCGTTGATTGCCGTTTGTGCTGTTTTATATATTTTTTATTAGTCAATTTTCATTGTATATAATTTATGCCATTATTTTTCTCGTTTGAACTATTTTATGATTCGGTGCTTTTTATAGCTCACTATACGATATGGCCTGTACCTGTCCTAAGGTAACGTACGATTTTTCATTTTTGTCCCATTTTGTCTTTTGTGAAGAGTTGTGTAATTTGCAATCACACAACATCATCTTATTTTATACAATTGTTTTTTACAGTTCATGCATTATTGCTTGCAATACGATATTCCCTTTCACAGATCAAACAATAGAAAACAAAACAAAAAACGGAAATGGTCATGACGATCTAAAAAGCTCTTGAAGTTACCGAATTTAGAAAAGACATCTTTGAAAATAACCTGAACCTTTTGCTAGTTTTATTATGATGCTTCGTGCAAAGCAGTTTTCATAACAAAACATGCGACAATTATATTTGCCCCTTTTGTAGATAAAGTAATAATGATAAAATTACAAAGAAAGGCCACAAATGTCCTAAATGCTTTATTTCTAGTTCGCATATATTGAAGCCATTAGTTGTGTCAGTGAAAAAGCATCTCCAAATTTCCATATCAAAAGGTCCCAAATCATCTTCTAATTGAACTGCCTGAAAAAGTAAAAAAAAAGAAGAAAATAATGATCATAAAAAGTTTTGCTAAGTCGGCAAAAATCGAATTCAAAATTAATTCATATAGGAAAAAGTTAATAAACACGGATAAAATGTTCCTAACGGATAATTTTGGTTTTCTTCTTCACTATCATATCATGAGACTTACTCCCCGGTTCAACTTACAGTGAGTTATAAAGCAACAGTAATACACTGCTGTTCATACGTCATACATCGATTGAGAGAAATATCATAGCAAACTAAAACCGAGGGCATCTATAAGAACATCAACTATGATAGGTGAACAATGAAGTAGCAGAAACACTGAAGTGCAGCAAAAACGAAACTATCGGATGGTTGACACTTGTGTACTAGGACCTTTGTACCATTTCGGTTCGCCTGTGATTCCAGCAACTATGTTTATGCGGTTTTTATTACTAAGTTTTTAGTTTTATGTAGACTGTGGTGTGTCTATCATTGTTTTTTCTTTTTGTTTGTCATAATTTTCGGGTTTTCTTCTACTTATGCCATTTGATTGTCCAATTGGTAACTTCCTCCTCGTTTTTTTTTGTAATATCGTTTCTTTTACATTGTATAGCAATAAAATAAGATTCAAAGAGGCATCTGAAAAATCAAATAATAAAAAAGTTTAACATTTATTTACTGACAGGTCTGTAAAATATTTATATTCATGATTTGCAAATTCAAGGTTGAAATAGATATATTGATCTGCTATTAATCTAAAGTACTGGTATATGAATATGACAGTTAACGTTATTATTGTCTGAAATGTACTTTTGATCTATTTATGAGAATCGTTTACTTACATATCCGATGTCGGTTTTTATTACTTTATCAGGATATTTCCTTTTCTGATTTTTCCACTTTGCTATCATAATTTTAGCTTCCAATGATTTGACACACAGGAAAGCTACGAAAAGAATACAAAAAAGCAACACCTTTCTCCCATAAAGTAAATCCACTAGAAAAAAGACTATCAACGATAATAAAAATAAAGTTGATGCTAGCACGATACCCCCTTTAAAGGAAGGCATGTCAATTCCTCTTGAAGTTTGTAATGTAATGAACGCTGATTTTTTCTGTTTTAAAATCTCAGACAGAAAAGGTTTATAGATTATTATAAAAATTGTATTTCCTTTGTTAATTTTTAATGATATCTGACTATTTAAAATAGTTCTTATGGTTGGATTTAAATTTGAAGGTATCTCAAATTCATTCAATGTACAAGTCAATTGATAACTTAAAATAGATTATCGTGTGTGAAACGGGATATCGTTGACAAAGAGAAAGAAAAAAACAATTACATTTAAACAACTTGAAGAATTATTAATTAACATACAAATATACTGACTATTCAAATGATTCTTTTTAATTAATTCTTTTTTAAAACGGCTGTACCTCATGTAGATTATAAATGTGAAGTGGAGTAAAGTGCAGTACTCAGTCTCGTTTCATAAGGAATGGAATCTTCAACAATTAGTTGTTCGAGATAGTCAGTTGATTATTTAACTGGTTACTAATTAGAAATAACATAGTTTTAACGGGTCATGAGAAACTAAACTAGTTTAAAATACAGATGAAATTGAATGGAGGTTATTTTTCAAATTACATTTCATAGTCACAAAAATACTTAACTGCAGCAATTACAATATAATCTAGATATTTTAGGTACAATTACAGTTTCAATAAAATGAATGCCACTGACAATCGAAAGTGTGCATACTGCCAAGAACACACAGAAACAATTGACCATTCCTTTAGAGATTGTTCAAACATTAACTGATGAATTGATCCTTGGTTTTTGTCTCATGGTAAAAGTGTTCTATTTACCATAAAACATAGACTGTTTGGGGATATTTCATTCACTTGTATGCGTTAATTTTTACAACTGATCTCAACTATATTGCACATATATGGTTGAAACTGAAAACTGATATAACTTGAGTTTTAATATAAGTACACTATTTTGAGAGTATAAAAAACTATAAGAAAAGATATTTTTTTATTAATTTATCATGTAGGAATAAAACGTCTAACATGACTTATGCGATGATATTGAAATATAACGGAATACGAAGAGCCAAATATACACCGTTTTGAAATGTCTTTGATATTTTTCACTTCACAATATTGAAGTTTGACGCAAAGTTATTTATAACAGATTATGCAATGTGCAGGTTTGATCTTCCCCAGTCACACGCACGCACACACACTTTGTTTAAGTTGTGAAGATGTATATGTACCCTTCCCCTACCCTTACGGACAAACTCTTGCATGTGGCCATGTAAGAAGCACCCTCTGGGATCACCACATCTCCTCCAAAAACAAGAATGCTGCCGCTATACATGTGATGTGCACCTTACCGGAATGTGATTGTTGTGAACACCAACACAGACATTTATTTATAGAAACAAGGTACTAGAACCGTGATTTGTATTAATATGGGTAATGCATTGTTCAGTTTGAAAAAATCTACACCTACAGGATTGTGGTCGCTGAGAAAGGCACTCTCGGGGTACGACATTGTGAAGTTTTTGAACAGCTTCTTCTCATCCCCAAACACAAATGCGGTAGCTTTGAATATTAACACAAGCAACCAGAAATAATAAAACCAACACAAACAGTGTTTTATAGGAAGAAGGTACTTATTTAAACCGAACCCAAGTTGTGTATCACCATGAACATTTCAAGTTTTCAAGACGCACTAGTGTAGGTTTCTCTAGCATAACCTCCTCATACGATATTGCAGGGCTTTTATTTGTTATCATGATTTGAAACAGGGATTTTGTTTACAGTGATGCTATTGAACCCAAAGAGGGACGAAAGATACCAGAGGGACAGTCAAACTCATAAATCGAAAATAAACTGATAACGCCATGGCTAAAAATGAAAAGGACAAACAAACAAACAATAGTACACATGACACAACATCGAAAACTGAAGAATAATCAAATGTCCATAAAAAAGAGGCCATCATAATTTGGTTGACCGATATGGATATTGTATAATTGTAAATTTGTCATCTGAGACATTTACACTTATCATGAACCATACGAGTTGTGCCACATGTGGAGTAAGACCATCTTGATGAATTTGAGATCACAATTATTATTTTGTGAGGTTAGTATTGTTTAGTCTTTAGATTCCTATCTGGTGTTTTGAAACTGTTGTTGGTCGTTCGTGTTTATTTTTTGCCAGGTGTTGTCTGTTGTATCTATTACTTATGCCTTTTGATTGTCTTGTATCTTTCGCCATTTTTTTTTTATTTTTGTGAGTTTGTGTAATAATCCTTGAAAATACTCACCTTTATTAGCGTTTCTAAATGAAAAATGCAACATTTTTACAGGCATCGTACATATATTTGAGGCATGAGTTAAAAAATAAAATTTTACATTAATTTTGTGATCTGCATACCTTATATGTTTAAAATGGATATATTGATCTGACATAGACAATGATAGATTAACTGAAAAGTATATGAATATAAAATGAAATATTGTTCACGTGTAATTGAATGAATACACACTTTTACTAAATTATAATCCTGGTACCTTTGATATCTATTAACACCACTGGGTCGATGCCACTGCTGGTGGACGTTTCGTCCCCGAGGGTATCACCAGCCCAGTAGTCAACGCTTCGGTGTTGACATCAATATCAATAATGTGGTCATTTTATAAATTTCCTGTTTACAAAACTTTGAATTTTTCGAAAAACTAAAGATTTTCCTATCCCAGGCATAGATTACCTTAGCCGTATTTGTCACAACTTTTTGGAATTTTGGATCCTCAATGCTCTTCAACTTTGTACTTGTTTGGCTTTATACATATTTTGATATGAGCGTCACTGATGAGTCTTATGTAGACGAAACGCGCGTCTGACGTACTAAATTATAATCCTGGTACCTTTGATAACTATTTACTCACATTACACGCGAATCAATGAATGTGTTTGTAGATAGATGTGTTTCGTGTTCTGTTAAATTGTTCCTTTTAAAATTGTTACACGATGATGACTGCTGTACCCATATTTTGACTATTTTATTTATTATGTCTGTTTAGTTCACGCATCATTGTAAATATAACGGAATTTGATGAGACTGTCATCAATGTAAGAGGTTTAGCGCTTTGAAACCAGGTTTAATCCACCATTTTCTACATTTGAAAATGCCTGTACCAAGTCAGGAATATGACAGTTCTTGTCCATTCGTTTTTGATGTGTTTTGTCATTTGATTTTGCCATGTGATTATGGACTTTCCGATTGGATTCTCCTCTGAGTTCAGTATGTTTGTGATTTGACTTTTTCCTTCGCTGGTTTTTATAACTTTTTCGGGATGTTTCCACGTCCGATAAATGCACCTTGATTTCTGATATTTCGACCAAATTCCATGACGTAAAATGTTGTTACAATAGCAAAACCCCAATACAAAATATTTATCCCATAATGTAAATCCTCGATAATTAAGGAACACACTATCAACCATAAAAAGATTAAAGTCGCTGTCAGAACTTCTTTGGTTTAAAAACATGTAAGATCCTCTTGAATGTAATTAGCGTTATAGAAAGTCCTTCTGGAAATGTATAGAATTAACAAATTATGTTTAATTACAGTAATTAAAGTTTTTGCACAATATTGAACGCTGAACGTTAGTTTTGTTACATTTTTACCTAATTTGTCTGTTTGTTTTGTTCACACATCGTTGTCAATAGAATGGAATTTGAAGTGACTGTCATACAAGTGAGACGTTTAGCTAGTTTAAAAACAGGTTTAATCCACCATTTGCTACATAAGAAAATTCCTCTTCCAAGTTAGAAATATGACAGTTGTTGTCCCTTCATTTGATGTGTATGAGATTTCTATTTTACCATTGGGTTAGGGACTTTCGTTTTTGAATTTTTCAGTATTTTTGTGATTTTACTTTTTACAGAAAATTGATTTCCATTGTCAATATTCCACAATCACTATTATTTATTTTTTAATAGTTTTTTTAAATACGATTATTATTTTCACTCTTAATTGGTAGTTTTGTTTAAGTTAGAATATATATATATCAATTAAAAAAAGCCAACTTATACTGATAATCTCCTTCCTAGGATTTAGATATTAAAGTGCGTATTACTGAATTAATGTCATTTACAAGTGGACCTTTTTTTTTTACAGTGCTGTCAAATATGTTTCCCATAAAGTAAAAAGAATAGATAAATGACCTGTAACAATTTGAAATATAATAAATCTAGTAAAACAGTTTTGATTGACGAGGTGTAAGGAAGCTAAAAAATGAAAACCGTTTTTGTCGGTACGTTGTCAGTTGACGAGATGTAAAATAAAAAAATAAACAATTAATCATTCCAATCCATTTTCCAGCCGGTTTCATCTACTACGTTTTGTATATAATTGAGATCTAGTTACAGCGAAACAGAAACAGTCGAACAAAGAGAGATAACCAATACTGTCATAAGTAAAATGTAATGTGATAATTACCATGTTACCAATTCACTAACCATACATAGTTGATATACGTATACAACATTTTAAAGAACATTTTCCTCCTAAAAACAACCATAATTTCTAATCAACTATAAGCTAAAAGCTAGAAGACATCGCCAAGGAATTTGTTTTTGACTGTTAAGGCTGCTTATTAATATCATTATTGTTTGAAGTTAATTGTACATTGAGGTTCTGCAAAAAGAAATCACGAATGCACCAAAAAGTAAAATCACAAAAATACTGAACTCCGAGAAAAAAACAAAACGGAAAGTCCCTAATCAAATGATAAAACACATCAAACGATTGGAAAACAACTGTCATATTCCTGACTTGGTACAGGCATTTTCAAATTTAGAAAATGGTGGATTGAATCTGGTTTTATTTATAGCGCTAAACCTCTCACTTGTACAACATTCTAGCTTACTCCATTTGCAGAAAATGACATCTGTAACAAACATAGATTTTTAGCTACCTCTATACAAGCAGAACCAAATACAATGGAATGGCTCCCAAAGCTGCACAATTTCCTTACAAATATAGATTTATTTAGTCTTCAAGCCATAATACCACTTCTAAACAGTCTAGTCTACTTACTAGTACACTTAGTACAATCAAAATCATGGCAATGAATTGTTCACTTAAGGCCTTTAAAAATAGTGGAATTATTTACTTTTGGAGTGTAAAAAAGGAGTAGGTTCAGTAAGACCCCTTATTGGCCTCAAAATATAGCAGCTTTAGAAAATTGTGAAAATGTAATCGTTTAGATATTTATTGCAAAGTAGAATGCTTCTGCTACATGAATATGGGCTGTTTTGACAACACAATGCACATATATCGGGTACTAGCATCATTAAGTCATGCTAAATTACTGAAATCTTCACAATTGTAGCATTTTGGTTAAATTTTAGACGGTTCCCGTCTAAAATGAAAGTGGCCGCATTCGTGTTCATTCATAATATTGAAATATAAGTTGTATTTGATGATATTACATAATATATATAAAGGTTGAGGATGAACGCGGATGCGGCCACTTTCATTTTTGACAAAAACCATCTGAAAAGTGACGATTTTTGGCATATTTGATAGATTTTTCATATTTAAGCTTGAATAGGGGCGTTTTAAATGACTTATTTAGTTAAAATCTTCCACATTAACTAATTGAATCAATTGAAATACTCCTTTGTAGTAAGTCAATAAATTGCATGCTTATATTGATGATTTCGAATCTGGGACAAAGTTTAGATTTTTCTACCCTTTATACTAATTGCCTCATAATCTTATTTAGATAACATTCACATACCTCAATAAATGAGCATTTAAATAGTCAGAACACCAAAATTTATGTTTGAAATCTTTTAGATCACTTTTTAGTATCAACAAACAAAATAACTATGTCAGTTTTACTTGCTCTGATACTATTATTGCCGTTGAATTTTTACTAGAAAACATGTTTGTTTGCTGTGGAGATTCCGTATATCGTTAAGTTATTGGAACGGGAAATAACTTTGCACCTTTTATTGCGAACCTGTTTCAGAATAGTTATGAGTTACAATTCATGACTAAAATCAACCAAGACCAATCGGAACAACATCTGATTCAAAAATTTATTAACACTTTTAGATATTTAGTTGATATATCGGCTATCAATAATGACGACTTCAGTATGTACACTAAAGCGATTTATCCTGCCGAACTTACTTTAAATAAAGCTAATACAAACTATAAACACTGCACTTCCCTGGATCTTGATATCTATATCTTTAACTGGAATGTTAATGCAAATATTTAAAGAGATGATTTTTTATTTTCTATCATTAAATATCAATTTTTAGATGGTGACGTCCCTTGTTACTATACATCTTATGGTGTTTATATATATGAACTTGTTCGATTCGCTCGTGTATGTAACAACGTATTTGATGTTAACGAAAGAAATCTCTGTAATCTAAAAAAAAATCACCGGAGTTTTCGATATCACACACTAGTCAAAACATTTACTTAATGTTATCATCGATACTATACATCATTCGTAAATATAAATCAACAGTATCTTATACGTTCAGGGATTCATATCGTTTTTGGTAATATTCTTTACAAAGCACAAACGTGTCGGTATTCATCACAAAATCTAACCAAACCTTTAAACAGACTTATTAAGAAGGGAATATAGTTACGAAACTGTTGTCAGGTCATTAAGGATGTCATATTTCGGTATTAACATTGATTCACTCATAGGGTCGTTGCCTCGGAAGTAAACACATTCATTCTTAAACCAGTTACTAGCATGATATGGGTTATGTTCTTCTCATATATTTTGTGATGGTATGATACTTAACACCTATCGGAAGGAATTGGGCTTGATTTGCATATGCATAAAATATTTCAATAAGTTAAATTGAAATCTGGAGCTGGCATGTCAGTAACTGCTAGTAGTCCTTTGTTTATTTATATACCATTGACATGTTGCTTACCTCTTCTGACTCGTAGTTCTTTTAAACTGAATTTTACTGTGCATATTTTTGTATGTTTCTTTTTTCTACATTAGCTAGAGGTATAGGAAGATGGTTGAGATCCTCTGGCCTGTTAGTCTTGTAAGTTTTTAATTTTAATTCAGTTTTGTGTTTTGAGTTTAGTATGACGTCCATTGTACTGAACTAGTTCACATTTTATTAAGGGGCCAGCTGATGCCCACCTCTGAGTGTGGATTTTTTCGGTGCGTTGAAGGCCAATTGGTGGCCTTCGGCTATTATCTGCTCTTTTGTCGGGTTGTTGTCTCTTTAACATATTCCCCATTTCCATTTGCAAATTTTAACAGACGTTAAACAGAATTGGACTTCTGCATATGCTGAATTGAAGGTTGGATTACATAAGTTGTAAAGGGCATTACATCTATATACCTTTTCATCCATCAAGTCTAGCAGAACTATACTAGTATTTGAAACAATTTCAATTCACTGTTTCTTTTATTCTCTGAAATAATCTTTACTTAAAAAATTCATACACGAATGCTAGTATTGATAACCAAACGAAATATAATTAAAGCCTTTGAACAAATAAATTCAAACAACCCTAGCCTAGAAAATATTTATTTAATGAGCATATTTCCAATTTCCTCAAATAATAAAGGATTAAACAGCTATTAAATTACGTGCATTCAGATGAAACAGAGCTAACACTTAATTTAAAGGTTACCATTTATATTGTTTCAATAAAAAACAAAGTTCTGATAATTAAAACGACCAAGTAAAATTAAAAAAGGAAATGGGGAATTTGTCAAAGAGACAACAACCCGACCAAAGAGCTGACAACAATACATGTACCTATCTTCTAATTTCTATCAAATATTTCATTTAAATTCTCATTAATGTTACGTAACTTCAGTTTTATTTTGCTTTTGAAGTGAAAAAATAAGGTTTTTACTTACTCAATGTGAAGATTTGCTAGATAAGGATCAATGTTGTTAGGCTCTATAATACAAGATAAATCATATATTTCGAACCGGATAATAACGGAAGAAACAATTTCAATTCAATAAGTACATTAATAATACAGTATTAATGTTTGTGGAAATTGAACGACAACTTAACAAAAAGCAAGAGGTCATGAACTAATCTCACGAAAAGAAGAGCGACCAACTAAATGTCCTGCCCCTGCCCATCTTCTCCCAATGTTTATTAAGTAAATATATTGGTAGAACCATTTTGATATAAGATAAAAAAAAAAAAAAAAGAAAAAAAAAAGAAGAAAATAAAAACAAATAAAAATAAAAACAAACAACCCTTTACATGTGTTTTAACTATTTTCAAATCATAATTATGATTATTTTCAAACATACTAATGGTTATTATTATTAAATCATGATTATTATTATGATTAATATTATTATAGTATATTTGTATCCAATAAAAAGTAAGCCTGAAACTACAAATCAAAGCATACTTACACTTTCATCATCATTCTTATAAATCATATTTATAGAATAAGTTTTGACATTTTCATCATTGTAATTGTGAAGAAACGATCGATTGGCCTATAACTTTGTCTGATTAATAATAACCCTTCATACAGGGTAAATACTGTTACTCGTAAAGTTGCACATAAAGAAAGATATATTTATTACGGGTTACTGTTATTATACTACTAGAAATTGAATTGCAATCTGTACTTCTCCCAGACAAATAGACAATCTAAAATGAGTAGGTCTAAGGATCAGCATTCTGGTCATCTATTATTGCTGATTACTCCCATAAAACAAAGGAAATTCGAAGTAAAAAATATTAAGATACAGCAAAATAAAAACACATACCCAAACTGACTTGCAGATGAAATTAAAACAGATGTTTGAAATATGAATTTGACTTGTCTAACATTAGGACACACTGTAGCGGTATAATAATCAATAACAAATTGTCATTAAATTATCTTTGTGATACTTCTCTATAATATATTTTGCTGACTTTCTGCAGGATCCATATGGGGCCTGTGTACAGACGTAACGCGCGGTATTCGGTTTAGTATTGATAACGTTACGCTAAGATGTGTATTTCTTTAATTTCTATTGACTTTAGCACTAAACGTCAGTAATTTCCTATTTTTCCTTTGAAGCCATTTGGATTTTGTGATTTTTGATTTTTATTCAAAAAATAGTTTATTTTAACTATATACGTAATATATTTGTCATTATCTAACACCGTCAATTATGTGTGCTCTTGTTCAAAATACATCAATTTTCTACTAATAGTAGTAGTTTGTATATTTCCATTGAGCTTGTCAAGTTTTCCTTTTATGGTTGTTCATGATGACGTAATTACATTTTTATAACATAACATTATAACTAATTATTAAAAAACAATTCATTGTAGTACATGTTAACATAGGCGATATACATAATAGTTATCAAAGGTAACAGGAATATAATTTGAACTAGAAAACAAAACCCAATAACGTAGTACATTGTAATTAAAAACAATTATAATTATTAATTACAGAAAGGATTCAATTAAAATTAGATAAGTGATAAAATGAAATAAAAACTAATTGGTCAATTACAAAATTAATGTACGTGAAAATAAAGTAACAATTTTTTTTTCTAAATAAATTCAGTACTGAAGATATGAAATAAAAAATAAACGTAGAAGAAATATATATAAAGATATATATTTATTAAACATAAATAAATACATAAATTATAATTATATTTTATATACTTTGAGAAGAAATATATAGTTGTAATTTGACATTTAATTTTTTGAAAATTGTATACATGTAAACCAATCAGAGAAAATAAGAAAATTTTCAAATTTTGAACATAAAAAAAATCCTATATAAATAGATACACAGACTGTAGTCGTTTAACATGAAAGTACTGCAAGAAGATGCAATGACATAACAAAATAACTAATTGAAAAAAAATCTCAAAAAAATAAAATTCACTGCATTAGTTTTTGAAATATGAAACCTGAGGTGATAGACATAAAACAGAGACAAAAAAAAAAAACCAAGACAATAGTAAAACAAACCCATCTATAGATACAATAAGCTAAATTCAATAAAAAAAGATTAATTAAAATGAATAAAAATATTAAAGAAAATAATGTTGTTTTAAATATGAGCATGCAGTACTATTCAAACACAAGTCAATGTGTAAATATTTTAGAATATACCAGCAATGTTCTTAATAAAGATTGAAAGTCGTTTGTAGACTTCCAAATCACTTATGGACAATAATCCTTCTATTTAAATGCAATGTGGATTAATAGTAACAAGATAAGTATTGGTTTCTATAATTAACAATAGAATAAGTTGACATACAAATAAAACATGAAAATGATCACCAACAAATATTAAGGATTAAACACATTTTCTAGAGGATATTGATGTGTAAACCGGGGCGATTAACTCACAAACTAAATAAAAGTTCGAAAAAATGTGTTTAATCCTTATAATTCTTCAGCCAAACATACGCGATTATTAATTTTACATTATTGTTTGATGGCTGCTATATTAACCATCAAAAGCACAAGGCATTTCGTAACTAATGAGTATGCCGCCATCTTGACTTTCTAAAAACAATAAATGTCCGATAAATGCAACAGAATCTAAAATGAAATAGCACCTACCTAAAAAAAACTTCATTTTAATTAAATGTTATCCGAATTTGAAGCGTACACGTAACGAAATAATATTTCCCTTGAATTTTCATTCGTATGACGTCATGTTTTGCCATGACTTTAATTCGCCAAATCCTTCATGAAATTTCGTGGAATTTTATTAAATTTTATATTTATACATTTTCGAAGCTTTAGTGCATTTTGTTTTGTTTTTTTTGGTTAAATATGCATTAGAATAGAAACAAATGTTTTGCAATTGTTTTGTAATCTCAATTTGCTAAAAATCCAAGTATCCCTGCAAGAATGTGTATCGCGCATGAATAGATTACGAAAGAAGTTTCAGAAAAATGGTTTATCGAAGTGTAAACCAGGAGAAAAGTTCTAATTGACCAATCCAATTCAAGTATTTATAGATATGCAAATGATGTAAGAATTATACATGTATGAACATAAAGCACACATTATCTCTGGTCTAGGTATATTTTGCCAACGCCTCGTCTCGATTAGAATACGTAAGTTCGATGTCGATTTTGTTACCTAGCGTCTATTCCGTTCAGATAAAGTTTGATCATATATATGTTAATCCAAAGTTGTTTTTTAAATGTCCCATAAAATTGTGCTCGAGAAGAAATTGCTATATCGTCAAACCAAGAGAAAATAAACAGATAACTTAATATTCGATAGAGACATTTGTTTCACAAAAGCTGATCTAATTCATGAAAATACGTCTTTGACAAATGTTGTTAAATATTGATTCAACAGAATTAATCCATTTGACAACATAATGACTCGTCGAAGATAACATCAGCCAGTAAAGAGCACTACTGAGTTTACTGCCATTGTATGGAACTTTTGAACAGTATGAAATCATTATACATTTAACTCTTCCCAATTCTACATACACCATAAAATTGGATGTAGTATTTCGAACTTTTAAAATTCTTTCCCAAAGTTTCAAATGCATCTGTTGAATATTTTTGAAATTTTCAAACCCCTAAAGCTCAGACCTGTATAAAAGAATTGTTTTTATCTAAGAAACAAATAATTTGAGTTGAAAATCTATAGGAACGTTTTTGTTTCTAACAATTCGACGTGAAAAATGTATCTTTTTTTTGCGCTTGGTCAATGAGTCTTTTTTGTATCTAAAAAATAACGTAATATTATAGTGTATATAAATGATTACGTCTAAATAAGACATTTTGAACAATCTGAAGTACTTTAGTCTAGTAATAAAAATTTTATATCTTTTTTACTTTTCTGTTTGTTTTATTTAAATCTACTTATAATTTCCACTGTTCACTATATAACTGAAAATTGCTAAATGATAGCTGCATACCTTCTTCCGTTTTAGATATCCTTGGCATACACAAAATGATTAAACTTACTCAATATATATATATATATCTATTAAGAAACTACCCCTTTACAACGGGGGCACTTGTAGGCAGGGTACCCACAAATGCGTCTAAGAGCATATACAATGAATAATGTACAATTAAATAAAATACACATAGGACAATATCAAAGTTAAAAATTAATTCTCTTTTAAAACAAGTCAACATTCATGTAAAACATAACAACATTATATATTAATATAAAATCTCAACATTTAGAGATCACATCAATTAAGTTGCACACGTAAATAACAGTTAGCTTAATCTTCTAAAATTGAAGATCTGTAAGTGTACATTTCACTCAGCATCTTTTTACTAAAAGTGTCAACATGTTTACAAACATTTGGATCAACCTTATAAAAACATTCACCTAGCAGTATGTTTATTTTTTCGTAGGACGGTAACTCTGTGAAGCAAAAGTCGGTGAAGTTAGTACTTAGGTACTCATTTATATCGGAAAAATACTTACTTTGTATAGGAGAATATTCAGAACATTCGAGAACGAAATGTTCCACGGACTCCTCAGATTTGCCTGAACACATTTGACAAATGGGAGTCTCGGACATATTCATTCTATACAAAACTTGATTTAAGGGTAGACAATTTGTTCGTGCTAACAATTTTAACCTTGTAGACTTAAAATTGAGCAAGTTTGACTAATAAGGCTGTCTACCAGACGCAAGGTTGAATTTGGAGAATGCATTAAAACTGCTTTTATTTCTTATAACTTGAAATTCTCTTTCACAAACAAACCTTCCAAAAATCTGTTTGAAAATATTCAGGTTAACATTTGAGTTGTAAAAATGATCAAGACCAACAGAATTAAACACATTTTTCATATACTGGGGATATCCCCATCCTCGATGTAGCGTTAAGCCCTTTAGCTCGTCAAATATTATTCGACATAATCTATTTTTATCTAGGTCATGAAATTTAGCAAAATAATACACCCTTTGTCTATTTAGGAAATCATTTATCGGTTCCCAACCCAAATCTACGAACAGAGCCGACTTAGGGATATTCATATTAGTACTAAAAATGAATTTCGCCGATTTATATTGCCAAGTTTCAAGAATGTTTTTGCTTGAAGCTGACGACGGCAGCCATACAGCACAACCGTGTGCGATAGAAGGCCGTATTACAGAGTTCCAGAGGGCATCTCCGAAGGATATGCGATTGAAAGATCCGTGCTCATTTAGCAACTTTGTCATATAATTGAGCTTGCGCTCGAAGTTATCTTTTAAGTAACAATTTATATGGTAGGCAAAAGTCAATGAACGGGTAAAATAAACACCGAGATATTTGTATTCATTGGCTTCCTCCAGGAGAAGGATACCTAATTGCCACTTCTTATCTTTATCTAAACGCTTGCCTATTATCATAACCTTGGATTTGTTTTGGTTAAATTTTAGATTCCAATTTGAAGCAAAATTAGCTGTTATATCAAGCAGACGATGTAGTTCCGCCTCGGACTTCCCGATAAGGACTTCATCATCAGCAAATAAAAGGCAATTCACTAGTTGTGAGGGTAGTTCGGCACCAAAATTGTTGGCTTCGAGAATACTTACGAGGTCATTCATTAGAACAGAGAAAAGAGCCGGAGACAAGACACAACCTTGTTTCAAGCCAAATTTTTGATCAAAGAAGTCAGTTTCACAATCACCAAACAAAACTTTGTTTGATACATTACTGTAAAGTGATTTCAGCAGTTTCCAACACTTAACGCGAATGCCAGTTTTCCACAATAAATAGAAAAGGCCATCACGCCAGACTCTATCGAAAGCTTTTGATAGATCTAGAAAAGCCAAAAAACGTTTTATATATTTTTTAGCTTTTCGAATGGAACAAATACCTTGTAGAGTAAAAATATGATCCTCTGTTCTTCTAGTTTTTCTAAATGCCCCCTGAACCTCGCCTAAAGTATTATTTTCTTCTAAGTAGGTCATTACAGATTCCTCCAAAATTTTCGAATATACCTTGTACACATTAGACTTTAAAGCAGTCCCCCTATAGTTATCAATATCATAGACAGACCCAGCTTTGAGTAGGCGTTTGATGATGCCATTTTGCCAATCATCAGGTACAGCTTCAAGGTCAGTAATAGTGGTGAAGAGATCAACAAGTGAATCAACAAGTGCATCGCCACCAAACTTTAAAAATTCATTGGGAATCTCATCGATACCACTAGCTTTGTACGATTGAAGATTTCTTATAATTTTATCTATCTGCTCTCTGTCAATTTTTACTGAGATATGCGAGTGGGGAAAAACCTCATTTTTTTCTACACTCGAAAGAAAATCCTTAACTTCATTTAGCATATTAAGCTTTAAAGAAGAATCTCTGCCGAAAGAGTTAAAATGGTTACTCAAAACAGCATTTATGTCTTTTTCGTCCGTAAAAAGTTCAGACTTATTCTTTGGGTTCATAATTTGATTGGGAACAGTACTCTTATTTTTGCCTTTTAAAAGGTCCCAAAAGCCGTTAACTTTATTGGAGGAGTTAACACATTTGTCGTGAAATTGTTTCAATTTCAGAGCGATTTCCTTCTTTTTTATAGCTTCTTGAACTTTGACTTTCCTGAGTTTATAAGTATTAGTCAACAGATTGCCCGTCTCGCTATTACAGTCACGGGTTTTGTCGTGCATTCTTTTTAGACGGTTACTCTCTTTTCTGCTTTTAATCAAAAGGTCAAGTTCTTTGTCCCAGAATCTACGATATTGCTTGAAATGATTTGCTATTCCGTTAGAAGAATCGACAGCATCATGAACGGACTTTTTCTATTGACCCCAGACAGTATTGATATTAGATGTTATTTTCGTGATAGGCACTGATGCGTTGAAATTTTGTTTTAGGGTTGACCGAAAAGTGTGCCAATCAGTATTATCGTTTATTTTCCAAATGAAAGCAGTTTTTTTAGTTTATTCTTTATACTACACATTTTTACATTTATTTCAGTCCGTATTATTACATGGTCACTATGTAGATCGAAAATACTATCTTCATCTATAATAACACGTGTAACGTTGCGACTAAGGGCTTCTGAAAGAAGAACATAGTATATCGCGGACCTCTGGTTGTTAAGAATACGCGTATACAATCCTTGGCAAATTGCGAGGCAATTAACAGCATATAGGTCACTTGCTTCTATAAACTGGTGAAGCCTTTTACCATTTTAAGATGCCAAATCACGCATGACATTAAAATTAGTAATTTGTCACTTCTCGATACATTTTCCGTTAAAGTCACCCATAAGTAAAATTTCATAACCGGAAGTTGCTAGCTTGGAGCAGTTTTCAAACCTTTTTGATTATAGCTCTTCATCTTTTATATAAGCTTTGGATTTCAAATATTTAGGCCACGAGCATCACTGAAGAGACATGTATTGTCGAAATGCGCATCTGGTGCAAGAAAATTAGTACCGTTAATTTTATTTCAAGCAATTCGTACATGAGTTTATCGGTTGTATCCCGATCAATACCATCATTCGGAAAATATGCAATTCCTATAGCAGTTTTAGCATTGCCTATTCTAGACAATACCCACAACCGCTCATGATTATCATCTTTACTATTCAGAACATTATCGTCTAGGACGGGAATGTCTGATTTTAAGCAAATACCAATCCCCTTTTATCTTTACCTGAATTCCTGCATTTTCCGATCCATGTGTATATATCATCAAGCTTTGCAGGTCTTTCATTAGTTTTTAAGAAAGTTTCACCCATGCCAAATATACTTACATTTTCCTTAGTAAGATGATTATTCAATTCACGAATTTTGCTGGTAACACCTCGGATGTTTAAAAAGTCTATTTTAGAAACTAGCTTAGCTTTGGACTTACCATTATGACCACGTTTATGTTTACGGTTTTGTTTCTTACCGACTTTTGCTTCACATGAATTATCGCCCGTTACGGCGCTCACTTCTTGCCCTAATGCATCTGACAAGATTTAGCTTCACCATTACACCTGTGACAAATGACAGGAGCCCCATGACGACACACAGATGAAGTGTGATTTTTCTCACCACAATACCAACATAGTTTAACATTGTTTGACACATTTGAGTGGTTACTATACCCTTGAGATCTTGATGGTTTGCTGTCACCGAGATGGGAGGCACCCGACCACGAGTTTCACCTGCTTGTTTTTGGGTACGATGGGAATGAGCATAGCCTGAGTTGGTGTTGTCTTGTCTTCTCGGTTTTTGATACGCAGGAGTTCTCCTCAAATCATCCTGAATCTTAGGCTTTTCCTTTGGGGTTATATCCAAATTCCGGACAAGCTTGGCTACTCCCTTCGTGTTCAAGTGAACCCCATCTCTGTTGTACAGAGACATGTCAATAGCACCACTCAGTAATCTGAAATTGAAATCATTATCTATAATGTCATTAGCAATTTGTTTTATACGTTCGTTGCCTTTCACAATGTTTCCCTGGCTATCATCTAAGCGAGGACACATACCAGAAATTACTACATTTTCACAGACAGACTTTGCTGTGGCCACAAGTATTTTATAGTCTTCGTTAAATGTGTCACTTTCAAATTGGAGCTACAACAATCATTACTACCAACTTGAATAATAATGTTTTTAAGCTCAGTATCTTTAGGAAGCGCCAATAGACGTTCAGTAATATCGTTGGTTTTACCTCCAAAGACACATATAGGACCCGTATCTAGGATACATTTGTTCTTGTTAATATCCCGTATAATTGAGCTACCTATCAGTAAAGTTCCTGTCGATCTTTTTGATTCCTTTGGTTTGAGCGATGTAGATGATTGCGATGAACCAGGTTGGTCGTCGCAGGAGATCTCCACTAGGTCATCATTGTCACTCACAGGTTCTGTGGTCAGAATACTGTTAAATCGACTCATAACATCCTTATCAATTGTCTTTTCGGGGAGTTTCGAAGCAGTTTTTTTGTTTTCTGGATTTACCTTTACGCCGGCTAGCACTCTTAGAAGAAGGCAAAACTCAATAACAGTGCAATAAGATAAAGAAAATATACAGTACTTTATGAGAAAACACAAAAGGCGTAACATTAGTCTATGGGATTTATTTAAAAAAACACGTTTCGTCCCTATAATGGTCAAATAACAATACATAATGATATATTAGAAATTGAATTCCTCGTGTGCTAAACAGTACAGTTAAAAAGAAGTGGTTTTTTTAATTGAACTATTCGTCTTCTTTTGTAAAACATTGAATTTTGTTGAATTTCATCAAAATTGATCGTGAAAGATCATGCAACGCATTATTATGGTCGTGAGAGACAATGGAAAGCAGACAGACGCAGAACGTTTGTGTTTTGTCAACTCTAACACTAGATGATATTGGCGCTTCAAACACTTTATTTAATTATTTTATCATAATCTAAATTGAAAGCTTACAATGGTAGCAACCAGATCAAGAACACTGTACAATTGTGATTCTTCCGAACTGTTTACCTTCCCCAAGACCTCTCAATCAAAAATATTTGAAAGACATGGATGTATAACTTCTTGATTATTCGAGACTTTTTGGAATTTTGGATCCTCAATGCTTTTCAACTTTGTACTTGTTTGGCTTTATAAATTTTTTGATATGAGCGTCACTGATGAGTCTTATGTAGACGAAACGCGCGTCTGGCGTACTAAATTATAATCCTGGTACCTTTGATAACTATTTAAACCACTGGGTCGATGGCACTGCTGGTGGACGTTTCGTTCCCGAGGGTATCACCAGCCCAGTAGTCAACACTTCGGTGTTGACATGAATATCAATAATGTGGTCATTTTTATAAATTTCCTGTTTACAAAACTAAGGATTTTCTTATCCCAGGCATAGATTACCTTAGCCGTATTTGGTACAAATTTTTGGAATTTTGGATCCTCAATGCTTTTTAACTTTGTACTTGTTTGGCTTTAGGAATATTTTGATATGAGCGTCACTGATGAGTCTTGTGAAGACGACACGCGCGTCTAAATTATAATGCTGGTACCTATTATGACCATATTTAATTAACAACTAGATCTTTATAAGCGGTAAAACACATTTTAAATATAGAAACTGAAGTATATCAATATGACATAAATTGTAAACAATCAAGAAATACTGTTTAAACTAAAAGGTATAAAGTTAAAGACTATTGAGGACCAAAAATTTAAAAAACGTTCTTTTTATACATTGTGGCTAGAATCGAGAGTTGCCTTGTTGGCATTCATATCACATATTCTTATTTTTTCAATTTTAGTTCAATTATGCAATACACTCTGTAAAATGTTAAAAGAAATTCAAATTGTACTTAAAATCAGATAATTTCGGTGATAAAATAGAATTCGATACAAAGCAGTTGTCTAGAAATCTAATTTACTACTTTATAAATAACATTTTAATATGTGGATATGCAAAATATTTATTCCAACCCTTACGGTATGATTGTCCTTTAAAAAAACCATAACAAATTGAAAACAAGCAAAAGAAGCAAACAAGTAACGAAAGATACCAGAGGAACAGTCAAACTCATAAATTGAAAACAAACTATCAACGCCATGGCTAAAAATGAAAAAGACAAACAGACAATAATTACACAAAAGACAACAAACAACAGCAACATACAACACTAAAGACTGAGCAACACGAATCCAAACAATAACTGGGGACGAATTCATGTGCTCCGAAAGGGTAAGCAGATCCTGCTCCACATGTGGCACGCATCGTGTTTCCATGTTATTACAAACCCGGTTAATAGTCTAATTCGGTAGGTCACATTCATGAAAACGGAAGGGGAACGTCGAAAAGAAACTTCAGAATATATCAGGTTTTTTCTTGAAGAATTACATAACATGGAATGAATATATAAGATTTTTACAGATATACAAGAATAAATATTTTCTATATAAACAAAAAGAAATATCGGAACAACTAATGTCTTTATTTTGTCCTTTTGTATTTCAGTCATGATGGTTATCTGAAGAATAAAAGAAATAATGTTAACAGGATTTATATAGGCGTATACATTTATATACACTATGATAAATTCATTGATTTCTTTGTAAAATGTCTCTTTTTATTTTTAGTAGATTTTTTTTATTATTATTTAAAAATGTTTATAAAAAAATTCATTGATAACGTAAAAATATAAACAAAATATTAAATTTGAACGTTTTAATTCAAATTACAACACTGTTTTTTTTTTTACTATTTTGTCACACAATAAATAGTACTACTGTTCGTTTCGTGTTGACTGATATAAACCTTGTTGCAGTGTATTTTATTTTGTTGTGTGAGAGTTCATTATATCCACATGCACATAATCGGGATACCACCGATCGATCAGGATTAAATCACATGCAAAGAATTTCTCTTGAAGAATGACACTTACGTAACTACAATCCCGTTCCCTTTTCACGAATGTGACCTACCGATTTAGACTATTTACCCCTATTTGTGACATTTTTGCCTATTGTTTTTGTTTGTTTTGTTCACACATCGTTGTCAATATAATGGAATTTGATGCGACTGTCATACAAGTGAGAGGTTTAGCTAGCTTTAAAACCAGGTTCAATCCACCATTTTTTACATTTGAAAATGCCTGTACCAAGTCAGGAATATGACAGTTCTTGTCAATTCGTTTTGATGCGTTTTGTTATTTGATTTTGCCATGTGATTATGGACTTTCCGAATTGATTTTCCTCTGAGTTCAGTATTTTTGTGATTTTACTTTTTACCACTGAACAGATATATCATGTTAAGGAGGGGTATTTGCGAAAAATACCAGTCGAGAGAATGTTAAATTTCACGAGCCGTAAGGCGAGGGAAATTCATTTCAAGACTGGTATTTTTCGCAAATACCCTCAATAACATGATATATCTGTTTAATTATACCGAATGTTAATGTACTAAAACGCATTGATGATCGTGACGTTACAAGCGTCCAGTCGGATAGAGTATTTTTTGGCAAATACCACGGCAGAGAGGGTAAAAAAGGCATATCCTTTTAGAAAATACCCCGGCGGTGTTAAAAATGAACGATATTCATTTGATAACAGTAAATTGGTGAAAATACACTGGCTATTAACCAATCAAAACCCGGATTCTTACATAAGGTGTAATTAAATGAAAAATGCATGAATTTTAAAGACTCGAGATCAATATTTTTAATAAGACTCTAACATCTTTTGTTTGGGTCAGTTAAGGTTAACTGTTATACTCACGTTTCATTTCTTTCAAAGACTGGCGGATTTCTCGCACTATCTCACGGTTTTCCTCCATTTCAGCAGATTCTTTTCTGATTTCAGATTTGCACAATGCGTAACCAATTTTAAAACCAAATAAAACTAGCATAAAACAGACGATGTAGTTCAATACCAACCATAGAAAATGTTTTTCCGATAATCTGATATATAGGAATCCACATGCCGTTAATATGCACACTAGACACACATGAAATATCTGATCATGATATAATAACTGTTCCAAGGGCTTCGTAGCCCTATATGAAGTAGGTGTGTTCATTATGTCGACCCGGGATGTGTGATTGAAGTGTAATTTGTTTTTAAGAATAAAATATATTCAATCTGTTATCTGATCTGTCTTATTATGTGTATATTTAAATTGATCAATATTTCAAGGTCTTTGTCAGTGAAGTTTAAATACCGTCAATTAAATACACAATATACTAAGTCAACAAACAAAATTTACCTTCTCAAACCTTCTCAAACAAAACAAAACCAAGTACACTACCGAATGTAATGCCACTTTATTTAGCTAATATAAATACCGAGTAATTTTTTTTTAGTTTCGTTTTAGTCATAAACCTTTATGTAACGTGGTTCGAGATTTATATATAAAGGTAGCTCTGTTGTCGTCATGTATATGGTCAAGTGATTACATTCAATTAAATTCTCCCTCGACCTGCTCGTTTGAATTTAAAGTATTTAATCTCTAAATTCAATAGGCTATACACAAGACAAACACAGATAAAGGATTAGTTGCTCGCAGTAACATCTTATTTTCTCTTGCGATACAATATTTCATTTTACTATAATGTACATATTTCTTCGATTGAAACTATATACAAATACATGACATATAACATTGTTCCTCTTCCGCATCGTTTCTTTTTCCTCGCCTGTACGTACAATAAACATAGCAGCAACTGCACATATACCTATGTGACCAACTTCAATTCGACGTAACTGCGAGCACCTTCGATACTTATACATTTAAATGCCAAACTTTATATAGCACCATTAAACCCCACCCATAAAAACCGCCAAAACTTTCCTCGTGCCTCCTGCACCTAACATCAAATTTATAAATAGTACATACTGTTACAAAACCAGTTATACTAGTTCCCATCTATAAATAATAACTACAAATAGCAAACGGGAAAAAACCCTATTTCAAACGAAATAAAATACATTTAAATTCTCCCTCGACCTGCTCGTCCGAACTTAAAGTATTTAATCTCTGAATTCAATAGGCTATAAACAAGACAAACACAGATATAGGATTAGTTGCTCGCAGTAACATCGAAACAAAGGAAATGAAACAGTTCAGAATAAGATGCCAATATAAAAAGTCTTTAAGATATTACTAATTGAAGATAAATCTTTAACCACTAAACTGGACCAATATCAATTTTAAGTCGACAATCGGAACGTCAAATACGACATATTGAACCGGACGCTTCCGCATTAGATGGTAATGCAGACAAATCTTTTGCAAATCTTGAATCGTTGGATAATTTCTCAAACTGTTTTCATTGATTCCGTAAATAGAAAAAACCCCATCAAAACTTCATATATACATGTGCATGTATCTTAATCAGATAAACATTAAACTTATTTAGATATATGCATATTTCATATCTATATACATCAACTTCTAATCACACCGTGTGATTCTTTATGTTACACAATGCAACATAGCTCATAAAAATCTAAACATATATACATCTCATATCTACATACATCAACTTCTAATCACACTGTGTGAACTTTTTGTTACATTCATGAAAATCAAAACATATATATATATCTCATATCTATTTTATCAACAACAAAACAACAAACTCTAAAGCTATGTCGGAAGCGCCGACTTTGTACAATTTTTTTTATTTTTTATTATCTTTGTCACATTTTGATTATCGGTGTAAATTAAACAAGTTTTCAACTCAATAGATTATGTACCATGTGTACGGACCGTAAAATATTACTGCTTACCGTTTTAAAATCTCTCCAAGTTGAACTCTTGGTTCTGTTCGATTTATCTCGCATAAAACGGGCTACTTTTTATACCTACACCTGCATATTTTTTGACATCCGGTAAAACAATTCTTTCAGATATTAGGTCTCCAATATGGTACTAAAACTCTGATCGTTTTATAGTAAATGCGACCTGCTGATAAAATAAAAGCAAAACTGTGTTATTTTTATGAAAAAACCTATAAAATTGATGATGATTACAAGTCTCATCTATGCTTCAAATTAAATGTATACATATATTGAATTATGTGCAAAAGTTAATGCCTTCATATTTAACCTTTTGTTTTCTATATATTAATTTAACTATACAACATCCCATGGTGCACTTTGCAACCAATCACATCGCTCCCAGCGACAACATCCCATGGTGCACTGTGCAACCAGTTATATTGCTCCCAGCGACAACATCCCATGGTGCACTGTGCAACCAATCACATCGCTCCCAGCGACCTAACGAATAATGTCCATACATTACAACAGTTTAAACTCAACTGTTACTCAATTCACCATGAGTGAATTATTGTCGCACTGCGCGACCAAAAACATCACTCCTAGCGATCTAATAAAATAATGTTCATACATAACATTTCAAACTCATCTGTAACTCATATCACTCTGTGTGACAAATTCATCTCGCTGCGAGAAGATTAATACATTTCCTATGAAATAAACATTAACTAAAATCAACTAACAGTACCAACACGTGACTGTTAAAATGCTGTTTTGAAAAAATTATAAAAAATGAACATTTCATCTATCAACTTTTAAATAAAGTTGCATGCTTAAAAGCTGATTTGTTATCAGATTAATGAACCCAACATGGTTCACGTGGTTCAGTATTGAATGGAATTATATAACCAAATTATGTAGTATTTAAAATAAAATCATAAACCTGTAAAACGGTTTTTAAAAGAAAACATAATATTTGATATTCACTTTTAAATTAATAACATAATCTTTAGACATGATTCTAGAATTGTAAATAAAGTCAACATTATACTCAACTCCGTTCATGTGCTTCCACATGTTCCATATAAACATTGTTCCTCTTTCGCATCGTTTCTTTTTCCTCGGCTAATACTTCCAACGCCTGTACGTACAATAAACATAGCAGCAACTGCACATATACCTATGTGACCAACTTCAATTCGACGTAACTGCGAGAACCTTCGATACTAATACATTTAAATGCCAGACTTTATATAGTACCATTAAACCCCACCCATAAAAACCGCCAAAACTTTCCTCATGCCTCCTGCACCTAACTTCAAATTTATAAATAGTACATACTGTTACAAAACCAGTTATACTAGTTCCCATCTATAAATAATAACTACAAATAGCAAACGGGAAAAACCCTATTTCAAACGAAATAAAATACATGAGACAGGACATCAACTTTCTGGTAATTTTTTATAATACCCTGACCCAACCCCTCCATTAAACAAAGAGGTCACCACACACTGGAAAAAAAATGTGTGAACAGAGACATATTGATGAAGACACAATAAAATATATAAAGCATGAACAATCAAATCTGGGGCTTTTCTATCATCTGCCCAAAAATACACAAAGTCAATAATCCAGTAAACCAATTGTTTCTGCCATTGACCACCCTACAAAGAAAATGTCAGAATTCTTTGACTGTCATTCAAAAACAGGTGTAGAAAATATACCATCGTCAGAGGATTCCTCTCCCACCTTATAATCATTAACTAAAATTGAGAATGGAAATGGGGAATGTGCCAAAGAGACAACAACCCGACCATAGAAAAAACAACAGCAGAAGGTCACCAACAGGTCTTCATTGAAGCGAGAAATTCCCGCACCCGGAGGCGTCCTTCAACTGGCCCCTAAACAAATATATACTAGTTCAGTGATAATGAACGCCATACTAATTTCCAAATTGTACACAAGAAACTAAAATTAAAATAATACAAGACTAACAAAGGCCAGAGCCTCCTGACTTGGGACAGGCGCAAAAATGCAGCGGGGTTAAACATGTTTGTGAGATCTCAACCCTCCCCATATACCTCTAGCCAATGTAGAAAAATAAACGCATAATAATACGCACATTAAAATTCAGTTCAAGAGAAGTCCGAGTCTGATGTCAGAAGATGTAACCAAAGAAAATAAACAAAATGACAATAATACATAAATAACAACAGACTACTAGCAGTTAACTGACATGCCAGCTCCAGACTTCCATTAAACTGACTGAAAGATTATGATTTCATCATATGAACATCAGGCACAATCTATCCCGTTAGAGGTTTAGTATCATACCATCATAACATATATGAGAAGAACATAACCCGTGGCATGCCAACAACTGGTTTTTGAATAAATGTGTTTAGTTCCGATGCAAAGACCCTATAAGTGAATCAATATTAACGCCAAAATATGCAATCTTTAATGACCTGACAACAGTCTCGTAACTATATCCCTTCTTAATAAGTCTATTCAAAGGTTTTGTTAGTTTTTGAGGTGAATACTGACACCTTTGTGCTTTATAAAGAATATTTCCATAAAAAATTGGATGTGAAATACCTGAACGTATAAGAAGTCTGCATGTTGAGCTATATTTACGAATGATGTCCTTATACCGATGATAAAATTTAGTAAATGCTTTGACTAGTTTGTGATATCGAAAACCCTGGTGTAATAATTTTTCAGTAATACATAAATTTCTCTCGTTAAAATCTAAAACATTGTTACATACACGAGCGAATCGTACAAGTTGAGATATATAAACACCGTAAGATGGTGACAAGGGAACGTCACCATCTAAAAATGGATAATTAACGATAGGAAATGAAAAATCATCTCTTTTATCATAAATTTTAGTATTCAGCTTTCCGTTAGTGATATAGATATCAATATCGAGGAAAGGGCAATGGTCATTGTTAGTATTAGCTTTATTTATAGTAAGTTCAACAGGATAAATTTCTTTAATATACATACTGAAGTCGTCATTATTGAGAGCCAAAATATCATCAAAATATATCTAAAAGAATTATTAAATTTGTTTATAAGATGTTGTTTCGATGGGTCTTTGCTTATTTTTGTCATAAATTGTAACTCACAGCAATACAAAAACAGGTCCGCAATAAGTGGTGCACAGTTAGTCCCCATTGGAATTCCGATAATCTGACGATACACGGAATCCCCAAAGCGAACAAAAATATTATCTAGTAAAAATTCAAGGGCATATAAAGTATCAAAGCATGTCCAATAGACATAGTTTTTTTGTTTATTGCTACTAAAAAATTACCTAAAAGACTTTGAACATATATATTCACATTCTGACTTTTTAAATGCCCATTTAATTAGGTGTGTGAATTTTTCTTAATGAGAATGTGAGGCAATGTGGTATACAGGGTAGAAAAATCAAAACTTTGAACAGATTTAAAATCACCAATATAAGCATGCAATTTATCAAGTACTTCCAACGAGTTCTTGACACTCCAAAAGTAATTAATTCCACTATTTTCAAAGGCCTTATTTGAACAATTTATTATCAGGTTTTTAATTGTACCAAGTGTGCTGGTAAGAAGAATAGACAATTTAGTAGTGGAACAATGGCTTAAAGACGAAATAAATCTATATTTGTAAGGTGTTTTGTGTAGCTTCGGAAGCCAGTACATAGTTGGGACTTTCTTTTTTCAGAACCTCAATGTAAAAGTTACGTCAAACAATAATAATATTATAAGCAGCTTTATCGGCCGGGACAAAAAAAAAAGGGAAAAAGGCTTAACTCATCAGATGGACACAAATGCAAGTGGACGTGGCCGGGTACTTGTTCATCCCGAAAACGAAAAGACACTATGAACAGATCTGAGAGTACTCGCAGTTATCTACCAGCTAGTTCAAAGCCACTAACAACTAATAAAAAAAAGTCATGCATCTAAAACTAAACTATCAACCCGTACACATCCAACATCCAATGAATTTAGTGTAAAGACGTCATAAACAGTCAGAGAAAAACATGACCTTGTGCAATACCAAGTTTTTCATTGTATTTGGCTCTGCTTGTAAAGCGGTAGCTAAAAGTTTATGTTTGTTACAGATGTCGTTTTCTGAAAATGGAGTCAGTTGGAATGTTGGTGAATTGGTGATTTCTTTTTTCAGAACCTCAATGTAAAATTTACGTCAAACAATAATAATATTATAAGCAGCTTTATCGGCCGGGACAAAAACAAATTTCTTGGCTTGTTCTTTTAGTTTATGTTTGATACGAGAAATAGGTTTTTTGTGGTTATTGTTAATAGTATAATGTTCTTTAAAATGTTGAATACGTATATCAACTATCTTCATTACTGAATTAAAAAAAGAGTCCAAAGATTTTTTGTCAGCTTTTTCCCGTTTTATCCATTTCATACAGTAAGTATGGAGTGAGTCGTGGATGATATTACGACACTCATTCCAATTAATAATTGACGGGGGACGATATTTAGGTCCTTTACTGAGGAATGATTTTAACTCTCGGTCTTGAACGATGTTAAGGTCTCCTGTTATAACATGGGAAATGGGTCCATAAATATATTATAGCTTTCTATATATACAGCTTTCTATAAAAAAAAAGAAGATGTGGTATGATTGCCAATGAGACAACTGTCCACAAGAGACCAAAATGACACAGACATTAACAACTATAGGTCATCGTACGGCCTTCAACAATGAGCAAAGCCCATACCGCATAGTCAGCTATAAAAGGCCCCGATTTGACAATGTAAAACAATTCAAACGAGAAAACTTACGGCCTTATTTATATAAAAAAATGAACGAAAAACAAATATGTAACACATAAACAAACGACAACCACTGAATAACAGGCTCCTGACTTGGGACAGGCACATACATAAAAAATGTGGCGGTTTTAAACATGTTAGTGGGATCCTAACCCTCCCCTAACCTGGGACAGTGGTATAACAGTACAAAATAAGAACGAACTATTAAAATCAGTTGAAAAAGGCTTAACTCATCAGATGGACACAAATACAAGTGGACGTAGCCGGGTACTTGTTCATCCCGAAAACGAAAAGACATTATGAACAGATCTGAGAGTACTCGCAGTTATCTAAATTTTACGGACGCCATTACGAGTTGGTTGACCGTGATGGAATAACCGTATCACAAATGATATCGGATATGTTCCTTACGTCGTAACTACAATCCCCTTCCCTTTCCTGAATGTGACCTACCGAATTAGACTATTTACCGGATTTGTTATCACATAAGCAACACGACGGGTGCCGCATGTGGAGCAGGATCTGCTTATCCTTCCGGAGCACCTGAGATCACCCCTAGTTTTTTGGTGGGGTTCGTGTTGTTTATTCTTTAGTTTTCTATGTTGTGTCGTGTGTGCTGTTGTTTGTCTTTTTCATTTTTAGCCATGGCGTTGTCAGTTTGTTTTAGATTTATGAGTTTGACTGTCCCTTTGGTATTTTTCGTCCCTCTTTTATCTACCAGCTAGTTCAAAGCCACTAACAACTAATAAAAAAAAAGTCATGCATCTAAAACTAAACTATCAACCCGTACACATCCAACATCCAATGAATTTAGTGTAAAGACGTCATAAACACATGACCTTGTGCAATGCCAAGTTACAGGTATCGACAGATTGTAGATCCATGAATGTGTATATGTATATATCATCATGATCATACTAGTAATATTTAGTTTGCTTTTAATTTACTGATAACAAAATCAATATTTATACCAATAAAAACAATATTCAATGATCTTATTACAGTGTTGAATTGGTAACCTTTTAGAATAAGTTTATTTAAAGGAGCGATAAGTTTACAAGGATCATTTCAAAATTTCCGGGCACGGTTAACAACATTTCCGTAAAAATGAGGATGTGCTATCCCGTTTGAAATAAGTTTTCTACAGGTACAATCAAACTTCAAAACCAAATCTTTATATCTATGGAAAAATTTAGTAAAGGTTTTAAGTAATTTATGGTAACGTACCCCTGGTTTAATAATTTACCAGTAATACATAGATTGCGTTAGTTAAGATCAAAAACGTCACAACAGACACGGGCATAGCGAACGAGTTGTGAAATATAAACACCGTAAGATGGTGCCAAAGGAACAGTCCAGTTTCAAACTTTGGCATTAAAATGCTATTACTTCACATTCAATGGTGAATACTTCTCCCGGGTTAATGGAACATTAATGGGGACAAAGATGACCTCATCCTATGCCAATATTTTTATAGGCAAATTAGAACAGCAAATTAGCAATGCTTCCCTTTATCAACCCTCTCTCGTTTTGGGTTTCCGTAATCAGCTTCTTTTTACTCTGCCTTGTGATTAGCCATACAAAACCTACTACCTGTAGTATGCAGCTTTGTTGTATAGGTTTTCATTCCCATAGACGATTGCCTGACATAGCTGACGAGTTCCATCTTCCCGGCTTTTCTTTCTGGGTCTGCTCCCATAACCTTTTGATCTTCCCAGATCTAACCACAATGTAGTGGTACTATTTACCCATAGTTGGGACAAGGTTGATAAGTGCAAAGACGTGTCCACGCGCCGTTGGGCCAACACAGTGCATACCTCTCTCTGAGTTCAACATGTCAACGATGCCTATCCATCAATAAAATTCTTCTAAGATCACCTTTTTTGACACTGCTACGCAAGTGAAGGATTTGATCATATATATTACAAGCCCACAGACAAAGATCTGTATCTTTCTCCTTTAATTTGCCATCAAAAACATTCACCAAAATCATTTCCTATAGCTCATCAGTGATACTGCTAAAAAGGTGACAGATGAGGTCACCTAGAAAATCGCTTTTTTGTTAACTTGTTATGAATATGGCCAAGTTTATCATAAATTTTATATTAATATAAGTTAAACAGATGTTTCAAATGTGTATTCGAATTATACATCATTATGACACAATGCAGCGGTATAATTATCAATTACAAATTGTCAATAGAATAAACTTTGTTATACATATGTATAAAAAAAAAGTTAAGTCTCTAAGGTTCCATAGCCCATAGGCGCCTGTTGTAAGGATGTTACGCACGGTTTTCGGTAAAGTAATGGTAACTTTGCGCAGAGTAGTTTTTTCTTTAATTTCTATTGATTTTTGCAATAAACGACAACAATTTCAAATTTGTATTTATAGCATGGACAAAGGAGGATTCAATATATATCTTTAGCATAGAAAGCTTTTTTATTCATAATATAGCTTATTTCAAGTATATACGTAATATATTTGTCATTTCCTAAGACTGTCAATTCTTTCTACCCTTATTCAACAAACACTAATGTTCTAGTGAAAGAGATAATTTGCCATCATTCATCTTCAACCGACAGAATAATTTTGCTTATTTGGTCTAGCCCTGAATGCATTATTTTCTACTGAACATTAACATTATTCAGCGCGCAATTATCAACCAAAGAAGTGACTAACAGAATAACTATGGAAATGATTTTCAGAAATGCTATTCATATCGAAATCTACTGAATACGAACTTGATTGATGATTAAAAAATGTTTGAATGTTCCTTAAGCTTAGGTTTCTTTTGTCTATCTTTTCCAGTTAAAATGTACAAAAAAGTAAATAAATAACAAAATAACAAAATAACAAAACTGAACTAAACTGATTTTAAAATCAAACAAACGAATTCGAGAGAAAGGGAGAGAGAGAGAGAGAGAGATTAAATTACATTTATGTACGTAATAATTTAATTTCAAAGTTCTAAAAGATTTAATTTATTTAGATGTGAGGATATTTCGATAAATTTTAGGCTTTCTGCATATTTAAAAAGATAAGTAAATTCTTTCATGCGTACTGTAGTTCATTTGCTGGATATGCTCAATACGATATTTGGTAGTTCTTGATTTCACAAGGATTCAGAATTGAACTTAATTTTGGTAAGATGTTTCAACCGAAATATAAACATTAAAAAAGATCATATCATGACATGCGCTTGAGATAAAGTATGATGCAACTGTCCTACAAGTGAGTAGTTTAGCTAGCTATAAAACCAAGGTTAAATCCACTATAATCAGGAATATGACAGTTTGTTATCCTATTTGTTCGATGTTTTTCAGCTTTAGATTTTGCATTTCGATTAAGGTCTTTCCGTTTTGGATTTTACTTCGGAGTTCAGTATTTTTGTGATTTTTCTTTTTTCTCATCCGAAACGGTAATACAAATTTGATTTCAAGAAAATATTGCAGCCTAATATCGGAGTAAAAAAAAGCTACTTGAATTCGACGAAGTAGGCATAAATAACTCAAACATTTTCAAAGTTTAGGAAAAAAAAGACACATTCTAACTCTTAAGGAGGCTCGATGGCACAAAAAGTTCAGAAAGATTTAAAACCGTCCGTCCGTTCGTCCGTCTGTCCCGCTTCAGGTTAAAGTTTTTGGTCAAGGTAGTTTTTGATGAAGTTGAAGTCCAATCAACTTCAAACTTAGTACACATGTTCCCTATGATATGTTTCTTTCTAATTTTAATGCCAAATTAGAGTTTTTATCCCAATGTCACGGTCCACTGAACATAGAAAATGAAAGTGCGAGTGGGGCATTCGTGTACTGAGGACACATTCTTGTTTATAAAAAATTTATTTATTACATAAATAATTGTTACTTAATGATATGATACAAAAATCATCAAAAAAATCGATTCGTTTTGACCCCAGATGACTTTTAAATGTTTATATCATTGAAAAAGCTCAAAATTAATTCCCTTTGGTCAAAAATTTAGTGTTTATCATTAAAATTGAAATATCTTTTTTAACTTATCGGTGACCTATAATATTTTTTTAATTATTTTCAAATAAACTGTACTTCCGCTAAACAATTGTCAAATTTAGACGATTTCTCTAATTTAGTTCTGTTTTTTAGTTCGATATTACTATATTTTACTATTAATTCAACAGAAAAAAATACCTTAACAAAAATGCATGCTTCTTTCGAAGGCAGATTGAGAGCTTAAATGAACGGTGATCCCATTTTTTAAATTTATTTTTCTATTAAGTATAGGATAAAGTTCATTTATAGAAAAAAAAATAGCGAAAATCCTATAATTAAAACAAGAATGTGTCCAAAGTACACGGATGCCCCACTCGCACTATCATTTTCCATGTTCAATGGACCGTGAAAATTGGTAAAAAATATAATAAGGCATTAAATTAGAAAGATCATATCATAGGAAACATGTGTACTAAGTTTCAAGTTGATTGGACTTCAGCTTCATCAAAAACTATCATGACCAAAAACTTTAACCTGAAACTCGCACTTTCATTTTCTATGTTCAGTGGACCGTGAAATTGGGGTCAATAGTTTAATTTGGCTTTAAATTAAAAAGATCATATCATAAGTAACATGTGTACTAAGTTTCAAGTTGATTGGACTTCAGCTTCATCAAAAACTACCTTATCAAAAACTTTAACCTGAAGCGGGACAGACAGACGGACGGACGAACGACGATAACGGACGCACAGACCAAAAACATAACGCCCCTCTACTATCGTAGGGTGGGGCATAAAAAAATCGTTTTATACCCGCGAGCCCCTTATATAAATAAATTCGTGCGTTTTAAGCGTTTTTCAGGATTTTGCTTTATCAGGAACACATTAAAGCCCTAAAAAATACATTCAAGCATTACATATCTCGTTAGTATGTCACAATATTCCATTGATAATATGTTATGTGCGTGACCATATAGATGACTGATATAGGTCGATAATATCATTTCGTATGCAATTATTTTGATTATCACCCTGCTGAATGATGGGTTTAAAGTGGGATCCAGTAGTAGCACTTGAAATCTAGACGAAAATGTTTATTGACAATGAAACGCAGCTTTACGTTGTTTCGACATCGATTTATAGGAGCGGAAGTTAATTGTATTGTGGGTAGTTCATGAATAACTTGTGCCTTCGCCGAGATTGAACACTGTCATTTATTTCAAATTGAACCTTATTCGTGCTTAGCATCATTCGAAGCTTTATAGATTACAGATATAAAATAAGACGAAAAAGTAGAAAAAAGGAGAAGAGATGTGCACATTTGCTTGAAATGTCAAGAGTTGTATAACAGATTAACAAACCAATTTCTAATCATGTTTTTCGAAACAATACAGAAAAAATTTTTATTGCACGAAACCCGTTACACATGTTACAATGGACTGTTCGCTATGATGGGTCGATACAACTAAGTTTTGTTAGAAAATAATAATTTCATCATCTGTAGGATTAATAAAAAAAAACATGTTATCCCCGGGGTAATTTTATTGTAGTATGATAGTTAATAGTATACAAAGACTTACTCACGATAGCTTCGTAATATTTAAGATACATGCATTAATTTGTAATAAACTATTATAAGTCCAGTAGTTGTATATGCACAGCTGTTGGTAGACCAATAGTACATTGTAAGCCTTATCAAAAAATGTTTATCTTTAACAGCCTTTTACGCATGTATTCGTTGACTTCAGTGGCGATAATGTGTAGCAATTGCAGTCATTAAATGTCGTTGTAAGTAACTTGCCGTATATAAGAAGTATATATTAAGGCCTTCGACATGGAGTAAGATGAAACTCACAATTAACTGTAAGTTAAAGCCGATCTTATAGTATCGGACTAATCATAATTGTTTCGGGATAAAGATCGACGTCCTCGCTGCATCTTTTTACATTCCGGTAATTCATCAAATTATAAATTTTCTCTGGCAAATATGTCATTCATTTTCAGCAATAAATTGCTTGACAATCTTACTGTAAAATACGAAAAAATATAAATATTTAGTCAATCCCGCGCCTAATAAGATTATTTGCTTTGATAATTTGGTATGAAATCACCATTCATAGGGAAAACGTTGACATATGAAATACCTATTTCATGAATTTAAGAATAGTTATCAAAAGTACCAGGATTATAATTTTATACGCCAGACGCGCGTTTCGTCTACATAAGACTCATCAGTGACGCTCAGATCAAAATAGTTTAAAAAGCCAAATAAATACAAAGTTGAAGAGCATTGAGGATCCAAAATTCCAAAAAAGTTGTGCCAAATATGGCTTAGGTAATCTACTCCTGGGGTAAGAAAATCCTTAGTTTTTTTCGAAAAATTCAAAGTTTTGAAAACAGAAAATTTATAAAAATGACCATATAATTGATATTCATGTCAACACCGAAGTGCTGACTACTGGGCTGGTGATACCCTCGGGACGAAACGTCCACCAGCAGTGGCATCGACCCAGTGGTGTAAATAGTTATCAAAAGTACCAGGATTATAATTTTATACGCCAGACGCGCGTTTCGTCTACATAAGACTCATCAGTGACGCTCAGATCAAAATAGTTAAAAAGCCAAATAAATACAAAGTTGAAGAGCATTGAGGATCCAAAATTCCAAAAAAGTTGTGCCAAATATGGCTTAGGTAATCTACTCCTGGGTAAGAAAATCCTTAGTTTTTTTCGAAAAATTCAAAGTTTTGAAAACAGAAAATTTATAAAAATGACCATATAATTGATATTCATGTCAACACCGAAGTGCTGACTACTGGGCTGGTGATACCCTCGGGGACGAAACGTCCACCAGCAGTGGCATCGACCCAGTGGTGTAAATAGTTATCAAAAGTACCAGGATTATAATTTTATACGCCAGACGCGCGTTTCGTCTTCATAAGACTCATCAGTGACGCTCAGATCAAAATAGTTAAAAAGCCAAATAAATACAAAGTTGAAGAGCATTGAGGATCCAAAATTCCAAAAAAGTTGTGCCAAATATGGCTTAGGTAATCTACTCCTGGGGTAAGAAAATCCTTAGTTTTTTTCGAAAAATTCAAAGTTTTGAAAACAGAAACAGAGTAAGAACCAAGACCTTATTGTACAAACTGGTTAGAATAACTAAATTGAAATGTGTTACGCATGTGACAAATGTCATAATTTTTAGCACGATTAAATGAAGTTTTGTTCCGAAACATGATTTCCTTTATTAATTTTTAACGATGTTATGTTATAACGGAAGCAATTACTTTCATCTTGTTTAAAATATTACATAATTTCGTCATATTACAGAATGAACACCACACAGAAAAGGGATTGTTTTGTACGACATGTGGTTTCCTTCTCTCTATTATTGCAATTGATAAAAAAAATATCAGAATTATAATATTAATACCATTCATTAAAGTTTAAGGGTACATGTAACTATTGTAAATTGAACACAAAGGAACCAATTATAACTTTTAAAATAACAAATAAATCTTTTTAAGGACAAAGATAAAAAGGTTTGATAAATGAAGTAGCAAAAGGAGTAATATTTTAGCATTCAGTTGTCAACCTTTAGATAATGACAAAATTAAAATAATACATTTTCCTTTATGACAAAACTTGTAAAATCTTTGCCGATAATATTCATGACCGAGTAAAAAAATGTGTGTTGGCTATGTTAAATTTCAAACGCTGAATTTTTTTATATTTCTCAATAAAAAATCTACTCTGTTGCTTACATCTTGCCATTAATCTTATAACCAAAAGACGTTTTTCATTGGGTATTTGCGTACATACAATTTGTCAATGATTTTCAAAATTAGCCATCATATTTTCAAAACAAATTTTCGTTGTTTTTGAAATTTACTATTTATTAAACGTGTTATTTTCCATTTTTTTACTATGCATGATGCTTTGAAATTCTTTGTGGGCAATTGTTATTGACAATCTAAGGAAAAAAATAATAACTTAATAGGTTTTATAAGTGAATAACAACTATCTGAATAAATGAATGAATGCTAGTTGTAGCTACACAAAGAACTGAATTTTGTACAGTTAAGAGTTGTTCTTTAATTGTATTCTATTTTGCGGAGATGTCAAATACGAATAGCATTTTAAAAGTACCTTATTACGGTTACTCGAGAAAAATGTGTCATAGATGAGGGCCCTCATGGGGTTTTTGATTATGTGATTACTTGGCCGTTTTTTTAATGATTATTTGATTATTAAGCCAAATATTTCATGATTATTTGATTACCTAGGACTGTATTTTTAGTTTATGATTATTTGATTACTAAAGATAAGCAAATATTTAATGATTATGTGATTATATTGGCAAAAAATGGTGATTATGTGATTACTAGGACCCCCCCATGAGGGGCCTCATAGATATAGGAAGATGTGGTATGAATGCCAATGCGACCAACTCTCCATCCAAATAACAATTTATAAAAGTAAATCATTATAGGTCACTGAAGTCGATAATATAAAGTTAATATATATCTGTTAATGTGCATCCAATAAGCAAAACAAGATTCGAAAGTGTCATTCGTACATTTGTGAACAATGTTTTGTTCTTATTTGGCAGCTGAAAGATCATTGAAATAGATAAAACAAGGGCTTTTAGTTGTTTCTAGCACATTTGTGTTATGATGGTTTATTTTGTAACTTTTATGGCTTCTTCTTGTTATATGTTAACCCCATTTATTAATATATCTAAGCTAGAATGCAATCATGTTGGCTATGAGCGTTAGCAATGAGGTTTAATACAGAAATGCCCATACGCATCAAACTAAGAAAACTCCTTTTGTGTATATCTTGATTAAAGAATGTTTCTAAACTAACCATATAATTTTCAGTTTCTGTTAGTATTAATCTTTGATGAAGACTAAAGCAAAAACACTTATTATTGCTCTTCAAATGAAGGCGGTTAGACGAATGTTTCTGATTGAAAACCTTTGTTCGAAAGGAGTAGCCGTTTATCACATTGTAATGAGAATTCTGTTATGACATTAATGAATACTTAGTTTGCCGGTGTCCGTTAATATAACTTTTAATGTTAAACATCTTCTCTTTATACGTTAATACATGTTTTATGAAAAGAGACAGACAAACAAAAGACAATAACTACAGAACTACAACCTACTTGGTAAAAATTTTAGCATACATAACAAACATTTGGGTTATTCGTTCTGTGAGTTCTCAATCTTCTATCTCGGTTGAATTAATAAAAATGTAACAGTTCGGTAATGACAAAACTGCGTTGAAAGAGTCTACATGATGATGTTTGTGATGATGATGAAAAGCTGTTTAACATTCAGCATTAAGTTAAAAAAATGCATATTCGAACAGAGAACATGAATATTGATATAGATATTAACTACTATACCGACGCATTGTATCGTATTTTTAACATTCTAGTTCACAATGAAACATACCACTTGAAGTTATGTCATCCTACCCAAATACATATATTTGACCCCGAGCCGGAAGTCTTTGCTATTACTCCTTTATCATGTTAATGCCATGTGCTTAGAAGTGAAACAACAAAACAAATACCAATTCTAAAAAAAGTCTCAGATTTGCCACGACCAGGTTGCAACCCCTCAACATCCAGCACTCACGATGAACATGTTACCATGATACCACTGAGGAGGTTAGTTTACATGCATTATAGCTTTCACTATCTCATTATAATTTAATTTTGGATGTAACGCGTCTTCTGATTGGCTGACGTTGTTTAGTTTATCAGCCCATAGACACAATTTAGTCATGTGACCGTGACGTCATCAACGTTTTTTCATGGTTTTCTCCGGTTAAAATGCTAATTTAGAATTAAATTATAAGAAATAACTGTAATATTTTATCTGTCTATTCGAAAAAACATAGATAAAATGTGGTGATCACTTTAAAATAATTCGCTACGCGCGTTATGCAGTGTGCACCACATTTTTTATGTTATTTCCTCATAGACAGAAAAATATTACAGTCATTCTTTAAATGAACTAACAAGTTAAAAAACAGGGGGAAAAAGAATTCAGTCTGGTATACTGTATGACTTCGTACGTGGTATAAAATTGTACAAAAGAGAATTAGTCTGACCTTTCCGTCTTTCCAAGGAAACGTTATATAAGTTGTTCATTTAAATCAATTTCTATCTAAAAGATATAAATGGAAGAACTATGTGAAGATAAATCGTTGTGGTTAATAAATGACCACTTCAACGTGATTAGTTATAAATCTACTTATTCTATTCTTGTGTTTTTATATTACCACGACTTACGCATACGTTTGGGGAAAAAACTTAACATTTGAAAAAAACCTATAATTATCTTATTTTCTAAGCCAACAATTGTAATTTCATTTTGGAAATCTCAGTCCTATCATAGATGTTCTTTGGTGACATTCTAAGTATAAGTTATCATCCAATTATTACATCAGTACCTATAAAAAGATTTAATGAAAGAGTTGCTTAAATCTACGTCATTGGGTCTCAGGTAGAGACGCGTATCATTGTTAATTATTGTGCCACATCTTCCTATTTTTATATTAAAACATCTCTCGGATTACCAATGTAATTAATAGGGAAAGAAGTGGATGATAATGACGAATTGAAAATAAATTAAAAGAAAGACGTAGGAAATAAGTGAACAAAGATGTACGATGTCACATCCTGTCCATATGACGGACACTTGTTGATACGATGTATGAGTAATTATACATACACATAGAAGACTCATCTATAGAAGGAAGAACGCATCGAACATTTGTACTGGTGAACAAACAGTAAGTGATTGTGTCCTTTAGTGCTCATAAAACAACAGAAACAAAACTATCGGTTACATATGTATGAGTACAAATGTTCTTACTCCTATATATTATTCAGTTACGTCATAAGAGGTACAAGGCGTCAATAACAGAAATAAACGCGAAGTGGCGGAAAATTAACTGGAACAGACTTTCTCGACAACGTCTTAACACATGTGACGAACATTAAGGCCATTTGAATTTCATAAGGATAATTTATTTCTTTAGACAGATTGTAAAAATCGTTCATTTGAGCTTGTGAATAAAAATGAGATGTTCACATTTGCATGATATGTGTTCACTATTATTGACCTAACACTTAAACATTGTTTTCATAAAGTAGGGAAATTTGAATAAAACAGCGTCTTTAAATATAACATAACTTCAGATTACATAAAACTATTCATTTAACGCATTGCATTGTGTTAACAAACCTGTGTAAGTAATTTTAGAATACAACCTTGTTTGAATGGCTACAATGACGGTTCAAAATTATAATTATAAAAATGAATTCCTTCACCCTTTCAAATCTGATAAACAACATTTGCACTTGTGTTTTGACGTCATTGGAATTTATTTTTTTATTGTAAATTGTCGACATAAACAACATTTAACAAATGACACATTATATCTTGCTTTAAATTTAATTAAGTATATTCAACTTGAAAAAGAATGTAGATATGTATCTAGCCTGTCTTATTTCAATTATACAATTGTCTTAAAAGTCCACATTACCTGATTTCATTGGTTGATTTTGATTTTATTCCTGTTATTTGGTCTTTAGTTTTCGTGCACTGTTTAACGCCTTTTTTGTATCTTTCATATTTTCTACTTGCGACATGGAATGTGACTGTTTTTCTAAGCTTATTTTCATTATTTTATCCATAGTAACTTTCCACCTTTGTATTTATATTGATATTCGTACAAAATCAACGTTCGAGAAATTGTGAAACACACAATAAAATTTACTAACATTGATATATAAACAAGAATTTGTAGAAGAAATTCTTATTTGTAGTTTTACTATAAGAATTGTAATAGGGCAGAATACCTGTATTGCCCATTACTAAAACCAGCTTAATTAAACATAATAAGGATAAGCAATAGTAAAGTAAAATGGCTCTGTAGGTTGAATTTAGATAACAAAATTTAACAATGCTCCAGAGAGCCGTGATGCTAGACATTGTCTGTTTTAGATACCAAGTTATTGCTTAAACCAGAAAATCAATATAATCTAAATACGACATGTTACTTTCAAAACCATTAGCTTTTAATTAAATTGCGTTTTTGTCATCATTTGAACACATTAATCACTAAAACACTATCATCTGTCAAAGATGTACTATACCATGGCTAGAGGGAGTCCTAGGTTATTAAGCCTTTAACCTTACATGTTTCTTCAATATATAGCTGAAATTAATGCCAAGCATGACTGTGCTCAGATATTTCAAACAGCGTATTTTTGTAATGTGTTTTTATCTTACTGTATAAAAAAAATTTAAAAACGACTTTGATTAAAATTTCAGTCTTAAAATTTATTAATTGTTGTGTCCTGTACGTCCAGTTGCAAACATTTGATACATGTTCATGACAAGAACAAACTGTTAATAAACAATAGATAGGAGCTGTACTAGGGGATCGGGACTTTGTTTGGGAAATTTGTAATGCCACTGCAAAAAGAGGATATATTGGATAGAAACAGACATTTATCCTTACACCAGTCCACATACGGACCCTCTAAGATTTGATGCAATAGTTCTGAACGTAAAGAGTGTGGTGTACTCTATTAACACGAGATACAAGATTGAAAGTCTCCATTCTATCCGAGCGTGGTTGTAAGTAATGCATACCGTACATCCAAACAGATGTCACGGACCCTCTTCGGCAGTGGTTTTAATTACTGTTGGTTGAGGGAAGACCAATTATCATATTTTTATACCACAATAAATCATGGGGGCTACAGTGTTCTACGTTGATAAATTAAGGTTAACCTTAAAATAGATCGATATGCAAACTACACTTATTATTTATATACTTAGTAGTTAATACAAGAAAATTGAAGCAGTGGCATTTTTTTTTTGTATCAGCAAATCGAAATGATATCGATAACAGTTGTACGGGATGTATCAAACCTCGACATCTCTATTAATTCAAGCTATGTGAAAAATATCTGTTTTAAGAAAAAAAGTGTATATGACATGATACGATTTTAAACATCATACACTGTGTAAACCCTCAATAAATGTAATCCCAAGTGCATGTCTTGGGTCATATTGGTGTCTCGAATAGATACGGGTGTAATATTGAAAAAAAAAAACGCCATACATACATTCCTTATTTATTTAATAACTTTTCTTCTGAATTGAAAATGGTAACCGTATAAAGAGATTGAGATTATATTACCAAATGCATTAAACAAAAAAACATCGGTAATCTCCATGACGTAGAGACAATAAATTTCGCAAAATTATAGCACAAGGGACTGTTCCACCGTTATGCAAGCGCATTAAATTTCGCTGAACTATAGAATAAACCTGTTTCTCAGATCAAAAATCAAAATCATAAAACACAGATATAAATTTGGTATTAGAATAACGGATATGCTAGTAAATAGAATCAAAACCCAATGTTATAAATGTCCTATTTGGAGTAAATGCAATCTTTTATTTGTTTGACTAATGGTATTTGATAATGAGATAGAGTTACTATATGTCTGTCTTTTACAATATGTATTTTAAATTTATCCATGTATTTTCTTTTACTATATTGTAAAAAAAAATGTATACGTGTATTCAAAGAGTTTTTACAGCTTTCTATTGAGTGTTTTTAAATTTTTACAAACATTGTGAATTTACGCAAGATCGATATCATATGAACGAAATTTGAACATGTGACGGGTATAAAGTATAGTCTTTGTGTCTTTATCCTCCACGATTTTAATTACGGTTAGTAGACTTACCATAAGCGCATTTAAGAACATAAAATCGTAGTCCAGGAAATACATATTTTGAGGTCAATTAAAGGTCAATTGGAGATGAATTGAATAAATGAATGAATACTTTATTTGCAAGAAGCATATACATGCTATGGCAAACAAAAATATATACAATATATGACAAACAAAAGACAACAGAGAACAGTAGTTACAGAGTATACAATAATATTATGACAATATATGTGATCTAATTTTCCAAGCTGCATTTAAATCGTTACATAGTTTTAATGTCAGAGATTTAGAATGAGCTTGTAATATATTATCTAACTTGTGCCGATGTGGTCAAGAACAGTAGAATAAAGGTAAACATTCTATACGCACAGATCTATACGCTGGACATGATAAAACAAAATGATATTCGTCCTCTAAAACATTCATATTGCAACATATACAAATTCTGTTTTCTCTTTGAGTATTTAGATAACGACCAACTTTAACATTTAATCTAAATGTGCCGCTACGCAGCTTTGTTAATATAGATACATTACAATGACAATCTAAGTATTTTTCAAAACCAAGTACTAGAGTCTAGTTCATATCGTTTATAAATACAAAGTTTGTTACATTCTTCTAAAGCTGTATTCCAGCTTTGTAAAAATTGATCTTTAATTCGTATTTTTATACAATCAAATGATAATTTACTAGTATCTTGTGAAATCCATACATCATAAAATCCAAGGTTACATAACAAATTTTTTACGTTAGATGCCCAATTAATTTTACCATTATTTGCATCTTCGTTCAAAAGTTTATAAACTTCCTATACAATATGAGGTTTATTAGTTACAATATGAATCCAATATTTCAGGATTTTATATTTTCTCAAAATACGCAATGGCAAGTGTTCAAGTTCACCATATAAAAAGATTGAAGGGACTTCTTTACCAAGTTTCAAAATAAATCTACAAAATCTATCTATTATATAAGCTCTATATCACCAGCACGATGAAAACCCCATATTTCAGACCCATAACTTAAAACGAACCCAACCGTACTATCGAATAGAAAATTTGTTTGTTCAGTAGTCGCATATATTTCTTTCAATGAATTTATTAGTGAAAATAACGCTCTTGATCCTTGTTGAGATAAACGCTTTTGAGTTTGTAAAATTTTTCCATTATAGTGGAGCAACACACCGAGGTATACATAGGAGTTTCTAATTCTCTGTCGTTGTAATAAAAACGGTTTACCACAGGCCTCCATCCGTTACGAAATACAATAACTTTTGTCTTCCCCGTGTTTACTTCTTCTATGTTCCATTTATTTACAATATAATAGTAATTTATTCAGTAAATGTTGCAACACATTCGTCGATTTCCCAAAAAGTACAGTATCATCAGCAAATAAGATCAAATATATTAAAATTCCATTTAGAGACACGATGTCTTTATCTGTTTCAACGGAAATATCTTGAATAATGTCATTAATAAAAAACAAAAACAGCAGTTTCACACCAAGAAAATTGTCAAACTCATCTGACAGCACTCCTCCAGATCGTACACGAAGACGCACTGATGAATATAAAGTTTTAACAATAGAAACAAATTTGTTACTAATGCCATTATTTAGCAGTTTGTATGTTAAAATTCTTCTGTGTAGCTTATCAAAAGCCTTGCGAAAGTCCACGAAGAAACAAAAAACTGAAGTTTGTGTACTAAAACATGTGATATTATTCCATGCAGTGTGGAAATGGCATCTACAGTTGAACGACCTTGACGAAATTCAAACTTATTGTCTATTAATTTCTGTTCGTCTTCCGACCACGACAGCTAACGTTCCGTTAATATACTAGTAAATATCTTAGAAAGAATGCCCACTAATACAATCGGCCTGAAATTGTTAGGGTCCGACAAGTCACCGCTTATGGGTACAGGGATACCTATACATTCTTTCAGTAATATTGTGATACGAAAAATATATCTTCGTGCAAGAAATATATAACAGGCCACAACAATAAGAGAATAGAAAAATATGCACTACATATTTTGAATATATAAGATTATTGTAAATTGATTACTATTGAATGAAATATTCATAAATTAGGTATTGCTGTTTATTTGAGAATAGGCATATATTGAAACAAACAATCTTTTAATTATATAAAAAAACTAAATAGTGTATCTATTTTCAAAAAGTAAAACGTCGTCCAAAAAATGTATATAAAACCCATGAAACCTATAATAATTATCGGGATATGTTTTATTACATGAATTTCACTTTTCATGATTTCATAATAACTGTGTCAATTATGACCACGAACATGCTCCACCTGTCGATGCCTCAACCCCGTCCTCTTTCTCCACAGAGTGCTAGTACAGAAAACAACATGTAATAGGGGTTTAACTAGCATAAGCAATAACTTTTGCCATATTTGTAGCTGGAACTATTTCCTTTTTAGGAGCACCTGAGTCCTAGTTTATGATTGGGTACGATATGCTCTTTTCTTTTTTTTTTAAGTTTTCTATGAAGTATTGCTGTTTGTACTCTGTTGGTTTAGTTTTGCTTATGTTGTTGTTTATCAAAATTGCAGTTTCGAAATTGATGTTTCTCTAAAGTTTTTTTACTTCCCGAAAAAAGCAAAATTAACACTTATATAAACGGAGGGAACTTTATTTACCACAATTATTACTTACCAATATTCTAGAGAAACCTACAAACAATAAGCAAGCTGTATGAGATATGCCAGAGCTTGTGTTTCTCCTCAATTATGTTTGTAATGTTTTTATAATGATGCGTCAAACTAAACATCTTTTTGAATTATATGCATGAGCGTTTGACGTACGTCATTGAAAGAGAGACAAAAAATTCAGAATTAATATTTCAACTTATTAAATTCATTAACATGTTCACAGTAACATATAAAAAAGAAGGTGTGGTATGACTGCCAATGAGACAACTCTCCACAAGAGACAATTTTCAATGTGTATTAACAATATGATATCGTCTCTCTCATAATTCATTCATGACTATTGGAAGACTTGTCCCCTCGCAACACATGTCATTTAATCCTAGTATTTTGTTTTGTTGCCAAATTGTTGTTTTATCTTGATCTGATTGTTATGTTTACTATATTTTTTCGGATATTTTCCTCCGAATTACAAATTCCCAAAAAACAAATCTTTCCCCGAAATTTTGATATTTTGATTTGTTAATGAATTACAAAGTGTTGTTATGACGTATTTGATAAATCGAAGACAATCAAAATAAACCAATGCAAATATATAGAGGTCATCAAACAAATGAAAATATATAGAGGTCATCAATCGTTTATTCATAAAAATAACTTAAAGAAATCGTCTTTAGAAATTCTTTATCACAAAGAGGATAGAATATTCTGAACAAAAATCAAATCTGAGATCCTAAATAAAAAAAGTTATTAACAAAAGTCTTTTAAATATCTACCAATTCAATAGTGTTATCTATATGAAAATAGATGGTTTGCCTTTGATGAAAAGTTTCATGCATATTATAAACAACATAAAGCTGAATATACGTAAATGAATTCTGATGTATGATTTATATTTTTGAAGACACATTCATACATCAATGCAATATGCCTATTCATTATTAATATTTATTTAAGGATACTAACAATATGATTGCTCGGGAATCTAATGAAAATATTTCGATTTTGACTTTCGATTTCATTAGTGCATTACTCGTCTTTTGAAAAGGGGAAAAATACCAATCAAGTTTGATCTTCAATGTAGTAAATATTATAAATTATTTAGTTATGCATTTACTTCTCACAATTGTTAGTTTTTTCAGACTACTTTTCCGATTGAAAGTTAAGGGTCATGACAGTTGTTAAAAGTTATTTGATTTTTTCTTCTTCTATTTAAATAAAAAACGTTTTTTTTATAACATTATATTATGCTATTACATCTGTATGATATATATATATATATATATGTGGATAGACCAATGTTATAAAAGGTTTTGCACTTGCGTTTGTATGTTTTTCACATTCCTTCAGTGAAAGTGTGTTAGAACAGTGGTCAATGACCTTGACACGTGTTTGATAATTTGTTTTGTCGTAGTGAGGCAAGAGAGCAATTTTCAAACTGGCACAAAGTACTTTTAAAAAATTGATTGGATAAGTTCACACTAAAGAATCCTATAAGGATGATAAGAGCGTATTTAGAATCATTCTCAAACTATTTACACGTGAAGATGAAGTTTACAAATGTATACACTACTGTTTACAGACACTTTATTGAATTGTAGAAATGTTAACAAAAAAGTGATTACATTGGATAAAATCATTAAACAAAGAAAAGCGTATGAACCATAAGTCTGCTACTGTACCATATGTTCTTGATGCCGTGTTAAATGTTTAGATAAAGCTAAGAATATTTAAGGTGTAAATATAAGATGTGTTTACTATAAAATCTGTCAAATCCAAATCATTTGACTAGTGAAATAAATGCAGTCTGCACAGAAATCATTTAACAGGACATGCTATACACATTCATTCTATTAAGTATATTAACTTAATACAATCGTAATCGAAATCAAATCCTCATTCCGTATTTACATGCTGTCGTGGGAAAAAAAAGACAAATAGTAAATGCTTATCAATTTATCCCCTTGATGTAATACTTTAATGGTCTATATTTGCCATACGATTTTAAAAGAAACTTGCTCATTTTTACATTTTGTTTTGTACAGCAGAGCTAACAAAAGGAATGTGTTTTGCAAGATAAATTTGTATAGATTTTTTTTTAAACAGACAGATTGTCAAATATATCTTATGTTTATATAAGTGCTGTACATGAGTTTTGTTTCATTTAGCAAAAGCTTGAACCAATAAAATGACGCACTCGTTTGGTCAACTTACACCGACACCAGAAGACGATTAACCTACATTAGAATCCAGCCTATTGGCAACAGATAAAGTTTTATCTATACATACAAAGTCATACGTTTATAGTCCATGTATTGGGTCGGTGCTGCTGCTAGTTGACTGTAAGCTGATCAATTCTTATACCAACAATGCTACAAGTAGTGGGTTGGTTTTTGCAATATGAACATGGTTTGATATATCAAATATAAGGAAACAGAAGTGGTGCGCATACTTGATGAACAAAATTGAGAATGGAAATAGGAAATATCTCAAAGAGACAACCCGACCAAAGAGCAGAAAACAGACGAAGTCCCCCATTGGTCCTTCAACGCAGCGAGAAAATCCCGCACCCAGCGTTTGCTTCAGCTGGCCACAAAACAATGTGCACTAGCTTAGAAGGTTACCTACTTGTCATGCGTATCAAAAAGTAAAATCACAAAAATACAGAACTCTGAGGAAAATTCAAAACGAAAAGTCCCTAATCAAATGGCAAAATCCAAAGCTCAAACACATCAAACGAAGGATGAGAACTATCATATTCCTGACTTAGTAAAGGCATTGTCTTATGTAGAAAATGGTCGACTAAATCTGACTTGTACGACAGTCGCATCAAACTCCATTATAATGACAACGATGCGTGAAAAAAACCAAACAGACATAATAAATAAAAATGTCCAAAATAGGGGTACAGCAGTCAACATTGTGTTTTAATCTCAATGACTATAAAAAATAACAAATATGTAACAATGAAGCCAATGAAGCACACAAAGGCGTATATCAAATTTAACATCCTCAATTATTGCTTTTTTATTAAACGATTTGAAGTACTGGGACCGAATCCTTTCCATGACAGTCACATGGTAAGGTTAACATTAACTATGGCGTAGAATCCACAGTTAATGAACGACTTTTTCAAATCTCAGTGGTGAGGCATTTTATCGGTTTCTTGTTATCGTAATACGCTGGAGTGTGATGATGTAATATTAATTGATAGTTTTTAAACCGTTCTTGTGTAATGACTAGTAAACGAAGGAACACATATCGCTTCAAAATATTAACCACTACATCTTAGCAATCTTGTGTAATTGAAGAAAATTCTAAAATTAAATCCTGATTAACGTCTGATTAATCCTGAGTTATATGTTTGCCTGTTTTAATTCAACAATAGACATTCTTTATGACAAAATTAAACAGCTTATGTATCTTTAGTGTGTGTTTTCAAGGTTTTAATGCTCTCTTCTGAATGTAAAAAAATCATTGAAATTTACCATAAAAATTGAAAGAGTCGACTCACATTGATATATTCCAACTTGAAACATTTATTAGTCAAGGAAACTTTATATTGTGCTTTATTGATAAACGAATACACATTTATAGCTTGCTGTTCAGTGTTAGCCAAGGTTTCGTGTCGAAGACCGTACTTTGACCTATAAACTTTTACTTTTACAAATTGGAGGAAAGCGAAAACAAACAATTACATTTTCAATTGAATTTAATGATGCAAACCCATGGGTAAACATAAAATAACTGAATTAAGAATGCAAGTAACTTATTACATAATACAATATTGCAATTGTCACTGGTATTAAAGAGATAATCGTAACTGCAATTACGATTATCCCAATATGGCGACGGTAGATATAGGTAAAATCTTTACACTCATTTTTCTTAATTGTAGCATGTTTTTGTCAATAGTTACTCAGCTGCAAGGTTTATCTATACCATTTCATCATATTTGAATCGTAACGGTGCACTGGAATTGTCTAAGCGCTTTGAAAATAGCCGTTGAAAAATTCGGGATGATAATCGTAACTCGGAAAAAAGATAATCGTAATTATGGTATTTAAAAATAAAAAAGATAATCGTTACTGGAAACTGTTTTATTGATATTGACACTAAAAACGTATATCTGATAGCATATTATGAAATTATGGCGATGAATTATTTACGAAACGTCCCAACATCTTATGACATTTCTTTTTATGCATATATAATTAATTGTTCTTATGAAAACAGCTACATACTAGTATATTATAAAATTGGAAGGGTGAACAAGCTTCAAGAAATTTGGAAATGGGAAAACACGAACTTTGTTAATATACAGAAATTTATTAAACTAGGTATGCCACAAAATATGTGAATGAGCGATGGAAAATTATGATACATGACAATAATTGTCAGGCGACACGCATGTGTCACCTTACATCAGATTTCTGATTAAGACAGTAAACAAAAAATAATTTATCCTGAAGTAAATAGTAAATATAGTTAATATTGTTTAAATTATTTTATTGTAGGTGGTTATATGTGCTATTTCTGCCCCCGGGAAGCCACTGCTGATTTAATTCTAGAACATACCCTATTATGCCATAACGAAGTAGGAAAGACATTTAGTATTCGTCAAAAACCGTTTGACGAGAAATTAGTGGCTACAGTTTTCATGTCACTTCGATCATTTTTCATGGATGATATCACAACTTAAAAGTTATGATGAACAAGGGATAACTTTGAAAAGTGTTTTACAGTGTCATTTCTTTTATAGCTGACTATGCGGTATGGGCTTTGTTCATTGTTGAAGACCGTACGGTGACCTATATTTGTTAATTTCTGAGTCATGTTGGTCTCTTGTGGAAAGTTGTCTCATTGGCAAACATACCACATCTTTTTATTTATATTAGCTACTTCATGACTGTCACTGAAATTTCAGTATCTCAGATATAAACTATAAACAACACAAATTCAATTTTGAATTATGATAATATGACATCCTTAAAACATTTAATGCTATATAAGACTAGAGAATGTTTGGCCCTAAATGGGATTCTTTGTGTATTATGAAATTAAGTAACGTGGAGTTCATTGACAAACATGGATTTGTGTTCATTTATAGTTTGGCCAAAAGCCCGAAAATCAAAAAATAAAATTGATGTAGCTTTAAATTTTCTTACAAGAAATACTTATTCAAAGAATGATTGCAAAGATGAGAATAAAATAACGCATATTCCGCAAAATTAGAAACAAACTTATTAAAAATTCATAAATACTCGGTACATGAAAAGTATGCTGCATACATATGCATGGAAGATATTGTAGAGAAAAATATTGAAGGTACTAAACAAGGAACATTTTTGTATTTGCATACTTGCCATATAATTAGTACTTTTCTATTAAATGAAAACATAAATTAGCCTTTCCTAATTTTCATGCATTTTTCTGAAGCACAAAATATTTGTTTTAAAATCTATAAAAATCTTTGTAATTAAACCAGTTCCGACTGTGATAATCTACATGTTTGGCCCTTTGATGTAATTTATCAATATACATATTTGTGGTTTTTTTTCGTCTATCAAATGCTTCGTAAGACTATAGGTAAGGCTAATAAAAACAAAAAATAAAAGTAACAATAAACAAAAGTAACAATAAACAAAAGTAACAAAAAACAAAAGTGACAATTAACAGTAGTAACAATAAACTGGTAACTATTCTAGATCCTTTTACCATCCACACTGTTTAAAGAAACGTCCTAAAATACATGGGAATTTGATCAAAACATTTGAATTTAATTTTTAAAATCATATATCAGTATAAAATAGAAAAAAGTGAATCCAAAGGAAAAATATGGACGGCTGAATTTATTGATAAGAACTAAATCATCAGCGTATAACAGATATGATATATCATTATCATTTAACTTGGGTGGTTCACATGTTGAGTCAAAAATAGATGGTAAATCATTAATATATAAAGAAAATAATGTAGGGCTTAAAATACACCCTTGTTTTACCCCAACTGAGGAATTAAAAAAATCAGTGATACCTTCCGAGATCTTTACCAAGTACAAAACCTCTTTATACATATCTTTCATTATACTAAAAAAAGGGACCATCTATGTTGTAATAAGACAATTTGTAAAAGAGGGCATCTCTATTAATAGTATCAAATGCCTTCCTGAAATCAATGAAACAGGCATATATCTTTTTTGACATATGAAAATGTGGTATACGTGACTTTCATTTTGAGCAATGAATTGAAAGGATTGCACTTTTGGAATATGGGATATAGCTAATCCATCCTTTTTCTCATCAATTAGAGATATATAGGTAAATTTATCCTAGATATTAACCTGTAAAATTCTTCATTTATTTTTATATGCGTTAATGTCATCGTTTAACTGGGCATTTACATTTTCAACACACAAAATACCATTGAAATGCTGAAAGACACATTTATTATGTTTCAGTTACTATTATCATATAAAGAAAATTACGATTATCAAAGAAGAAAAATACCATACAGTTACGATTATCATCCCGAATTTTTCAACGGCTATTTTCACAGCTCTTAGACAATTCCAGTGCACCGTTACGATTCAAATATGCTGTAATGGTATAGATAAACCTTGCAGCTGAGTAACTATTGACAAAAACATGCTACATTTAAGAAAAACGAGTGTAAAGATTTTATCTATATCTACCGTCGCCATATTGGGATAATCGTAATTGCAGTTACTGTTATCTCTTTAATACCAGTGAATTGTATAGGAGTATTATAGTGCGCTATGATCGTACTTATTTATCAAATGCACTGAAGCCTCATTACCAACGTTTACAGGTAGATCAATGGAGGCAGTCTTATTAACAAAATGACATCAGGTTACACAAGGTTGGCAATGTATTTGAATTCTACGCGCTTGTCATACAAGTAAAAGGTTGAGATAGCTATAAAACCAGTTTAAATCCACCATTTTGAACATAATGAAATGTCTATACCACGACAAGAATATTACAGTTTTTTTATTCGTTTGGTGCGTTTGAATATAAAGTATGATTTCCAACGAGACAACTCTCCAAAAGAGACAAAATGACACAGAAATAAACAACAATGAACAAAGCCCATACCGCATAGTTAGCTATAAATTGAACTCGGTATTCTTGCTATTTTTCTTTTTTCTGACAAGAACAATATCTTTTATATCATGTTAAATGAGGCTGCTAACACTTCATAAGAACTAATATATATAAGAAAAACGATTCACTTGAGGATCGAATGTAATAGTTATGTTTGAACAGTATCGATATTCAATAGGTTTATGTAAAATATTTCTGTAAGAACGATCAGTTTAATCAAATATTGCACCACCATTTTATGCGAATTAAAAAAATAAAGTTTTTTTTTGTCCCAAGCAAACCCTGATGATGTAAAACAGGCATATTTCATTATATAAAAGCTCCTTGCAAAAATATATTATCATGTATTTTTCACATCTCTAGATAATATATTCAGTTCAATTATTTTCATTGATATATCATTTGTGTTATTGTAACGTATCATACATACTCTATTGGCATATTTAAAACGAGAACGACTTGATTTCAAATTATTTAGTAATACATAATAATAATGGACAGGAAGCGAAGAAGGCATATAATTGTACCGAATGAACTTGCTATTAAGTCATATCTTAGGACACTTTATGAAGTTAATAATTTACTTTTAACATCAAAGACAAAGACTTATCAATCAAACAGTACGTAACTACATATTTATGCATCCTCTTACGAATAACGAACACTCCTTCAGCAGGTAGTGTACTTCCTGTTGGGAGACTTCATTGACTTTTTATTCTTACTACTGATCTACCCTCATTATGCTATCTTATTAACCTTCAATCATAAAACAACTTTGTTTGAATCATATTATGTCATAATTAAGCACGTCGTTCATACTGTTATACTTTTTGAATTATGTTTGTTCTGTTTGAATTCAAGTCTCTTCATTACTGCTACAGCTTGCATCAACTTGAGATAATATCTCTGTGTTTACGAGAATATTGCCACTTATAAATGAAAGAGTACAAAGATCAAACAACTCTGGTAAGGCAGAATCTTACAAGAACATCTGAAAGACATTCATTTTAGGTTAATTTCAAGTCTTATTATTGGTATTATTTAGATCGTTATATAATGTATAGTAAACATTATCAATGAGTGGAAAGGGCGAATGGAGAAATTGTTAATAGTCATACTCTAACCGAAAAATGATATAGTATTGTTCCTTGTCAATCAATGAAATAACAAGTACGCTAAATTTAAAAAAAGAACTCCAATAAACGATTTCTCAGTTCCCATTTGTTCTTTTTGTACCCCGTTTTCTCATAGGCTTCTCTTTTGAGCAATCTTCAATTCTTCATTAAATTTGTGAAGTTTGTTTAAAAAATATTAACTTTTTATCTTATTTCTTTTACTATAATTATCACATATGCTTGATTAAAAAAGTTTAAAAGAGATTATTTTTTGCAATGGTGTAATAAATTATATCAAGAACAGCCCGTTTAATTTTGTTTGAATGGCCTTCTGTCAAAGCAGGGTTAACATGATGAAAAAAGTTTAATCTAACCACATGTCCATGTTAAACATTTCAACTGATCAATGACAGGAATCTTTGATTCTCTTGAGTTTATTGTAGGTAGATATATGAAATTATTACATTGGTTGCAATGAATTACACTGATTTCCCAGTTAAATTAAAACCGATAATTTCACATGTGATATAAACCTGACGTCATGCAACAATAGGCGTTGTCAAGACGTCGAAAACGGCGGATCAAAACAAATTGTGAATGCGTAGTAAAAAGATATAGTTCCTTACATGTTTTACATTAATTTCATTTAAAAAAAGCCATTTGCCAATGTAATTAAAAGAATAACTAATTAAAATGTCAATTGTTCTTGAACAATTGAGAGGTCTTTCCTTTTCGAAATGTAAAATACATGTTCCAATAGTCGTAGAATGCATTGAAAAGCTCTCAAACACACATAAAACCGTTAAAATATGACAAAAAACAACAAATTCGCCTTTTAGAACATGACCTTGACTTTTGACCTTGTGATCTTTGTGAAGGCCATTGGTCCACGATACCATTATAAAAGACCCATGGGTCTAGGACCTTTGGTTCAAGAGTTAAAGCTAATTTTGTCTTTTCAGAAACCGTTAACGGGGGTTATGCCCCTTAAGTATGTTAAATCTCTTCTGTCAAAATGAAAAGAAAAGTTGCGCCTTAATGAACTTAACATTTTCCACTATTTACTATTTCTGTATGTATAATCGTTTTAGAGATATCTAATGAAAAGTTGAAAGGTCAAAGGTCAAGGTCAACCTTAAAAAGCTTTAAAACATACTGAAAATCCTTTAAGTAATGTTAAAAACACTAAATTCGCTATCTTGTACATGACCTTGACCTTTGACCTTTTGACCTTTGTCAAGGTCATTAGTCCCAAATGTCATTGCTGAAGACCCCATGGGTCTAGGACCTTTGGTTATATAGTAAAAGCTGATTTTGTCTTTTCAGAAACCTAAAACAGGGGTTATAACCCTTACAAAAAGGTCAAATCTCTTCGGTCAAAATGTAACAAAGTTGCGCCGTAATGACCCAAACATTTTCAAGTATTTAAAACTTCTGTCAGTATAATGGTTTCTGTGATTATCCAATAACAAGGTGTTAGGTCAAAGGTCAAGGTCAAGGTCAACATACAAATTTGACCTTGAAACATTTTTCAAAGATACATAAATTGATGATTATTGGTGAATATCCTAGGTGTCTACGACTTACGGTTTTTGAGTTTTGGTGGCCAACCGACACCGGTTAATTTTCATAGGGGCATAACCCTACAAATGAGTCGTTGAATCTTTTCAATCCAAATGTAACGAAGAACCAGGGTCTGGTCCTGAACAAATTTCACCCTTCGTTTTTTTTCTACGGTTACGGTGTTGGAACGATAACAAGGTTTTTGGGTTTCGGAGGGATGACTGGTTATTTTACGGTCCTTTTGGTTGTATAACTCGTCAACTAAATTTTGTACGGTATGATAAGAGACAACTATCCACCGAAGTGAACATAAAGTAGATGTGATAAATTGTAGGCAAAGGTACAGCAGTCAACAGAACTACAGGCTCCTGACTTTGGACAGTCACATAAAGAATGTGGCGGGGTTTAAACATGTTTGTTAGTGCTGACCCCTACACCTAACCACTGACAGTGATGTATAAGAACAAATTATAAAAATCAGTCCAAAAAAGGCTAATTCATCAGGTGGATACACATAAAAAATACATTTTACAAACACAGATTGGACGTGGACGGGTACTTATACATCCCCCTAAAATAGCTAATTACAAATAACGGGGAAAAATTGTTTCCTAAACGCAAATCTTTACACATCAAACATCAAATGATTAAGTGTAAAGACGACATAACAGTCTAATTTAATTACAGTTTTGAATATGTAACCTTTAAGATAAGTTTATTTTAAGAATTGATAAGATTCTTTTTTAAATAGGTGTTCTACAGGTACAGTAAGACAGTATAAACAACGTATATTAGGCATCAGAAGAAATTCTAATGTATACTTAGTGTTCAAAATAGGTTAACTTAACCGTATTTTGTATAGAATTATTTGCCTTTGGTATACTCTAAATCTGCAGATTGAATTAACCACAGTCTTTAATTGATAACGCTTGAAATTACTTGCTAATGTGAAATGCATCAATTGTATTATTGTAGTGGGTGTGAAAACCACGTTAAAGCATTAGTAGACTTAAAGAAATTCCCAATAACTTTGATGGAATGAGAATACATTGCTGTATACTTGATAAGTGCGTTACTATTAGATTTCAGTTTTATCCCAATGACACACTCAGGATTGACCAGGTTTTTAATGGCCATGGACAGGTGCACAAATTTTTTGAATTTTTGAATACTTTTCTTTTTTATAAAGCCCAAATATAAAGGATCTTCAAAAAATGGATTTCTCCAATTTTTCCCCAAAATTTTACAATAAAATAAGCACAGATCGTCTTTATGTTTATAAGTAAAGTTATAAGCTAACACGTATTCGATGAAGATATGTTTTGTCTTACATGACTAACATCACCGTAATTTCATTTAAGTACCGTTTTATTTATAATGTTTATCGAGACCTTAGATGCACGACATACTTACGTAACCACGGATGTTATATAATGTCATTACAAATAGTAAGTAAAACGATGCATTCCCAACTGCTTCAATGAAAAATTGACAATACTCATCATATGTACTGATTTTTTCATGTTTCTGAGGTTGTTTTTTTAAGTCAATTTAGGACAACAAGACGAAAAAAAGTAGACATAATGTTAAAACCAGGGAGTAACTGAGACCATTTGTATATTACATTTAAAAAGAGGAAAAAATAAAGATTTTTCTTTTAAATCCCATCAACATTGAAATTACCATCCTTGCTTTTTACGACAACAATAGTGCATACTTTTATCCATAGGATTTCAAATATAGTTATCATGGATAAACAAAATAGAGAATATATATAACATATGGCTTTATCACCCCGTATAACCCGATACAAATGAATCCGGACGTTGACGCGTTCGAAGCGATAATCAGGACAACATTTGGTATGACAATTTCGAATGCCTCTCTAGAACTTATTTGAGTATATATGAATATGTCAATGTGCATGTTAGTTTATTAATTCAATTATACAGTTGTTGTAAGTTTTAGATTTTGCATAGAACGTTTGATAAAACTGCTAGATGCAAAACGCACAGACATGTGCAGTTTTATACGTTTTATGAGGTAAACAATGCTGAATATCTTTTCGTGCATACACCTTTACATATTAATACCTTAAGTAATAATAAATAACTTTACGTTGAATTACTAGGTGTCTTCAAATGTTCCCTAGAACTTAGAATAAACGCAATATCATACTAAATAAATTTTCTCTTACTGTATTGTTCGTTCAATCAAATGTGTCGCGTTCGTTGTGCGTTTTTGATTAATCACTGTACAGTTCGTTGACAAAAACCGTCACAAATCACTTTCTTGTCAAGGTATTCGAGATGGTGTTTAAAATGTCACACATTTGAAAAACCTTTTAGTAACTAATGAGTATTATGGCAAAGAATATATTGGAGCAAAATATCCGAAGAATAGCTATTTGATTTTCTTTAAAAGTATTAATTCCTTACTGTCTGAACTCAGTGTTACATGGTGTGTTCGATTCGAGCGCGTCAACGTCCGGTTTCATCTGTATCGGGGTTATACAGGGTGTTTATACATTTTGTACTTGTCTCCTAAAAGGCTTGGTGCACAATTGGATTAACTGTATTCGTATTTTATGTAATAAAGTTCCTTCGTGGCTAGAAATAAAGTCGTAAAAATATACTCGTCTATTTTCATTGATTTAGTGTACTTTAGATGTAACTTTTCCTATTGATTAAAGTTATTTTCAATTTAATGATAAAAGTACGGTTGTAGTTGTTTTCATTACCAGCTATACGGGTGATGTTAGTTAAACTTGAAATGTTTTAGTTTTGGTTCGTATGTATTTGTCCGCGGTTTTATTCTGGTTTGAGTTGTTCAATCTAACATTTTTACCTAGTGTACTGTTGGTATATTCACACATTGTTGTCAAATTAATGAAAGTTTACAAATTACAGGTTTAGTTAGCTGTAATACCAGTTGAAAATAAGGTTTTTTATACACAAGGAATATGACAGTTGTTTACCATTCTTTCATGTGTTTAAGCGTTTGATTCTACCATTTGATAAGGATCTGTCCGTTCTTAATTTTCCATTGAGTTCTGTATATTTGATATAATTCTTTTGAATTGTTACGTGAACATCTTTATATTGTATTTGCAAACTCTTGTTACAAAAGGGTATATCACATCCGTTCATGTTGATTTTGATAATTAAGCTTGCTGATTATAAGATCAATTCTATAATAATATTTACGGTACCAATTTTTCTGCTCCAGATGCGCATTTCTACAACACATGTCTCTTCAGTGATGCTCGTGGCCAAAATATTTGAAATCCAAAGCTTACATAAAAGATGAAGAGCAATAATCCAAAAGTTCCAAAAAGTATAGCCAAATCCGTGAAAGGAATCAGAGCTTTGCATGAGGGAGATACATTCCTTATAAGGGTTTTGATCCTTGTCAGTTTATTTTCGATAAATGAGTTTGACTGTCACTCTGGTATCTTTCGCCCCTCTTTTTCAATACTTTGAGTTTTAAAGGTTAACACGTTCGATAATAATCAGATCGTTAGACATTTATGGTATTAACTTTATCAGAACTTACATAGATAATGTTATCATAGTTTAATACACAACTTAACTAGCAAATAACACCAATAATCCTACTTACTGTGAACAGTACTGTTTTGTTTTGCTGGCTATGGGTTTTTTTTCATTTTTACCGATTGTGGAAACCTTGCATTTTCGTGAATATCTGAATTCGTGGTTTCGAGCAAATGAGAATCAATTTCTTAAGAAAATTTACAATTCGTTGAACACTTAAGTTCGTGGTGCCATTGTAATCACGTAATGCAAGAAAATTGGTTTCAAACGAATTGTTACGAATCCATAGCATTTATATGACGTTTCTATCTCAAAATTGTAATTTATTGATTAAAAGTGAATTACTCGACCTAAGCCAATTCAAAGCCCATTTCTGAATCTTAAAATTCATGAAATGTGTGATTTTTTTTTAAGCGGATTGACTATGATGATAGGCCAAAACAGCCGTTACCAATCGATCACTAAAGTGTCCTTGTTCTAGACAAGCTATGAATGAATAATGTCAACAAAAGTCATTAATCTATAAAGCTTGAATTTGACTTGTATTACTTTATCTTGTGTGTCATCTATGTCTTTTGACACATTTACAATCAGGACAAAATGTATAGTTCATGAATGTTACACAATGATAAATCTAATAAGCTGAAAGATGATATAAAAACTTGTTTTCATATTACTGTTATTTCTGAAAGGTTTTAATTGTATCATCATGGTCTCTTAACACATTTACCATCATAACAAAATACATTATTCTGGGAAATTATGTTACTACAAATCTAATAAAATGTAAGACAGGATAAGAATAATCTCATAAGTTCTCTCAACCCGAAACTGAATCCGGGACGTCGTCTCAATACTGTTGATAGTAATAGTAATAAATTTGTTTTACTAAGGATAATCCTCTTTCTGTTCTAATTTTTTACTTGGGTTGGGAGACAAATGTTGTATCGTTGTTTCCATAATATTAGGTCAAATTAATCTATACCATTTCTCTTTTTGCGGCTTAAAATCTGTGTTAGGGTATTTTTTAGAAAATGTTTAACCAGTCTTAACAATTGGATGATTTTTTAAGTTAACTGGTAGCTAAAGAAGTACAATGTATATATAAATGGATTGTTTCAACTTGGGTATACATTGTACGGTTCATGTATATGTTCTTTTGGTGAACCGTTACAGCAATTAAATTCCGGCTATGTCCAGGTTGGTGTTATGTTAGAACATGGAAACGTTATAATTCAACATTAGAGTACAGGTATAAATTATATTGGAAAGTCCACTGACTTTTTAGTAAGAAGCAGAAAGAAGACCAGTGTAAATACATTTATCATAAAAGTTAATAAAAAATTAACGGTACCAATTTTCTTGCACCAGATGCGCATTTCGACAATACATGTCTCTTCAGTGATGCTCGTGGCCAAAATATTTGAAATCCAAAGCTTATATAAAAGATGAAGAGCTATAATCCAAAAGGTCCAAAAAGTAAAGCCAAATCCGTGAAAGGAATCAGAGCTTTGCATGAGGGAGATACATTCCTTAATTTATAATAATTTATAATATTTTGTAACAGCAAATTTTAATAACACAAAAAAAATCCGTATTTTCATGCCAGTACCGAAGTACTGGCTACTGGGCTGGTGATACCCTCGGGGACTAATAGTCCACCAGCAGAGGCATCGACCCAGTGGTAGTAATAAAAAATTAACGGTACCAATTTTCTTGCACCAGATGCGCATTTCGACAATACATGTCTCTTCAGTGATGCTCGTGGCCAAAATATTTGAAATCCAAAGCTTATATAAAAGATGAAGAGCTATAATCCAAAAGGTCCAAAAAGTAAAGCCAAATCCGTGAAAGGAATCAGAGCTTTGCATGAGGGAGATACATTCCTTAATTTATAATAATTTCTAATATTTTGTAACAGCAAATTTTAATAACACAAAAAAATCCGTATTTTCATGCCAGTACCGAAGTACTGGCTACTGGGCTGGTGATACCCTCGGGGACTAATAGTCCACCAGCAGAGGCATCGACCCAGTGGTAGTAATAAAAAATTAACGGTACCAATTTTCTTGCACCAGATGCGCATTTCGACAATACATGTCTCTTCAGTGATGCTCGTGGCCAAAATATTTGAAATCCAAAGCTTATATAAAAGATGAAGAGCTATAATCCAAAAGGTCCAAAAAGTAAAGCCAAATCCGTGAAAGGAATCAGAGCTTTGCATGAGGGAGATACATTCCTTAATTTATAATAATTTATAATATTTTGTAACAGCAAATTTTAATAACACAAAAAAATCCGTATTTTCATGCCAGTACCGAAGTACTGGCTACTGGGCTGGTGATACCCTCGGGGACTAATAGTCCACCAGCAGAGGCATCGACCCAGTGGTAGTAATAAAAAATTAACGGTACCAATTTTCTTGCACCAGATGCGCATTTCGACAATACTTGTCTCTTCAGTGATGCTCGTGGCCAAAATATTTGAAATCCAAAGCTTATATAAAATATGAAGAGCTATAATCCAAAAGGTCCAAAAAGTAAAGCCAAATCCGTGAAAGGAATCAGAGCTTTGCATGAGGGAGATACACTTTTGTACGCCATATGCGCATCTCGTCTACACCAAACTATTCTGTGAGGACTGACACAAAAAGTTAGAATACCAAATAAAGTATGAAGTTAGCATTGAGACCAAAATTCGGAAAGGTGTTGTTAATACAACTTAGGTAACCAGTTGCCGGAGAGAGAGAGAGTGGAAAGATTATTTCAATAAAACAGTAATCGTCAACAAGGAAATCTGTTTCATAAGTTTTTCTTCTCTACCATTTGATATGTCTGATGATAGAACGTCTCCTTAGTAACTTATGAGCGGTACTGACATAATTTGATTGTGACATTTTCGAAATTTCCAAAGTTAAAGACTATTGAATATTTTATTTATTTTTTGGGTTTTTTTTTTGTTGAGAAATGTTTTATATTTTTTGGTCTCTGTGTTCATACGATGAAGATTTTTCAAAAACAAGGCATATTTGCACTCCTATGATTTTTATAGATATTTTATTTTAACAATATTAAATATCTAGCTGATTTTCATGATAGTAACACACGAACCACGTGCCAAACTATGTAACTTATTAGCATCACCAACATTCAACTCCTCTGCTGATGCAAAAGAAGCACTGTCATATTTTCCATCCTTTGATATATTTGACTGTACTACCGTAGAACCAACCATTCTTTCGAATTGAAAACAGAGAGCCAAACGCATAAGAAACTACCAGGGCATCCACTAGATACAATCCGGGCTTTTCACAAGTAAACAGACATAAAAGATATTAGGCTTTTTATTCCAACTTGTACTTTTATTCTGTTAAACTTAATAATTTCCGTATTAAAGGGAAGACTTGGCTGCACACATGCCGTGACTGTTACTGAAACGCTCGCATTTGCAAAATATGAACAATTTTCGAATGCGAACCTTTCTCGTATAGTATTTTAAACCGTTTCGTTTTTCGAGTCTTGAGAATTTTATCTTGAATGTCGATACTATTATATTCAACGATTGTGGATTGCTTTGTCTGTATTTCTAGTTTTTGTAGCTTCTGTCAATATACTGTGGTCAGATTATAAAAAGCTTAAAAAATCCTGGTTTCGTGCTTGCTCATTTAAGGCCAGAGAATGTGTTCGAGTGTTAATTTCCTAGATTTGATTCTTTACGAAATGCGAATCTTAAAGTTGTTGAATTGCTTTTAATTGGTTTAAAGTTTCAATATTGTTTTCCATTTTCACCGTTTTAGTTTTCAAAGATACTAATTCATTCTCTGCAATGGAAAAAAATCCTTACTGAAATTGTGACTTTTTTCTTGCTGACTATCTATTTCCTGTTTTGTAGTCCGTACACTTATTTCATTTTTTAGCACAATACATTGAATTTGTAAATTATTGATTTTTGTTGAAGTTTTGTGTAGTGTCCTTGTGAATTATGCTATTTATGTTCCCAAATGTCAACTATACGTGCTGTTCCATTATGTTAACTCGTTTCATTATTGTGGATATCAGAAAATTTCTGCTGAAGTTGTGATGTTAGTATAGCTTATATTTTAGCATTTTTATTCCTCATTTGTGTCATAGTTAGTCGGATTTCCTGTTTCATGGCGCAGTTGGTCTGTTTATTGCTGCTGTTGGATTTTATTTTCATAGAACTCAAAAAGTGTCAGATATTGAGTTTGACCATTTCAAGTGTTCCCATCCAATAGATATCCTACAACAGAAGTGAGTTTTACACTCAAGTATACAGACGACTCGATGGATGTCATGCTTAATGTTTGTTTAGAAGTTATCAGTCAGTTTAAATCATATATTGGTATACAGATATTTTTTTACAGATAAAATAGACATTAAATAGTAATCGAGATTATATTGCAAAAAGAGGTACGAAAGATACCAGAGGAACAGTCAAACTCATAAATCGAAAATAAACTGACAACGCCATGGCTAAAAATGAAAAAGACAAGCAGACAAACAATAGTACACATGACACAACATAGAAAACTAAATAATAAGTTAACACTTCCGGTAAACAAAACCAATCTGGCGTAAATTTCAAAGATGAGCCCTCAATCCATATATTCGATTAGAGTTTTGGATAAACTGATTAAAATAAAATCACTTAAGTACTAAAATATTTTTAAAACTACTACTATTATTCGGCCAAAAATACATGTTTATTCACGATCACCACCACATGCAAAAAAGGCAGTCTACGGGGGACCCGATTTTCCAAATAACAACAACCGCATAATCCTTTCTTGTATCCACATTTACAAGCTTCTGACAAAATGATGAGGCCTCAGAAAGAGTTTTTTTAAAAGGGATCCTCTTTGTCCCTTTGTAATCCATTAGCGCCTTGACTGGGAAGCATAATAGCTAATTCCAAGCTTGTCGTCTCCCTAAACACCTGTCTTAGTATATTGCAAATTTTACATGCTGAAAAAGACTAGACCGACTTGGAGGAATAGCCTTCTCGTTTGCGCAAATAGTTATTTTCTTGCTTCGTTAACATGTAATCCCAATCTGCTAAGTTTGTGCGATCTTACAGTAAAACCCCAGTATCTCTATATTAGACGAAAGAGATGTTATAAAAGGTAGATTACTAAAATGTGTTTGTTCTAGACAAGTTGGGAATAAAATAATAATGTAAAAAAGGCATTAATCTATAATATATGTTTAGCTTGCTTGTCATGCTGGTAGTATGCATTTATAAACAATGAGACAACCTTATACCATAACATATGTTGATATCAAGTAATAGTGCATAATGCATGAACAGATTGGGAATTGACTCTTGTCTAACCCTTCAGACATCACTGATTCATAAACTATCGGTTACCTAAATGCCCCAACTCTGAAAGATGACTAAATGGGAAATTTGATGTTAAATTGAAATGCATTTTTCACGAGAAAAGTACACAACACAGAATTGAATAACTTAAAAGAAATAGGTATAATTTTCAAAGAAATCTGATCCATACGTTTCTCCACTCAAACATATGACCCGTATAGTTGCAAGTGTATGAATTATAATTGAGATAACTATGAGTATCTGTTAAGTAACAATTAATACGGTATTGACATAACTTAAACGTTGCACATTGATATTTAGATTTCTTATTTATGAATGTGATTTTACTTAAACATAAGTCATAACTCCATTTGTCATAGTATTCGCTTGTTGCTCTCAAAAAATTTGTATTCTAAATGTTCAAAACTTTTAGTTTCGAATTTCTCTCATCAATTTTGTATAATTATTAACTAAAACACATGTTATGCATATAAAATCATTTTAATACATTTTCGTCCGAGATATTTTTGTACACACATTATTTCTGAAATTGAAATATTTCATTTTTATTTTTTAACATCTATCTGATTTTCACAATTGTAACACATGAACCCAGCGACCTGAGATAGACACTATTGTCAGCATGTATGTCTATAGTATCACCAATATTTAACTCAACTGCAGCTACAAGAGTAGCACTTTCATATGTTTGATCATGTAGAGATCCATACGACTGGATTACTACAGATCTATTCTTTCGTATTGAAAACCTAGAATCTCCAGCTTTGTTCACTATGGAGGCATCTACCAAGTACAATCCAGGATTTTCGCAAGTGAATATATCACTTGACTGTATGGATGCAAGGCTATGTATTCCAACGTGCACTTTTACGTTCTTTATCATCATTATTTCGTTCTGATAGTCATGATCAGCTTGTGCACATGCCGTCAATGTAACTGAAACAAATAAATGATTATGAAACAGAACTATAAATCTTTGATTTTGAATTTGTTTTACCCATTTATTTGATCAAAAAATAATAATTGCTACAATATCACAAATTCATGTATTTATTACCAGCATCTTAAGTCTAGAAAAAAAACAACCTGAAACATAAAAGATATTTTTTTTTTGCATACAAATCTCTTTTTTGTTTGATTAGATTTTTGGTTCGCTTGGTGATGAGTTTTCTTTTATAAATTTTAATATAATTCTTGCTTCGTGTAAGTCCTCCATATTTTTTGTTTGTGACTACCCATTATTTTATTGAGAAAATTTACCTAACAGTTGTACGTGTGTATCAAGGGTCAAAAGTATTTTTAATGAATGATTGGTATGATTTAACAGAATAGAACAGAAAATAAAGTGAAGCATTACCTGTTTCAGTAATATTTGATGATCGTTCTCGTAAGGTATTTGCAAAAGATTCAATTTTCATGTCTGTTGTATGAATGTGTTTAAGAATTTTATCTTCAAAGCCGATGATGGTTTTATTTTGATCGTTTGCATGTTTTTTCAACTTGTCAACCGTTTGAATTTCGAGGTCATGTAACTTCATGCCGTATACTGTGGTCAGATTATACAAAGCTAAAAAATCCTGGTTTCGTGCTTGCTCATTAACAGACAGTGAATGGGTTTGAGTGCTTATTTCCTGGATTTGATTCTGTACGGAATGCAAATCCTGAAGTTGTTGAACGGCCTTTAATTGGCTAATCGTATCCATTTTGTTTTCCAATACGGTAGTTTTATTTTTCATATAAACTAATTCCTTCTCCGCCATTTAAAAGAGTTCCTTACTAGCATTGTGACATTTCGCATTCTGAATATTCATTTCAAGTGTTGTAGGTCGAAAATTTATCTCATTTTTCAACGCAGTATACTTAACTTCTAAATCATTGAATTTGATTTGAAGTTCGGTGTTGTTTTTTTGTAATTCGTGGTACTTTAATTCCCAAAGTTCTATAAGTCGTGCTGTCTCATTGTATTGACTCGCTGCAGTTATGTTATTTTGAATTTCAATAAACTTCTGCTGGAGTTGAGAAGACAATAAAGCCAGTGTTTTCGCGTTATCGTTCTTCATTTGTTCCATTTTATGATTTCGTCTGTTTCATGCTGCTGTTCATTCTTATTTTCATAGAATTCAGAAAGTGTCAGATATTGTTTTTGTCCTGTGGCAGTGTTTCCATCCAGTAGAAATCCTCCTACGGAAGTGAGTATTATACTCAAGTACAAATACGACGCAATGGATGTCATACTAGTCATTGGATGTCATTCAGAAATATAGATATTAGACAATTTAAGTCAAACATGGGTATAAAGATCAAACTGTAAAGATTAGATTGTAAATTAAAATAGGTAGACTCAAGTAAACGTGACTTTTATCTAAACCATAGTAAACATAAATTATCAGCGCCGTATCAAATACATACGAGATTTTGACGTGTTGTTTAAAATTCTATTCCAATATAACATAGTGCTTTTGAAAGAGGATGATAATTTTTTGACAATTGAGACAACATGTTTTATTCCAATTAGTTACAACAATTTATGTAGGATTTAAATGTTGAGAAACGTGAATACAATTGTATTTGTACATGTAATTTTGAAAATAATTACGAGTTAGATATATTAAATACGATTAGTTTTATATAAACAATCATATACCAAAGCTCTTTAAGGCGTAATGCAGGGTTCACACATTGCCGATTATTACTCCCGTTTGAGATCAGACAGCGATACGACACGAAAAGTGAAAAAGTCGGATTAGTATCCTCAATTATCTGGAATGTCCTATTATTGTCTGAACGCAGTCGTTTTAGTTCGTAACAGATTCCTACTGGTCGGGAAGGGTCCGAATAGTTCGGCAAAGCACCCCGACAGTTAGGTGCGTCCCGCAACATTCGGGGAAACTCTGCCGATTTTGTCTAGTCGTATTTCAATCGTGCCTATGTCGTGACAGATTCTGCTGTATCGGATCAAATTCCTAACAATGTTCTGTGTATTCGGGACGGTGTCCTGTGGAACGGGAATGATCTGGAGAAATTTGTTCGAACGGATAACTTCCGTCAGCGTCGGTTCACTGTCTTGTCACTATCTGATCTCTGTCGGATTACATTCGGTAGAATCGGGACGCAGTCGTGACAGACTCGGTCAAATTTTACCTGGCGAAAGATACAAATCGGATTAAATGCGGATTTAGAACGGGATTATCGGGATAAATTCGCTTGGAAACGGTTGAATATCGACGCTTCCTGAACAATATCTGATTGTAGTCGTGATTAAATTTTTAAAGTTTGAATTTACATCCACGATTCATAGGATCTTGATCAGACTTTTGATAAATTTTAATCGGGAATGGTCCTGTCAAGGACGGCAGTAAAAATCGTGAATGTGTGACCCCAGCTTAACATAACTTTTCTACAGAGTTTTTTTTGAAATTTTTTGAAATTTTACATGTGGATTCTGCTTGTAAAAAAACATCAGAATATAAAATGAAAAAGGGGGTAACGTTTTCGTTTTCCAGATACAAGCTGATGAAACTAACAGCATGATACGCAATAAATACAAAGGATATATAGGGATAAATCATAAAAAACAGCAGATATTTTTACTTTTTAATGATTTTCTAATTAGTTGGGGCAACATATTTTTTTTAAATTCGAAATTCGATTCAAAAATATACGACAAATGTATTGGTGCAAGAAAGTCCTTAGCAACCGTGCTGGTTTTCAAGCTATATTCTCTTGAAGTTTGATTTTTAGCGGAGAATCATAAAATATTCGCCGACGTTATTAATGTCTACTGTAACGTCACCACAAATTCTACTCTATAACGCTAGTATACCCATTGTACCGTACAGTATTGTCAAACAAATCGTGAGTGTGGTTAACACATTTTCCTCAGTATTGGAAATGCTAAAAAGAGAAAAACATAATCGGTTGACATGGTTGATAATGATACAAACTGAAAAATGTTGAAGACTATTTCTGATGCCAAATAATGCAAGTTGGTAATTAAATAGTGTGGGGGACCCATATTTGCACGTGTTTTACTCCTGAATATTTATGATTTCGGAACAATTTACAAAATGGTTTAACTTTATTATATAATAAATTTAATAAACCAACAAAACATTTTAGTTTTCAAGAAGCGGCATCCGTTGGGCTTACAAAAAGGCTGTTTAATGTGGCGAATATGGGCGCCCGACTCTATACTGCAAGTCAAAGAAAGTTTCTGTATAGACTTTAACTCATTATTTTCTCGACAAGACAGGGTTCCACATCTTTTTTGAAATATTTGTACTGTTCTATTAATTTTAAATCAAATATAGAGTTGTCCAGATTAGTACAGAATGATTCTTCACATATTTGAAAAAATCCGTTATAATATTGGGATCGCTTCTTTTCATTCTCACCATTTCCGGCGCTATTCCGGGTATTGCGTACACGACCCATTCTATCTGTCAAGTTCACACACGTGCACGTGATTCTACAATTTTACTTTAAAACCTTCTCGATAGCTTTTCTTTACAAACACGACAAGACATTATCATGGTATCAATGTTTGCTGGAGATTCATTAACAAAGGACATACTTTCTTGTACCATTATTTCTTAAATTTCCACATGTACGACTCATGAAAAACAAGAAATCTGCAAATTATTATTATCTTGAGAATGGCTATAATAAGGTCAAAAGAGGAACTCGTATATGAATTTCAGAAAAATAAAACAGATCGGATTTTTTTATATATAACTTCCCGTTGCATAGATACCTGCCTGTGTCGGCATAAATTAAATCAAAATTAGATAAGTGACAAAATAGAAAAAAAAATGAATAATAAAAAAAATGATAATTAAAAATAAAACAATACTGCATAAACAATTATTAATATTTATGTATTTAGAGGGAGGATAATAATTCAGGATATTTTTTATCATTTTGTATAGAAAACGAAAAGAAAAGAAAAGTAAAAAAAGTTGTCGAAATTGATTTAGTTAATGAATAAAAAAAGATAAAAGAAATAATATAATACATATATGTATTAAATATACTAAAAAAAGGTACCAAATAAATACAATGTATATAAATATATAAAATATCATCATCTTTATATAGTTTAAGAAAAAAGGTTTATATAAATGTATATTTATATATATAGTTGTCTTTTGAGATTTTGTTTTTTAAAATGTACAAACCATTCAGTGAAAATGAAAATTAAAGTTTTAAATAATAGAAAAGTCATTAATATATGCACAGACGGTAGTATTCAAATGTCAATTTTTGTTGGATACTAAAAAACAAGCTTGTAATAAATGAACATCTGGTGGTATCATTTCCTTAATGAAAGAATAATTGTAAATACCTTAAGCTTGCAGAGTCCAATATCCAAAGACGAAACGATTTTCAACAGGAAGTTCATGTTCGCGTCAGTTCTTGTGCGTGTTTTGGTAAAATACATGAAAGAACTATAAGCGGATGCAAGGAAATGTTTATGGCATGATATACATATTAACCAATTAGTTAAAACTCTCTCTAAAAATCACTCCATAACTGGACAAAATGTCATAATTCGATAGATATAAGAAGATGTGGTATGCGTGGTAATGACTGAATGAGACAACTCTCCATCCAAGTTATTATATATAAAAGTAAACCATTAAGGTCAGAGTACGGTCTTCACGGAGCATTGGCTCATACCGAACAGCATGCTAAAAAGGGCCCCAAAAATTATAAGTGTAAAACCATTCAAACGGGATAACCAACGGTCTAATCTATATATATATAAAAAAAACGAGAAAGCATGGATAACTTCCCCTGATATTTCATACTGAATGTAATTGAGATTTTGTCATAAATTAATATAAAATAAAACAAATGGTAATAATATTATGTTGATAAACTCAACATAACTTTGTCTTTATTATTTAGATAATGCATATATACGTTAAATCATTGCAAAATTGGAGTGCATTTCTTCATTTTACACCTCACAGAATGTGAAGAAAAAATAAAATGAGTCAGCTTTTCAATCTATATACTGTCTCTTTGACATATTCCCCACAAGTTGATTGAATCAACGGTCGGGATATATTTGACATTAATCTCAGAACCAGACTGAGTATATAAGAAAATAACATAGATACATAGACATGCAGAAGATTGCGGTATTGTGTTAGATGGAAGTATCACTACAATACTACTATTTTGTCATGTTTAGCCTGAGTTTAGCAAGTTCATTCAGGATAAAAATATATTTTCTTTTCAACTTACTAAAAACTTTGTTTGAATAGTGTAAATCCATTCAAACGGGATAACCAACGGTCTAATCTATGGATATATATATAAAAACCGAAAAAGCATGGATTACTTCCCCTTATATTTCATACTGAATGTAAATAAGATTTTTTCATTATTTAATATAAAATAAAACAAATAGTACATTTATTATGTTAATAAACTCAATATTATTTTGTCTTGCTTATTTAGATAATGCATATATACGTTAAATTATTGAAAAATTGAAGTGCATTTCTTCTTTTTACACCTCACAGAATTTGAAGAATTAATAAAATATGTCAGTTTTTCAATCTTTTTGCTGTCTCTTTGACACATTCCCCACAAGTTGATTGAATCAACGGTCGGGATATATTTGACATTAATCTCAGAACCAGACTGAGTATATAATTAAATAATATAGGGGTATTGCATGAATATTGGAAAATATTGTCCAGAGTAGAATTTTACATTGTACGAGCTTGCGAGTGTAATATATATTGTACGAGGGACAATTTTCCCAAAGGTTCATGCATTAACTCTTTTATTGTATAGCAATAAAATATTTGAAAGTAAACATTGGTTTAAACCAAGATTTGGTCATTAATGACGTCATGAATTTTGAAGATTGATTGTACTAGTGCAATATTAGAAATTATTGCACTCTAAGTTTTGGTTGTTTTCTGTGAGAAATATTATATTGCTATGCAATAATATGGATAACACCGAACAGCATGATATAAAGGGCCCCAAAAAATATTAGAGTAAAACCATTCAAACGGGATAACCAACGGTCTAATCTATCTATATATATATATATATAAAAACCGAGAAAGCATGGATTACTTCCCCTGATATTCCATACTGAATGTAATTGAGATTTTTTCATTATTTAATATCAAATAAAACAAACAGTAGGAGTATTATGTTGATAAACTCAACATAACTATGTCTTGATCATTTAGGTAATGCATATATGCTTAAAATCATTGAAAAATTGAAGTGCATTTCTGCTTTTAACACCATATAGAATTCGAAGAAATAATAAAATGAGTTAGTTTTTTAATCATATCGTTGTCTCTTTGACATATTCCCCACAAGTTGATTGAATCAACGGTCGGGATATATTTGACATTAATCTCAAACCAAACTGAGTATATAATACATAGACATGCAGAAAACTGACTTATTGTGTTTGATGGATGTATCACTACAATACTACTATTTTGTCATGTTAAGGCTAAGTTGAGCAAGTTCATTCAGGATAAATATATCTTCTTTTGAACTTACTAAAAACTTTGTTTGAATAGTGTACACCCATTCAAACGGGATAACCAACGGTCTAATCTATATATATATATAAAAAACCGAGAAAGCATGGATTACTTCCCCTGATATTTCATACTGAATGTAATTGAGATGTTTTCATTATTTAATATAAAATAAAACAAATAGTAATAATATTATGTTGATAAACTCAACATTACTTTTTCTTTTTTTTATTTCGATAATGCATATATACTTAAATTATTGAAAAATTAAAGTGCATTTCTTCTTTTTACACCTCACAGAATGTGAAGAAATAATAAAATGAGTCAGTTTTTTAAATCATTTCGCTATCTCTTTGACATATTCCCCACAAGTTGATTGAATCAACGGTCGGGATATATTTGACATTAATCTCAGAACCAGACTGAGTATATAATAAAATAATATAGAATACATAGACATGCAGAAGATTGAGGTATTGTGTTAGATGGATGTATCACTACAATACTACTATTTTGTCATGTTTAGGCTGAGTTAAGCAAGTTTATTTAGGATAAATATATCTTCTTTTCAACTTTCTAAAAACTTGTAAAATAGTAGGGAAAAATTACCCCTTCCCATTTTAAAAATAAAGTCAAATAGCTAAGTTGAATCAATGCTGCTGGATTTAATTATGATTTTTTTGGTGCTTAATTTTTATTACAAAGAAGATAGGACATTATCAATAGAATACTCTGCGGTGCACAACACTATCTATACAAAATTAATTGTATCGAAAGTGTAATGTTCGGCTTAAAAAAATATTTAAAGAATAACCATGGAATTTATTAAAAATTTCAAGCAGAAGAGATTATGGAAATTCCATAATCAAGAATATTTCTAAGTTGAAATAACAGCCTGTTAATAACTATAAATGTCACATATACAAAGAGCGGGAATTTTTTTTTCCTATAGATCTTTAGTTAAACTAGTTAAATGTTAACAGTGAAAATAAATGCATGCTTGTGCACTGTGCTCAAGACAATAATTGGTATTTCTTTATTTCACAAGGATGTACATGTAGAGTTAAACATAAATGTGAAAGTTGTTACAAACGAAATTTAAACATTAAAAATATGAACATATTATATTTAAATGCGCTTAAGATAAAGTTCCTTATCCGAAATAGTTTCAATTAAAGAAAAAAGTAAGTAAACCTTATATGTGGAAAAAAAACCAACTGCTTAAATTCCAAAGTCCACGAAGATAGCAAAAATATTTTCAAAAATTGATGAAAAAGATAAACGTTCGGAAAACTAAAATAACTCTTTATATAAGTTCGTGAATCGGAATCGCTGTTGCGGATTTTGCAATATTAGGAACACTTAAAGCCCCCCAAAATAAGCTGCAAACATGATCATATCTCAGTTAGTATGTCACAATATTCCAGTTTGATAAATGATGTTATTGTCCAGGCGTGACACACTAATATATGATGACCTGATATACGGTCGATAATATCTATTATCGTATGCTTTAATTATTTTGATTATCACCCTGCTGGATGATGGGTTAAAAGTGGGACCAGTAAGTAGCACTTGATGTCTAGACGAAAATGTTTATTGACAATGAAACACAACTTTACGTTGTTTCGACATCGATTATAGGAGCGGAAGTTAATTGTATTGTGGGTAGTTCATGAATAACTTGTGCCTTCGCCGAGATTGAACACTGGCATTTATTTCAACATTGAATCTTATTCTTGTTAGCAACATCCGAGGCTTTATAGATTATAGACATATCAAAAGACGAAAAAAGTAGAAAAATTATGAAAAGATATATATTTAAAAAAAAAGAATATGTGATATATAGCAAATTTACAAACCAATTTCTATTTCATTCAATCGAAAAAAAATACCGAAAACATGTTGTTGCACGAAACCCGTTTTAAGTGATAATCGTGTTTTACAACTAAGTTTTGTCCGAGAAAAATAATTTCATCATCAGTAGGATCAATAAATAAAAAACACATGGCAATGTCCGGGGTAATTTGATTGTAGTATGATAGTTCAGTATACCAAAACTAACTCATGATAGCTTCGTGATATTTTAGATAAATAAATCAACTGATAATTATTATGTTAAGGTCAGTGGTAGTATTGGCTGTTTGTATACCAAAGGTACGTTGTAAGACTTATGAAAAAAATGGTCACCTTTTAATGCCTTCTGCGCATGTATTCGCTGACTTCATTGGCGATAATATGTTGCATTTGCATTTAGGGACCGTTCAATATTTATCAGATGGATGGGCCGGTGCATTTTTAATATTGATTCATTGAAAAAGTTAATGCCCATCCTTTTAAATTCTGAAAAAAAGTCCTCGCCCATCTAAAGCTTAAAACAATCAAAAAATATTAAAGTTCTTTTTCTATTTGAAAGTTTGCAAGTTTATGTCTTGAAATCAAAGAATAGACTTTGGTGTAAATACAAAATTTAAAATGTGCTAGTTAATTCCATTTATATATAAATATTTATGTGTGGATCAGAACCATAAATTTTATTGTTTTTAAAACCAGTATGAATATACATGTATATATTTGATTTTATATTTGCAGCCTCAGATACAATATTGATTTAAAATAAAGGAAATAATTTAAACTAAGGGACAATAACTCTTGGACTAGTAAAAATATTATCATATGCTGAATTACTAATTATTGTCTTAATAACACAGCATGTTAAATATAGTTTAAGTACCAATGTCCCTTTATCTAATCTTTTCAAAAAAAAAATTATGGTCTTTTTAAGCAATTTAAGCAGACATATTTTTGACTTTGATGCACCCTTTTTCACCTATTAATTAATTCCGTACATTTGACAGTAAAACACCAAACAACCTGGCATTCTGTAAGATTAATATATAAATGAGATAGCTGTAGAGTTATATGAAGATATAAATTGATTTGAAAAAGTTATAATTTTTTTTAAAGATGACTATCCAATGATTTGGCCTAAACTGAAAATTTAAGCTTTTTTTTAAACCTTTTTATTAAATCCATAAGAATGACACCACTTCATCAAACTACCAAACAACCTGGTATTCTGTAAGATCAATATATAAATGAAATAGCTATAGAGTTTTATGGAAATCAATGTTAATTTGAAAAAGTTATATAAAAAAAATTAAAGATGACTTTCTGGATTTAGCCTAAACTGAAAATTTTAGCTTTTTAAAACTTTCTATTAAATCCATAGAATGACAGCAATACACTAAACTACCAAACAACCTGGTATTCTGTAAGATCAATATATAAATGAAATAATTGTAGAGTTTTATGAAAATGCCAGTTTATTTGAAAAAGTTATGAAAAAATTAAAGATGACTATCTGGATTTGGCCTAAACTGAAAATTATTGTTAGACATGTCCCTTATGTTTTTGTGCCTGCAAAAGGAATTTCCTACACACCGATAAAATTGAAAGCAAATTTTTTTCAAATGAAATAAGTTCTAGCCCATCCACTACATATATTAAAAAAAGTTCTCGCCCATCCAAATATTTCCACAAAAAAGTGCTTGCCCCGCCGCATTTTGCACCGGCACATCCATCTGATAAATATTGAACGGTCCCTTATATTCTCCTCTTAAATATCTATTTCATGGTACGTTACGCGTGGTTAATGTACATAGCTGGTTTAACCATATATTTTTTTATAGCGGTAGAATTGTGTTCAAAACTATTTTAGTCGTACAAACAAAGTACAAAAAAATGAACTTGACAACGAATGAATGATTGTTTTTTTTTTATTAGTATATATATTATTTATCGATGTTAATGTTAATGGATTTGAAACAGTATATTGAATTGTACATTTTATGTTCTTAAATGTTATATGTGTGGAAGATGGAAACCAAACTTCAATAAACACGATAAGACAGTTAAAGGTCAAACTTAGGACAACGATTTTTCGCGTTAATTTTATAAGAAGATTTGATTATGTTATTCCTATTCAGAAAAAAACCCTAATTATACTTTCTTGTAAAAGTTTGTCATAGTTCTTCAAATGAAGTTGTCTTTGTACAATTTATTAAATACAGTTGTAAAATCTGCATGTAACGACTAGTCGTGTAAACGTCTGTGTTGTAACTATTAGTTCATTGTTTTTCCAGCAGCATACATGATTATTAAACAAATAGTGACCTTATAATGAAAACAAATATTTTAATTTAAAAAAATACATTAATGACAATTGTAAACTGTTCCTGTTAATATCAATATTTATATTCTTCACCGACTAAATTGTATATTTGAACTAAATTAATTATCCGTTGTAAGTTAAATGCCGTATATAAAAAAGTATATGTTAAGGTCTACAGCATTGAGTAAATTCAAACTCACAATTAACTGTAAGTTCAAGTCGATCCTTTAGTATCGGACTAAACGGATTTTTTTCGGGGATAAAGATCGACGTCCTCACTTCATCTCTTTACATTCAGGTCATTCATCAAATTATAAGTTATCTCTGTCAAGTATGTCAATCATTTTTAGTAATAATTTGCCCGACAATCATACTGTAAAATACGAAAAAAAAAATTTAGTCAATCCTGCGCCAAATAAGATTATTTGCTTTGATAATTTGGCATGAAATCACCATTCATAGGGTAAACGTTGACACATAACATACAATATGTCATGAATTTAGAAACCAAGACCTTATTGTACAAACTGGTTAGAATAACTAAATTGAAATGTGTTATGCATGTGACAAATGTCATAATTTTGAGCACGATTAAATGAAGTTTTGTTCCGTAACATGATTTCTTTTATAAAATTTTAACGATGTTATGTAATAACGAAAGCAATTACTTTCATTTAAAAAAATATTACATAACTATGACAAATTATAGAATGAACACCACACACAAAAGGGATCGTTTTGTGCGACATGTGGTTTCCAAACCTTTCTCTATTATTGCAATTGATAAAAAAATATCAGAATCACCATATTTATACCATTCATTAAAGTTTAACGGTACATGTAACTATTTTAAATTGATTACAATGGAACCAATAACTTTTCAAGTAACAAACTAAAATATCTTTAGATTTTGTAAGGACAAAGATAAAAAGGTTTAATAAATAATGTAAGTAATATTTTAGCATTCAGTTGTCAACTTTTAGATAATGACAAAATTAAAATAACATATACAATACATTTTCCTTTATAGCAAAAATAGAAAAATCTTTGCCGATAACATTCATGACCGGGAAAAAAATGTGTTTGGCTATATCAAACTTCAAACGCTGAATTTGTGATACTTCTCAATAATTAAGATACTCTGCTACTTACATCTTGCCATAAATCTTATAACCAAAAGACGTTTTCATTGTGAATTAGCGTACATACAATTTGTCAATAATTTTCAAAATTAGGCACCATATTTTCAAAACAAAATTTTCGTAGTTTTTTGAAATTTACTATTAAAACGTGTATTTTCCCCAGTTTTTACTATGCATGATGCTATGAAATTCTTTGTGGGCAATTGTAATTGACAATCTAAGGAAATAAATAATAACTTAACAGGTTTTATAAGTGAATTACAACTATCTGAATGAATGAATGCATGCTAGTTGTGACACAGAAGAACTGAATTTGGTACAGTGAAGAGTTGTTCTTTAATTGTATTCTATTTTGCTGAGATGTCAAATGCGAATAGCATTTTAAAAGTACCGTATTACGGTTACTCGGGAAAAATGTGTCATAGGTATAGAAAGATGTGGTATGAGTGCCAATGAGACAACTCTGTATCCAAATAACAATTTATAAAAATAAACAACATGTACTCTGAAGTCGATAATTTAAATTTAATATATATCTGTTAATGCTCATCCAACAAGCAAAACGGGATACTTTCGAAAGTGTGAACAATGTTTTGTTCTTATTTTGCAGCTGAAATATCATTTAAATAAACAAAACAAGGGCTTTTAGTTGTCTCTATTACATTTGTGTTGTGATGTAACTTTTGTGGCTTCTTTTTGTTATATGTTAACCCCCATTTATTAATATATCTAAGCTAGAATGCAATCATGTTGGCTATGAGCGTTACAATGAGGTGTAATACAGAAATGCCCATGCGCATCAAACCAAGCAAAAGCTTTGTGTGTTTATCTTAATTGAAGAATGTTTCTAAACTAACCATATGATTTTCAGCTACTGTTTGTAATATCCTTTAATTAAAGCTTAAGCAAAAACACTTATTATTTATCTTTGAAGGTGTATGGACGAATGTTTCTGATTGAGAACCTTTATTCGAAAGGAGTAGCCGTTTATCACAATGTAATGAGGATTCTGTTGTGACATTAATGAATACTTAGTTTGCCGGTGTCTGTTAATATAACTTTTACTGTTAAACATCTTCTCTTTATACCTTTATTAATATTTTATGAAAACAGACAGACAAACAAAAGACAATAATTACAGAACTACAACCTACTTGGTAAAAATTTTAACATACATAACAAACATTTGGGTTATTCGTTCTGTGAGTTCTCAATCTTCTATCTCGGTTGAACTAATAAAACTGTAACAGTTCGGTAATGACAAAACTGCGTTGAAAGAGTCTACATGATGATGTTTGTGATGATGACGAAAAGCTGTTTAACATCCAGCATTAAGTTTAAAAAATGCATATTCGACCAGAGAACATGAATATTGATATAGATATTAACTACTATACCGACGCATTGTATCGTATTTTTAACATTCTAGTTCACAATGAAACATACCACTTGAAGTTATGTCATCCTACCCAAATACACAATTTTGACTCCGAGCCGGACAGTCTTTGCTATTACTCCTTTATCATGTTAATGCCATGTGCTTAGAAGTGAAACAACTAAACAAATACCAATTCTAAAAAAAAGTCTCAGATTTGCCACGACCAGGTTGCAACCCCTCAACATCCAGCACTAACGATGAACAGGTTACCATGATACCACTCAGGAGGTTAGTTTACATGCATTATAGCTTTCACTATCTCATTATAATTTAATTTTGGATGTAACGCGTCTTCTGATTGGCTGACGTTGTTTAGTTTATCAGCCCATAGACACAATTTAGTCATGTGACCGTGACATCATCAACGTTTTTTCATGGTTTTCTCCGGTTAAAACGCTAATTTAGAATTAAATTATAAGAAATAACTGTAATATTTGATCTGTCTATTCGAAATAACATAGATAAAATGTGGTGCACACTTTAAAATAATTCGCTACGCGCGTTATGCAGTGTGCACCACATTTTTTATGTTATTTCTTCATAGACAGAAAAAATATTACAGTCATTCTTTAAATGAACTAACAAGTTAAAAAACAGGGGAAAAAGAATTCAGTCTGGTATACTGTATGACTTCGTACGTGGTATAAAATTGTACAAAAGAGAATTAGTCTGACCTTTCCGTCTTTCCACGGAAACGTTATATAAGTTGTTCATTTAAATCAATTTCTATCTAAAAGATATAAATGGAAGAACTATGTGAAGATAAATCGTTGTGGTAAATAAATTACCACTTCAACGTGATTGGTAATAAATCCACTTATTCTATTCTTGTGTTTTTATATTACCACGACTTACGCATACGTTTGGGGAAAAATCTTAACATTTGAAAAAAATCTATAATTATTTTATTTTCTAGGCCAACTATTGTAATTTCATTTTGAAAATCTCAGTCCTATTATAGATGTTTCTTGGTGACATTTAAGTGAATGTAATCGGCCAATTATAACATCAGTACCTATAAAAAGATTTAATGATAGAGTTGCTTTAATCTACGTCATTAGGTCTCAGGTGGAGACGCGTATCATTGTTAATTATTGTACCACATCTTCCTTTTTTTATATTCTAACTTATATCGGATAACCAATGTACTTATTCAAATTTTCAAATTTTCCTTATAAAAAAAGAAGTGATGATTGACCTTTTTACTAATAATAATGACAAATTGAAAATAAATTAAAAGACTTAGGAAAGATGCACGATGTCACATTCATTCCGTTTGACGGACAATTGCTGATTCGATGTCTGAGTATTTATACATACACATAGAGGGCAGAACGCATATAATATTTGTACTAGCAAACAGACAGTAAGTGGTGGTAACGTTCATGGCTCATACAACTACAGAAAACACAACTATAGGTAACATATGTATGAATACAAATGTTTAAACTCCGATATATATTCAGGTACGTCATAAGAGGTACAGGACGGTCAATAACAGAAATAAACGCGAGGTGGCAGAAAATTAACTGGAACAAACTTTCTCGACAACGTCTTAACACATGTGACGAATATTAAGGCCATTTAAATTTCATAAGGACAATTTATTTCTTTCGACAGATTGTTAAAATCGTGCATTTGAGCTTGAGAATGAAAATGAGATGTTGCATGATATTTGTTCACTTTTATTGGCATAACACTATAACATTGTTTTCATAAAGAAGGAACATTTGAAAATTTGAATAAAACAGTGTCTTTGAATATAACATAACTTCAAATAACATAAAACTAGTTATTTAACGCATTGATAATAAACAACAGTGTATCATGTTAACAAACTTGTGTAAGTAATTTTATAAGACAACCTTGTTTGAAAGGCTACAATGACGTTTCAGAATTATAATTATAAAAATGAATTCCCCACCCTTTCAAATCTCAAAACAACATTTGTACTTGTGTTTTGTCGTCATTGGATTTTTTTTTTATTGTAAGTTGTCGCCATAAACAACATTGTACACTTAACAAATGACACATTATATCTTGCTTGAAATTTAATCAAGTATATTCAACTTGAAAAAGAATGTAGATATGTATCTAGCCTTTATTATTTCAATTATACAATTGTCTTAAAAGTCCACATTACCTGATTTCATTCGTTGATTTTGATTTTATTCCTGTTATTCGGTCTTTAGTTTTCGTGCACTGTTTCCCGCCTTTTTTGTATCTTTCCTATTTTCTACTTGAGACATGGAATGTGACTGTTTTTCTCAGCTTATTTTCATTGTTTTATCCATAGTAACTTTCCTCCTTTGCATTTACATTGATATTCGTACAAAATCAACGTTCGAGAAATTGTGAAACACACAATAAAATTTACTAACATTGATATATAAACAAGAATTTGTAGAAGAAAAAATTCTTATTTGAAGTTTTACTATAAGAATTGTAATAATGCAGAATAACTGTATTGCCCATTACTTAAACCAGCTTAATCAAACATGATAAGGATAAAGCAATAGTAAAGTACAATGGCTCTGTAGGTTGAATTTAGATAACAAAATTTAACAATGCTTCAGAGAGCCGTGATGCTAGACATTGTCTGTTTTATATACTAAGTTATTGCTTAAACCAGAAAATCAATATAATCTAAATACGACATGTTACTTTCAAAACCATTAGCTTTTAATTAAATTGCGTTTTTGTCATCATTTGAACACATTAATCACTAAAACACTATCATCTGTCAAAGATGTACTATACCATGGCTAGAGGGAGTCCTAGGATATTAAGCCTTTAACCTTACATGTTTCTTCAATATATAGCTGAAATTAATGCCAAGCATGACTGTGCTCAGATATTTTTAAACAGCGTATTTTTGTAATGTGTTTTTATTTTACTGTATAAAAAATTTGATAACGACTTTGATTAAAATTTCAGTCTTTAAATTTATTAATTGTTGTGTCCTGTACGTCCAGTGGCAAACATTTGATACATGTTCATGACAAGAACAAACTGTTAATACAACAATAGATAGGATCTGTACTAGGGGATCGGGACTTTGTTTGGGAAATTTGTAATGTCACTGCAAAAAGAGGATTTATTGGATAGAAACAGACATTTATCCTTACACCAGTCCACATACGGACCCTCTAAGATTTGATGCAATTGTTCTGAACGTAAAGAGTGTGGTGTACTCTATCAACACGAGGTACAAGATTGAAAGTCTCCATTATATCCGAGCGTGGTTGTAAGTAATGCATACCGTACATCCAAACAGATGTCACGGACCCTCTTCGGTAGTGGTTTCAATTACTGTTGGTTGAGGGAAGACCAATTATCATATTTTTATACCACAATAAATCATGGGGGCTACAGTGTTCTACGTTGATAAATTAAGGTTAACCTTAAAATAGATCGATATGCAAACTACACTTATTATTTATATACTTAGTAGTTAATACAAGTAAATTGAAGCAGTGGCATTTTTTTGTATCAGCAAATCGAAATGATATCGATAACAGTTGTACGGGATGTATCAAACCTCGACATCTCTATTAATTCAAGCTATGTGAAAAATAGAAAAAAAGTGTATATGACATGATATGATTTTAAACATCATACACCGTGTTAACCCTCAATAAATGTAATCCCAAGTGCATGTCTTGGGTCATATTGGTGTCTCGAATAGATACGGGTGTAATATTGAAAAAACGCCATACATACATTCCTTATTTATTTAATAACTTTTCTTCTGAATTGAAAATGGTAACCGTATACAGAGATTGAGATTATATTACAAAATGCATTAAACAAAAAAACATCGGTAATCTCCATGACGTAGAGACAATCAATTTCGCAAAATTATAGCACAAGGAACTGTTCCACCGTTATGCAAGTGCATTAAATTTCGCTGAACTATAAAATAAACCTGTTTCTTAGATCAAAAATCAAAATCATAAAACACAGATATAAATTTGGTATTAGAATAACGGATATGCTAGTAAATAGAATAAAAACCCAATGTTATAAATGTCCTATTTGGAGTAAATGCAATCTTTTATTTGTTTGACTAATGGTATTTGATAATGAGATAGAGCTATTATATGTCTGTTTTTTTCAATATGTATCTTAAATTTATCCATGTATTTTCTTTTACTATATTGTAAAAAAAATGTATACGTGTATTCAAAGAGTTTTTACAGCTTTCTATTGAGTGTTTTTTAATTTTTACAAACATTGTGAATTTACGCAAGATCGATAGCATATGAACGAAATTTGAACATGTGACGGGTATAAAGTATAGTCTTTATGTCTTTATCCTCCACGATTTTAATTACGGTTAGTAGACTTACCATAAGCGCATTTAAGAACATAAAATCGTAGTCCAGGAAATGCATATTTTGAGGTCAATTAAAGGTCAATTGGAGATGAATTGAATGAATGAATGAATACTTTATTTGCAAGAAGCATATACATGCTATGGCAAACAAAAATATATACAATATATGACAAACAAAAGACAACAGAGAACAGTAGTTACAGAGTATACAATAATATTATGACAATATATAGGATCTAATTTTCCAAGCTGCATTTAAATCGTTACATAGTTTTAATGTCAGAGATTTAGAATGAGCTTGTAATATATTATCTAACTTGTGCCGATGTGGTCAAGAACAGTAGAATAAAGGTAAACATTCTATACGCACAGATCTATACGCTGGACATGATAAAACAAAATGATATTCGTCCTCTAAAACATTCATATTGCAACACATACAAATTCTGTTTTCTCTTTGAGTATTTAGATAACGACCAACTTTAACATTTAATCTAAGTGTGCCGCTACGCAGTTTTGTTAATATAGATACATTACAATGACAATCTAAGTATTTTTCAAAACCAAGTACTAGAGTCTAGTTTATATCGTTTATAAATACAAAGTTTGTTACATTCTTCTAAAGCTGTATTCCAGCTTTGTAAAAATTGATCTTTAATTCGTATTTTTATACAATCAAATGATAATTTACTAGTATCTTGTGAAATCCATACATCATAAAATCCAAGGTTACATAACACATTTTTTACGGTAGATGCCCAATTAATTTTACAATTATTTGCATCTTCGTACAAAAGTTTATAAACTTCATATACAATATGAGGTTTATTAGTTACAATATGAATCCAATATTTCAGGATTTTATATTTTCTCAAAATACGCAATGGCAAGTGTTCAAGTTCACCTAATTAAAAGATTGATGGGACTTCTTTACCAAGTTTCAAAATACCCCATATTTCAGACACATAAATTAAAATGGATCCAACCATACTATCGAATAGAAAATTTGTTTGTTCAGTAGTCGCATATATTTTTTTCACTGAATTTATTAGTGAAAATAACGCTCTTGATCCTTTTTGAGATAAACGCTTTTGAGTTTGTAAAAATTTTCCATTATAGTGGAGCAACACACCGAGGTATACATAGGAGTTTCTAATTCTCTGTCGTTGTAATAAAAACGGTTTACCACAGGCCTCCATCCGTTTCGAAATACAATAACTTTTGTCTTCCCCGTGTTTACTTCTTCTATGTTTCATTTATTACAATATAATAGTAATTTATTCAGTAAATGCTACAACACATTCGTCAATTTCCCAAAAAGTACAGTATCATCAGCAAGTAAGATGAAATATATTAAAATTCCATTTAGAGACATTCTCAACAAGGACCAAGAGCGTTATTTTCACTAATAAATTCATTGAAAGAAATATATGCGACTACTGAACAAACAAATTTATCTTTATCTGTTTCAACGGAAATATCTTGAATAATGTCATTAATAAAAAAACAAAAACAGCAGTTTCACACCAAGAAAATTGGCAAACTCATCTGACAGCACTCCTCCAGATCGTACACGAAGACGCACTGATTAATATGTATTTTAACAATAGAGACAAATTTGTTACTTATGCCATTATTTAGCAGTTTGTATATTAAAATTCTTCTGTGTAGCTTATCAAAAGCCTTGCGAAAGTCCACGAAGAAACAAAAAACTGAAGTTTGTGTACTAAAACATGTGATATAATTCCATGCAGTGTGGAAATGGCATCTACAGTTGAACGACCTTGACGAAATTCAAACTTATTGTCTATTAATTTCTATTTTCTTCCGACCACGACAGCAAACGTTCCGTTAATATGCTAGTAAATATCTTAGAAAGAATGCCCACTAATACAATCGGCCTGAAATTGTAAGGGTCCGACAAGTCACCGCTTATAGGTACAGGGATACCTATACATTCTTTCAGTAATATAATTGTGATACGAGAAATATGTCTTCGTGCAAGAAATATATAACAGGCCACAACAATAAGAGAATAGAAAAATATGCACTACATATTTTGAATTTATAAGATTATTGTAAATTGATTACTATTGAATGAAATATTCATAAATTAGGTATTGCTGTTTATTTGAGAATAGGCATATATTGAAACAAACATTTTTTTAATTATATAAAAAAACTAAATAGTGTATCTATTTTCGAAAAGTAAAACGTCGTCCAAAAAATGTATATAAAACCCATGAAATCTATAATAATTATCTGGATATGTTTTATAACATGAATTTCACTTTTCATGATTTCATAATAACTGTGTCAATTTTGACCACGAACATGCTCCACCTGTCGATGCCTCAACCCCGTCCTCTTTCTCCACAGTGTGCCAGTACAGAAAGCAACATGTAATAGGGGTTTAACTAGCATAAGCAATAACTTTTGCCATATTTGTAGCTGGAACTATTTCCTTTTTAGAAGCACCTGAGTCCTAGTTTATGATTGGGTACGATATGCTCTTTTTTTTTAGTTTTCTATGAAGTATTGCTGTTTGTACTCTGTTGGTTTAATTTTGCTTATGTTGTTGTTTATCAAAATTGAACAAAAAAACATCGGTAATCTCCATGACGTAGAGACAATCAATTTCGCAAAATTATAGCACAAGGGACTGTTCCACCGTTATGCAAGTGCATTAAATTTCGCTGAACTATAAAATAAACCTGTTTCTTAGATCAAAAATCAAAATCATAAAACACAGATATAAATTTGGTATTAGAATAACGGATATGCTAGTAAATAGAATAAAAACCCAATGTCATAAATGTCCTATTTGGAGTAAATGCAATCTTTTATTTGTTTGACTAATGGTATTTGATAATGAGATAGAGCTATTATATGTCTGTTTTTTTTCAATATGTATCTTAAATTTATCCATGTATTTTCTTTTACTATATTGTAAAAAAAATGTATACGTGTATTCAAAGAGTTTTTACAGCTTTCTATTGAGTGTTTTTTAATTTTTACAAACATTGTGAATTTACGCAAGATCGATAGCATATGAACGAAATTTGAACATGTGACGGGTATAAAGTATAGTCTTTATGTCTTTATCCTCCACGATTTTAATTACGGTTAGTAGACTTACCATAAGCGCATTTAAGAACATAAAATCGTAGTCCAGGAATGCATATTTTGAGGTCAATTAAAGGTCAATTGGAGATGAATTGAATGAATGAATGAATACTTTATTTGCAAGAAGCATATACATGCTATGGCAAACAAAAATATATACAATATATGACAAACAAAAGACAACAGAGAACAGTAGTTACAGAGTATACAATAATATTATGACAATATATAGGATCTAATTTTCCAAGCTGCATTTAAATCGTTACATAGTTTTAATGTCAGAGATTTAGAATGAGCTTGTAATATATTATCTAACTTGTGCCGATGTGGTCAAGAACAGTAGAATAAAGATAAACATTCTATACGCACAGATCTTTCTTGGTGTGAAACTGCTGTTTTTGTTTTTTTATTAATGACATTATTCAAGATATTTCCGTTGAAACAGATAAAGATAAATTTGTTTGTTCAGTAGTCGCATATATTTCTTTCAATGAATTTATTAGTGAAAATAACGCTCTTGGTCCTTGTTGAGAATGTCTCTAAATGGAATTTTAATATATTTCATCTTACTTGCTGATGATACTGTACTTTTTGGGAAATCGACGAATGTGTTGTAGCATTTACTGAATAAATTACTATTATATTGTAATAAATGAAACATAGAAGAAGTAAACACGGGGAAGACAAAAGTTATTGTATTTCGAAACGGATGGAGGCCTGTGGTAAACCGTTTTTATTACAACGACAGAGAATTAGAAACTCCTATGTATACCTCGGTGTGTTGCTCCACTATAATGGAAAATTTTTACAAACTCAAAAGCGTTTATCTCAAAAAGGATCAAGAGCGTTATTTTCACTAATAAATTCATTGAAAAAAATATATGCGACTACTGAACAAACAAATTTTCTATTCGATAGTATGGTTGGATCCATTTTAATTTATGTGTCTGAAATATGGGGTATTTTGAAACTTGGTAAAGAAGTCCCATCAATCTTTTTTAAATTAGGTGAACTTGAACACTTGCCATTGCGTATTTTGAGAAAATATAAAATCCTGAAATATTGGATTCATATTGTAACTAATAAACCTCATATTGTATATGAAGTTTATAAACTTTTGTACGAAGATGCAAATAATTGTAAAATTAATTGGGCATCTACCGTAAAAAATGTGTTATGTAACCTTGGATTTTATGATGTATGGATTTCACAAGATACTAGTAAATTATCATTTGTCGATTTCCCAAAAAGTACAGTATCATCAGCAAGTAAGATGAAATATATTAAAATTCCATTTAGAGACATTCTCAACAAGGACCAAGAGCGTTATTTTCACTAATAAATTCATTGAAAGAAATATATGCGACTACTGAACAAACAAATTTATCTTTATCTGTTTCAACGGAAATATCTTGAATAATGTCATTAATAAAAAAACAAAAACAGCAGTTTCACACCAAGAAAATTGGCAAACTCATCTGACAGCACTCCTCCAGATCGTACACGAAGACGCACTGATTAATATGTATTTTAACAATAGAGACAAATTTGTTACTTATGCCATTATTTAGCAGTTTGTATATTAAAATTCTTCTGTGTAGCTTATCAAAAGCCTTGCGAAAGTCCACGAAGAAACAAAAAACTGAAGTTTGTGTACTAAAACATGTGATATAATTCCATGCAGTGTGGAAATGGCATCTACAGTTGAACGACCTTGACGAAATTCAAACTTATTGTCTATTAATTTCTATTTTCTTCCGACCACGACAGCAAACGTTCCGTTAATATGCTAGTAAATATCTTAGAAAGAATGCCCACTAATACAATCGGCCTGAAATTGTAAGGGTCCGACAAGTCACCGCTTATAGGTACAGGGATACCTATACATTCTTTCAGTAATATAATTGTGATACGAGAAATATGTCTTCGTGCAAGAAATATATAACAGGCCACAACAATAAGAGAATAGAAAAATATGCACTACATATTTTGAATTTATAAGATTATTGTAAATTGATTACTATTGAATGAAATATTCATAAATTAGGTATTGCTGTTTATTTGAGAATAGGCATATATTGAAACAAACATTTTTTTAATTATATAAAAAAAACTAAATAGTGTATCTATTTTCGAAAAGTAAAACGTCGTCCAAAAAATGTATATAAAACCCATGAAACCTATAATAATTATCTGGATATGTTTTATAACATGAATTTCACTTTTCATGATTTCATAATAACTGTGTCAATTTTGACCACGAACATGCTCCACCTGTCGATGCCTCAACCCCGTCCTCTTTCTCCACAGTGTGCCAGTACAGAAAGCAACATGTAATAGGGGTTTAACTAGCATAAGCAATAACTTTTGCCATATTTGTAGCTGGAACTATTTCCTTTTTAGAAGCACCTGAGTCCTAGTTTATGATTGGGTACGATATGCTCTTTTTTTTTAGTTTTCTATGAAGTATTGCTGTTTGTACTCTGTTGGTTTAATTTTGCTTATGTTGTTGTTTATCAAAATTGCAATTTCGATTGCCCCTCTTGATGTTTCTCTAAAGTTTTTTTACTTCCCGAAAAAAGCAGAATTAACACTTAAAACAACGGAGGGAACTTTATTTACCACAATTATTACTTACCAATATTCTAGAGAAACCTACAAACAATAAGCAAGCTGTATGAGATATGCCAGAGCTTGTGTTTCTCCTTAATTATGTTTGTAATGTTTCTATAATGATGCGTCAAACTAAACATCTTTTTGAATTATCTGCATGAGCGTTTGACGTACGTCATTGAAAGAGAGACAAAAAATTCAGAATTAATATTTAAACTTATTAAATTCATAAACATGTTCACAGTAACATATAAAAAAGAAGGTGTGGTATGACTGCCAATGAGACAACTCTCCACAAGAGACAATTTTCAATGTGTCTTAACAATATAATATCGTCTCTCTCATAATTCATTCATGACTATTCAAACGCTTGTCCCCTCGCAACACATGTCATTTAATCCTATTATTTTGTTTTGTTGCCAAATTGTTGTTTTATCTTGATCAGATTGTTATGTTTAGTATATTTTGCCATGATATTTTCCTCCGAATTACAAATTCCCCAAAAAAATCTTTCCCCGAAATTTTGATATTTTGATTTGTTTATGAATTACAAAGTGTTGTTATGACGTATTTGATAAATCGAAAACAATCAAAATAAAACAATGAAAATATATAGAGGTCATCAAACAAATGAAAATATATAGAGGTCATCAATCGTTTATTCATAAAAATAACTTAAAGAAATCGTCTTTAGAAATTCTTTATCACAAAGAGGATAGAATATCCTGAACAAAAATCAAATCTGAGATCATAAATAATAAAGTTATTAACAAAAGTCTTAATATCTACCAATTCAATAGTGTTATCTATATGAAAATAGATGGTTTGCCTTTGATGAAAAGTTTCATGCATATTATAAACAACATAAAGCTGAATATACGTAAATGAATTCTGATGTATGATTTATATTTTTGAAGACACATTCATACATCAATGCAATATTCCTATTCATTATTAATATTTATTTAAGGATACTAACAATATGATTGCTCGGGAATCTAATGAAAATATTTCGATTAGTGCATTACTCGTCTTTTGAAAAGGAAAAAAATACAAATCAAGTTTGATCTTCAATGTAGTTAATATTATAAATTATTTAGTTATGCCTTAACTTCTCACAATTGTTAGTTTTTTCAGACTACTTTTCCGATTGAAAGTTAAGGGTCATGACAGTTGTTAAAAGTTATTTGATTTTTTCTTCTTCTATTTAAATAAAAAACGTTTTTTTTTATAACATTATATTATGCTGTTACATCTGTATGATATATATATATGTGGATAGACCAATGTTATAAAAGGTTTTGCACTTGCGTTTGGATGTCTTTCACATTCCTTCAGTGAAAGTGTGTTAGAACAGTGGTCAATGACCTTGACACGTGTTTGATAATTTGTTTTTTCGTAGTGAGGCAAGAGAGCAATTTTCAAACTGGCACAAAGTACTTTTAAAAAATTGATTGGATAAGTTCACACTAAAGTGTTAAAAAACCCTATAAGGATGATAAGAGCGTATTTAGAATCATTCTCAAACTATTTACACGTGAAGATGAAGTTTACAAATGTATACACTACTGTTTACAGACACTTTATTGAATTGTCGAAATGTTAACAAAAACGTGATTACATTGGATAAAATCATTAAACAAAGAAAAGCGTATGAACCAGAAGTCTGCTACTGTACCATATGTTCTTGGTGCCATGTTAAATATTTAGATAAAGCTAAGAATATTTAAGGTGTAAATATAAGATGTGTTTACTATGAAATCTGTCAAATTCAAATCATTTGACTAGTGAAATAAATGCAGTCTGCACAGAAATCATTTAACAGGACATGCCATACACATTCATTCTATTAAGTATATTAACTTAATTCAATCGTAATCGAAATCAAATCCTCATTCCGTATTTACATGCTGTCGTGGAAAAAAAAAGACAAATAGTAAATGCTTAACAATTTATCCCCTTGATGTAATAATTTAATGGTCTATATTTGCAATACGATTTGAAAAGAAACTTGCTCATTTTTACATTTTGTTTTGTACAGCAGAGCTAACAAAAGGAATGTGTTTTGCAAGATAAATTTGTATAGATTTTTTTTTTAAACAGACAGATTGTCAAATATATCCTATGTTTATATATATAAGTGCTGTACATGCGTTTTGTTTCATTTAGCAAAAGCTTGAACCAATAAAATGACGCACTCGTTTGGTCAACTTACACAAACAGCAGAAGACGATTAACCTACATTAGAATCCAGCCTATTGGCAACAGATAAAGTTTTATCTATACATACAAAGTCATACGTTTATAGTCCATGTATTGGGTCGTTGCTGCTGCTAGTTAACTGTAAGCTGATCAATACTAATACCAACAATGCTACAAGTAGTGGGTTGGTTTTTGCAATATGAACATGGTTTGATATATCAAATCTAAGGAAACAGAAGTGGTGCGCATACTTGATGAACAAAATTGAGAATGGAAATAGGAAATATCTCAAAGAGACAACCCGACCAAAGAACAGAAAACAGACGAAGTCCCCCATTGGTCTTTCAACGCAGCGAGAAAATCCCGCACCCAGCGTTTGCTTCAGCTGGCCACAAAACAATGTGCACTAGCTTAGAAGGTTACTTACTTGTCATGCGTATCAAAAAGTTAAATCACAAAAATACAGAACTCTGAGGAAAATTCAAAACGAAAAGTCCCTAATCAAATTGCAAAATCCAAAGCTTAAACACATCAAACGAATGGATGAGAACTATCATATTCCTGACTTAGTTAAGGCATTGTCTAATGTAGAAAATGGTCGACTAAATTTGACTTGTACGACAGTTGCATCAAACTCCATTATAATGACAACGATGCGTGAACAAAACAAACAGACATAATAGGTAAAAATGTCCAAAATAGGGGTACAGCAGTCAACATTGTGTTTTGATCTCAATGACTATAAAAACTAACAAATATGTAACAATAAAGCCAATGAAGCACAAAAAGGCGTATATCAAATTTAACATCCTCAATTATTGCTTTTTTATTAAACGATTTTAAGTACTGGGACCGAAGCCTTACCATGACAGGCACATGGTTAGGTTAACATAAACTATGGCGTAGAATCCACAGCTAATGAACGACTTTTTCAAATCTCAGTGGTGAGGCGTTTTATCGGTTTCTTGTTATCGTAATACGCTGGAGTGTGATGATGTAATATTAATTGCTAGTTTTTAAACCGTTCTTATGTAATGACTAGTAAACGAAGGAAGACATACCGCTTCAAAATATTAACCACTACATCTAAGCAATCTTGTGTAATTGAAGAAAATTCTAAAATTAAATCCTGATTAACGTCTGATTAATCCTGAGTTATATGTTTGCCTTTTTTAATTCAACAATAGACATTCTTTATGACAAAATTAAACAGCTTATGTATCTTTAGTGTGTGTTTTCAAGGTTTTAATGCTCTCTTCTGAATGTAAAAAAATTATTGCAATTTACCATAAAAATTGAAAGAGTCGACTCACATTGATATATTCCAACTTGAAACATTTATTAGTCAAGGAAACTTTATATTGTGCTTTATTGATAAACGAATACACATTTATAGCTTGCTGTTCAGTGTTAGCCAAGGCTTCGTGTCGAAGACCGTACTTAGACCTATAAACTTTTACTTTTACAAATTGGAGGAGAGCGAAAACAAACAATTACATTTTCAATTGAATTTAATGATGCAAACCCATGGGTAAACATAAAATAACTGAATTGTGAATGCAAGTAACTTTACATAATACAATATTGCAATTGTATAGGAGTATTATAGTGCGCTATGATTGTACTTATTTATCAAATGCACTGAAGCCTCATTACCAACGTTTACAGGTAGATCAATGGAGGCAGTCTTGTTAACAAAATGACATCAGGTTACACAAGGTTGGCAATGTATTTAAATTCTACGCGAGTGCCATACAAGTAAAAGGTTGAGATAGCTATAAAACCAGTTTAAATCCACCATTTTGAACATAATGAAATGTCCATACCACGACAAGAATATTACAGTTTTTTTTATTCGTTTGGTGCGTTTGGGCAAATGATTTTGCCATTTGAATATAAAGTATGATTGCCAACGAGACAACTCTCCAAAAGAGACAAAATGACACAGAAATAAACAACTATAGCTCACCGTACCGCCTTCAACAATGAACAAAGCCCATACCGCATAGTTAGCTATAAATTGAACTCGGTATTCTTGCTATTTTTTTTTTTTCTGACAAGAACAATATCTTTTATATCATGTTAAATGAGGCTGCTAACACTTCATAAAAACTAATATATATAAGAAAAACGATTCACTTGAGGATCGATTGTAATAGTTATGTTTCAACAGTATCGATATTCAATAGATTTATGTAAAATATTTCTGTAAGAACGATCAGTTTTTTCAAATATTGCACCACCATTTTATGCGAATTAAAAAAAATTAAGTGTATTTTTTTGTCCCACGCAAACCCTGATGATGTAAAACAGGCATATTTCATTATATAAAAGCTCCTTGCATAAATATATTATCATGTATTTTTCACATCTCTAGATAATATATTCAGTTCAATTATTTTCATTGATATATCATTTGTGTTATTGTAACGTATCATACTCTATTGGCATATTTAAAACGAGAACGACTTGATTTCAAATTATTTAGTAATACATAATAATAATGGACAGGAAGCGAGGAAGCCATATAATTGTACCGAATGAACTTGCTATTAAGTCATATCTTAGGACACTTTATGAAGTTAATACTTTACTTTCAACATCAAAGTCAAAGACTAATCAATCAAACAGTACGTAACTACATATTTATGCATCCTCTTACGCATACCGAACACTCCCTCAGCAGGTAGTGTACTTCCTGTTGGGAGACTTCATTGACTTTTTCATTCTTACTACTGATCTACCCTCATTATGCTATCTTATTAACCTCCAATCATAAAACAACTTTGTTTGAATCATATTATGTCATAATTAAGCACGTCGTTCATACTGTTATACTTTTTGAATTATGCTTCTTCTGTTTGAATTCAAGTCTCTTCATTACTGCTACAGCTTGCATCAACTTGAGATAATATCTCTGTGTTTACGAGAATATTGCCACTTATAAACGAAACAGTACAAAGATCAAACAACTCTGGTAAGGCAGAATCTTACAAGAACATCTGAAAGACATTCATTCATTTTAGGTTTATTTCAAGTCTTATTATTGGTATTATTTAGATCGTTATATAATGTATAGTAAACATTATCAATGAGTGGAAAGGGCGAATGGAGAAATTGTTAATAGTCATACTCTAACCGAAAAATGATATAGTGGTGTTCCTTGTCAATCAATGAAATAACAAGTACGCTAAATTAAAATAAAGAACTCCAATAAACGATTTCGCAGTTCCCATTTGTTCTTTTTGTACCCCGTTTTCTCATAGGCTTCTCTTTTGAGCAATCTTCAATTCTTCATTAAATTTGTGAAGTTTGTTTAAAAAATATCTAACTTTTTATCTTATTTCTTATACTATAATTTTCACATATGCTTGATTAGATAACTTTAAAAAGTGCCATACAAAAAAGTTAAAAAGAGATTATTTTTTGCAATGGTGTAATAAATTATATCAAAAACAACCCGTATAATTTTGTTTGAATGGCTTTCTGTCAAACTAGGATTAACATGATAAAAAAAAGTTGAATCTAACCACATGTCCATGTTAAACATTTCAACTGATCAATGACAGGAATCTTTGATTCTCGTGGGTTTATTGTAGGTAGATATATGAAATTATTACATTGGTTGCAATGAATTACACTGATTTCCCAGTTAAATAAAAACCGATAATTTCACATGTGATATAAACCTGACGTCATACAACAATATGCGTTGTCAAGAAGTCGAAAACGGCGGATCAAAACAAATTGTGAATGCGTAGTAAAAAGATATAGTTCCTTACATGTTTTACATTAATTTCATTAAAAAAGCCATTAGCCAATGTAATAAAAAGAATAACTAATTAAAGAATTCAAATATCGAAAAATATTCAACTCGGGACCGAACAACACTAATAATTAACTCATGCTCCACGCTCATTCGTGAATTAATGTGTTGTTCGGTTACTCGTTGAATATTTTTCTCTATTTGAATTCTTAGATTAGTTATTCTATAAGTCCTTACATTACTTGACTACAGTTACCATTCCCCCAGACAAAACTGACCTTATATGCCTTGCATGTAATTTTACGGTCCTTTTGGTTATATAACTCGTCAACTAATTTTATACGGTATGATAAGAGACAACTATCCACCGAAGTTAACATAAAGTAGATGTGAGAAATTATAGGCAAAGGTACAGCAGTCAACAGAACGACAAGCTCCTGAATTGGACAGCCACATAACGAATGTGGCGGGGTTTAAACATGTTTGTTAATGCTTAACCCTACACCTAACCAGTGACAGTGATGTATAAGAACAAATTATAAAAATCAGTCCAAAAATGGCTAATTCATCAGGTGGATACACATAAAAATACATGTTACAAACACAGATTGGACGTGGACGGGTACTTATACATCCCCCGAAAATAGCCAATAACAAATAATGGGGAAAACATTGTTTCCTAAACGCAAATCAGTACACATCAAACATCAAATGATAAAGTGTAAAGAAGACGACATAAACAGTCTAATTTAATTATAGTTTTGAATATGTAACCTTTAACTTATAAGTTTATTTAAGAATTGATAAGATTCTGTTTTAAATAGGTGTTCTACAGGTACAGTAAGACAGTATAAACAACGTATATTAGGCATCAAAAGAAATTCAAATGTATACTTAGTGTTCAAAATAGGTTAACTTAACCGCATTTTGTATAGAATTATTTGCCTTTGGTATACTCTAAATCTGCAGATTGAATTAACCACAGTCGTTAATTGATAACGCTTGAAATTACTTGCTAATGTGAAATGCATCAATTGTATTATTGTAGTGGGTGTGAAAACCACGTTAAAGCATCAGTAAACTTAAAGAAATTACCAATAACTTTGATGAATGAGAATATATTGCTGTATACTTGATAAGTGCGTTACTATTAGATTTCAGTTTTCTCCGAATGACACACTCAGGATTGACCAGGTTTTTAATGGCCATGAACAGGTGCACAAATGTTTTTGAATTTTTGAATACTTTTATTTTTTATATTGCCCAAATATATAGGATCTTCAAAAAAATGGATTTCTCCAATTTTTCCCCAAATTTTAGAATAAAATAAGCATAGATCGTCTTTATGTTTTGCAGCATAAGTAAAGTTATAAGCTAACATGTATTCGATGAAGATATGTTTTGTCTTACATGACTAACATCACCGTAATTTCATTTAAGTTACCGTTTTATTTATAATGTTTACCGAAACCTTAGATACACGACATACTTACGTTATCACGGGTGTTATATAATGTCATTACACATAGTAAGTAAAAAGATGCATGCCCAACTGCTTCAATGTTTAAAGACTGAAAAAATTACAATACTCATCATATGTACTGATGTTTCCAGGTTTCTCAGGTTGTATTTTTAAGTCAATCTAGGACAACAAGACGAAAAAAAGTAGACATAATGTTGAAACCAGGGAGTAACTGAGACCATTTGTTTATTACATTTAAAAAGAGGAAAAAATAAAACGAAAAGATTTTTCTTTTAAATCCCATCAAATTTGAAATTACCATCCTTGCTTTTTACGACAACAATAGTGCATACTTTTATCTATAGGATTTCAAATATAGTTATCATGGATAAACAAAATAGAGAATATATATAACATATGGCTTTATTACCTCGTATAACCCCGATACAAATGAATCCGGACGTTGACGCGTTCGAAGCGATAATCAGGACAACATTTGGTATGACAATTTCGAAAGCCTCTCTAGAACTTATTTGAGTATATATGAATATGTCAATGTGCATGTTAGTTTATTAATTCAATTATACAGTTGATGTAAATTTTAGATTTTGCATAGAACGTTTGATAAAACTGCTAGATGCAAAACGCACAGACATGTGCAGTTTCATACGTTTTATGAGGTAAACAATGCTGAATATCTTTTCGTGCATACACCTTTGCATATTAATACCTTAAGTTATAATAAATAACTTTACGTTACATTACTAGGTGTCTTCAAATGTTCCCTAGAACTTAGAATAAACGCAATATCATACTAAATAAACTTTCTCTTACTGTATTGTTCGTTCAATCAAATGTGTCGAGTTCGTTGTGCGTTTTTAAATAATCACTGTACAGTTCGTTGACAAAAACCGTCACAAATCACTTTCTTGTCAAGGTATTCGAGATGGTGTCGGCGACCTTTGTTCTGTATTTTATTGTAAATGTTTATCTGTTAACTTAGTCAAAGTAGTTTAACTTAAAATATCTGTCATCCAAAGCCAAAATTGCAATATTTAACCAGCGTGACATCTGATAGGAATGCTTCTATTGAAAATTGGGACTTTCACAATTTTAGACTCTTTCCAAATGCCGATGTTGGTCCAAATTCGTCTGGACGAAAGCAGACATAGGAACTCGTTGAACTTAGTTTTCCGAATGCCATAGATGGGATTCCAACTGATTTATTTAAAAAAAAAACAATAATAATATTAAGCTTTGTAGATGTGATGTGGTGGCCAGTGAGACAACTTCCCACCAAAGTTAGTTAGTTTTCTCGTTTGAATTGTTTTACATTGTCTTATCGGGGCCTTTTATATCTGACTATGCGGTATGGGCTTTGCTCATTGTTGAAGGCCGCACGGTGACCTATAGTTGTTAATGTCTGTGTCATTTTGGTCTTTTGTGGATAGTTGTCTCATTGGCAATCATACCACATCTTCTTTTTTATACATACAGAATATGGCGGAATCAAACATGTTAGCGGGCACCCAACCCACCACCAAACCGTACATAAAATGTCGTATGCATATGGTAAAAACTTTCAAAATGCTATCAAATTAGAAATCGGACGTGTGTATCTGTATGCTTAGCCGTATTTGCATCTGTCGAGTTATTGTATTTTCTAACCTGTGATAACTATTCCTACCAATTTACACTTTCGTATACATAAGGATTTTTTTACATGTACAAATTTCCTCCAAGAGTGTTTCGACAATATAACGGATATTATGGGTTGCTGTCTGCATGTTATGGTGGGAAATTATTGTTTTCATACATGTATATTGGTTATAATCATACCAAAGCATAATTTAATACATGCAAAATTCATTGACAAACGCAATATTGTGTCAACGAAGCGTACAGTATAAAAAGGTGTAACGACAACGAAGCGTACACAACATGAAAATAAAGACACTTTAAAACGTGTATTTTTTTTGTTTCTAGATACAACATAAACAAACGATCTTTATAAGTTTGTTAATTTATACTATGAAATTTTCAAAAATGTATGTTTTAAAAACTATGAGGTACGAGAAACATTAAGTTTTGAATATTTAAGAATACTAAGCACGTTTTATCATTGATATCGTCGTGCGTTTTTTTTATATTTGTATATAAAAATGTCACACATTTGAAAAACCTTTTAGTAACTAATGAGTATTATGGCAAAGAATATATTGGAGCAAAATATCCGAAGAATAGATATTTGATTTTCTTTAAAAGTATTAATTCCTTACTCATGTTACTGTCTGAACTCAATGTTACATGGTGTGTTCGATTCGAACGCGTCAACGTCCGGTTTCATCTGTATCGGGGTTATACAGGGTGTTTATACTTGTCTCCTAAAAGGCTTGGTGCACAATAGGATTAACTGTATTTTTTTTTATGTAATAACATTCCTTCGTGGCTAGAAATAAAGTCGTAAAAATATACTCGTCTATTTTCATTGATTAAGTGTACTTTAGATGTAACTTTTCCTATTGATTAAAGTTATTTTAAATTGAATGATAAAAGTATGGTTGCAGTTGTTTTCATGACCAGCCATACGGGTGTTTTAGTTAAACTTGAAATGTTTTAGTTTCGGTTCGCATGAATTTGTCCGCGGTTTTATTCTGGTTTGAGTTGTTCAATCTAACATTTTTACCTAGTGTACTGTTGGTATATTCACACATTGTTGTCAAATTAATGAAAGTTTACAAATTACAGGTTTAGTTAGCTGTAATACCTGTTGAAAATAATGTTTTTTATACACAAGGAATATGACAGTTGTTTACCATTCTTTCATGTGTTTAAGCGTTTGATTCTACCATTTGATAAGAAACTGTTCGTTCTTAATTTTCCATTAAGTTCTGTATATTTGTTATATTTTTTTTGAATTGTTATGTGAACATCTTTATATTGTAATTGCAAACTCTTGTTACAAAAGTGTATATCACATCCGTGCATGTTGATTTTGATAATTAAGCTTGCTGTTTATAAGATCAATTCTATAATAACATTTACGGTACCAATTTTTCTGCTCCAGATGCGCATTTCTACAATACATGTCTCTTCAGTGATGCTCGTGGCCAAAATATTTGAAATCCAAAGCTTACATAAAAGATGAAGAGCAATAATCCAAAAGTTCCAAAAGTATAGCCAAATCCGTGAAAGGAATCAGAGCTTTGCATGAGGGAGATACATTCCTTATAAGGGTTTTGATCCTTGTCAGTTTATTTTCGATAAATGAGTTTGACTGTCACTCTGGTATCTTTCGCCCCTCTTTTTCAATACTTTGAATTTTAAAGGTTAACACGTTCGATAATAATCAGATCGTTAGACATTTATGGTATTAACTTTATCAGAACTTACATAGATAATGTTATCATAGTTTAATACACAACTTAACTAGCAAATAACACCAATAATCCTACTTACTGTGAACAGTACTGTTTTGTTTTGCTGGCTATGGGTTTTTATCATTTTCACCGATTGTGGAAACCTTGCATTTTCGTGAATATCTGAATTCGTGGTTTCGAGCAAATGAGAATCAATTTCTTAAGAAAATTTACAATTCGTTGAACACTTAAGTTCGTGGTGCCATTGTAATCACGTAATGCAAGAAAATTGGTTATATGACGTTTCTATCTCAAAATTGTAATTTATTGATTAAAAGTGAATTACTCGACCTAAGCCAATTCAAAGCCCATTTCTGAATCTTAAAATTCATGAAATGTGTGAGTTTTTTTTTAAGCGGATTGACTATGATGATAGGCCAAAACAGCCGTTACCAATCACTAAAGTGTCCTTGTTCTAGACAAGCTATGAATGAATAATGTCAACAAAAGTCATTAATCTATAAAGCTTGAATTTGACTTGTATTACTTTATCTTGTGTGTCATCTATGTCTTTTGACACATTTACAATCAGGACAAAATGTATAGTTCATGAATGTTATACAATGATAAATCTAATAAGCTGAAAGATGACATAAAAACTTGTTTTCATATTACTGTTATTTCTGAAAGGTTTTAATTGTATCATCATGGTCTCTTAACACATTTACCATCATAACAAAATACATTATTCTGGGAAATTATGTTACTACAAATCTAATAAAATGTAAGACAGGATAAGAATAATCTCATAAGTTCTCTCAACCCGAAACTGAATCCGGGACGTCGTCTCAATACTGTTGATAGTAATAGTAATAAATTTGTTTTACTAAGGATAATCCTCTTTCTGTTCTAATTTTTTACTTGGGTTGGGAGACAAATGTTGTATCGTTGTTTCCATAATATTAGGTCAAATTAATCTATACATTTCTCTTTTTGCGGCTTAAAATCTGTGTTAGGGTATTTTTTAGAAAATGTTTAACCAGTCTTAACAATTGAATGATTTTTTAAGTTAATCTGGTAGCTGAAGAAGTACAATGTATATATAAATGGATTGTTTCAACTTGGGTATACGGTTCATGTATATGTTCTTTTGGTGAACCGTTACAGCAATTAAATTCCGGCTATGTCCAGGTTGGTGTTATGTTAGAACATGGAAACGTTATAATTCAACATTAGAGTACAGGTATAAATTATATTGGAAAGTCCACTGACTTTTTAGTAAGAAGAAGAAAGAAGACCAGTGTAAATACATTTATCATAAAAGTTAAGATACAACTTTTGTACGCCATATGCGCATCTCGTCTACACCAAACTATTCTGTGAGGACTGACACAAAAAGTTAGAATACCAAATAAAGTATGACGTTAGCATTGAGACCAAAATTCGGAAAGGTGTTGTTAATACAACTTAGGTAACCAGTTGCCGGAGAGAGAGAGAGAGTGGAAAGATTATTTCAATAAAACAGTAATCGTCAACAAGGAAATCTGTTTCATAAGTTTTTCTTCTCTACCATTTGATATGTCTGATGATAGAACGTCTCCTTAGTAACTTATGAGCCGGTACTGACATAATTTGATTGTTACATTTTCGAAATTTCCAAAGTTAAAGACTATTGAATATTTTATTTATTTTTTGGGTTTTTTTTTGTTGAGAAATGTTTTATATTTTTTGGTCTCTGTGTTCATACGATGAAGATTTTTCAAAAACAAGGCATATTTGCACTCCTATGATTTTTATAGATATTTATTTTAACAATATTAAATATCTAGCTGATTTTCATGATAGTAACACACGAACCAAGTGCCAAACTATGTAACTTATTAGCATCACCAACATTCAACTCCTCTGCTGATGCAAAAGAAGCACTGTCATATTTTCCATCCTTTGATATATTTGACTGTAACTACCGTAGAACCAACCATTCTTTCGAATTGAAAACAGAGAGCCAAACGCATAAGAAACTACCAGGGCATCACTAGATACAATCCGGGCTTTTCACAAGTAAACAGACATAAAAGATATTAGGCTTTTTATTCCAACTTGAACTTTTATTCTGTTAAACTTAATAATTTCCGTATTAAAGGGAAGACTTGGCTGCACACATGCCGTGACTGTTACTGAAACGCTCGCATTTGCAAAATATGAACAATTTTCGAATGCGAACCTTTCTCGTATAGTATTTTAAACCGTTTCGTTTTTCGAGTCTTGAGAATTTTATCTTGAATGTCGATACTATTATATTCAACGATTGTGGATTGCTTTGACTTGTTAACTGTCTGTATTTCTAGTTTTTGTAGCTTCTGTCAATATACTGTGGTCAGATTATAAAAAGCTTAAAAAATCCTGGTTTCGTGCTTGCTCATTTAAGGCCAGAGAATGTGTTCGAGTGTTAATTCCTAGATTTGATTCTTTACGAAATGCGAATCTTAAAGTTGTTTAATTGCTTTTAATTGGTTTAAAGTTTCAATATTGTTTTCCATTTTCACCGTTTTAGTTTTCAAAGATACTAATTCATTCTCTGCAATGGAAAAAAATCCTTACTGAAATTGTGACTTTTTTCTTGCTGACTATCTATTTCCTGTTTTGTAGTCCGTACACTTATTTCATTTTTTAGCACAATACATTGAATTTGTAAATTATTGCTTTTTTGTTGAAGTTTTGTGTAGTGTCCTTGTAAATATGCTTTTTTATGTTCCCAAATGTCAACTATACGTGCTGTTCCATTATGTTGACTCGTTTCATTATTGGGATATCAGAAAATTTCTGCTGAAGTTGTGATGTTAGTATAGCTTATATTTTAGCATTTTTATTCCTCATTTGTGTCATAGTTATCGGATTTCCTGTTTCATGGCGCAGTTGGTCTGTTTATTGCTGCTGTTGGATTTTATTTTCATAGAACTCAAAAAGTGTCAGATATTGAGTTTGACCATTTCAAGTGTTCCCATCCAATAGATATCCTACAACAGAAGTGAGTTTTACACTCAAGTATACAGACGACTCGATGGATTGTCATGCTTAATGTTTTGATTTAGAAGTTTATCAGTCAGTTTAAATCATATATTGGTATATTAGAGTTTTTGAGATAAACTGATTAAAATTAAAATACACTTAAGTACTAAAATATTTTTAAAACTACTACTATTATTCGGCCAAAAATACATGTTTATTCACGATCACCTCCACATGCAAAAAAGGCAGTCTACGGGGACCCGATTTTCCAAATAACAACAACCGCATAATCCTTTCTTGTATCCACATTTACAAGCTTCTGACAAAATGATGAGGCCTCAGAAAGAGTTTTTTTTAAAAGGGATCCTCTTTGTCCCTTTGTAATCCATTAGCGCCTTGACTGGGAAGCATAATAGCTAATTCCAAGCTTGTCTCCCTAAACACCTGTCTTAGTATATTGCAAATTTTACATGCTGAAAAAGACTAGACCGACTTGAAGGAATAGCCTTCTCGTTTGCGCAAATAGTTATTTTCTTGCTTCGTTAACATGTAATCCCAATCTGCTAAGTTTGTGCGATCTTACAGTAAAACCCCAGTATCTCTATATTAGACGAAAGAGATGTTATAAAAGGTAGATTACTAAAATGTGTTTGTTCTAGACAAGTTGGGAATAAAATAATAATGTAAAAAAAGGCATTAATCTATAATATATGTTTAGCTTGCTTGTCATGCTGGTAGTATGCATTTATAAACAATGAGACAACCTTATACCATAACATATGTTGATATCAAGTAATAGTGCATAATGCATGAACAGATTGGGAATTGACTCTTGTCTAACCCTTCAGACATCACTGATTTATAAACTATAGGTTACCTAAATGCCCAAACTCTGAAAGATGACTAAATGGGAAATTTGATGTTAAATTGAAATGCATTTTTTCACGAGAAAAGTACACAACACAGAATTGAATAACTTAAAAGAAATAGGTATAATTTTCAAGGAAATCAGATCCATACGTTTCTCCACTCAAACATATGACCCGTATAGTTGCAAGTGTATGAATTATAATTGAGATAACTATGAGTATCTGTTAAGTAGCAATTAATACGGTATTGACATAACTTAAACGTTGCACATTGATATTTAGATTTCTTATTTATGAATGTGATTTTACTTAAACATAAGTCATAACTCCATTTGTCATAGTATTCGCTTGTTGCTCTCAAAAAATTTGTATTCTAAATGTTCAAAACTTTTAGTTTCGAATTTCTCTCATCAATTTTGTATAATTATTAACTAAAACACATGTTATGCATATAAAATCATTTTAATACATTTTCGTCCGAGATATTTTTGTACACACATTATTTCTGAAATTGAAATATTTCATTTTTATTTTTTAACATCTATCTGATTTTCACAATTGTAACACATGAACCCAGCGACCTGAGATAGACACTATTGTCAGCATGTATGTCTATAGTATCACCAATATTTAACTCAACTGCAGCTACAAGAGTAGCACTTTCATATGTTTGATCATGTAGAGATCCATACGACTGGATTACTACAGATCTATTCTTTCGTATTGAAAACCTAGAATCTCCAGCTTTGTTCACTATGGAGGCATCTACCAAGTACAATCCAGGATTTTCGCAAGTGAATATATCACTTGACTGTATGGATGCAAGGCTATGTATTCCAACGTGCACTTTTACGTTCTTTATCATCATTATTTCGTTCTGATAGTCATGATCAGCTTGTGCACATGCCGTCAATGTAACTGAAACAAATAAATGATTATGAAACAGAACTATAAATCTTTGATTTTGAATTTGTTTTACCCATTTATTTGATCAAAAAATAATAATTGCTACAATATCACAAATTCATGTATTTATTACCAGCATCTTAAGTCTAGAAAAAAACAACCTGAAACATAAAAGATATTTTTTTTTTGCATACAAATCTCTTTTTTGTTTGATTAGATTTTTGGTTCGCTTGGTGATGAGTTTTCTTTTATAAATTTTAATATAATTCTTGCTTCGTGTAAGTCCTCCATATTTTTTGTTTGTGACTACCCATTATTTTATTGAGAAAATTTACCTAACAGTTGTACGTGTGTATCAAGGGTCAAAAGTATTTTTAATGAATGATTGGTATGATTTAACAGAATAGAACAGAAAATAAAGTGAAGCATTACCTGTTTCAGTAATATTTGATGATCGTTCTCGTAAGGTATTTGCAAAAGATTCAATTTTCATGTCTGTTGTATGAATGTGTTTAAGAATTTTATCTTCAAAGCCGATGATGGTTTTATTTTGATCGTTTGCATGTTTTTTCAACTTGTCAACCGTTTGAATTTCGAGGTCATGTAACTTCATGCCGTATACTGTGGTCAGATTATACAAAGCTAAAAAATCCTGGTTTCGTGCTTGCTCATTAACAGACAGTGAATGGGTTTGAGTGCTTATTTCCTGGATTTGATTCTGTACGGAATGCAAATCCTGAAGTTGTTGAACGGCCTTTAATTGGCTAATCGTATCCATTTTGTTTTCCAATACGGTAGTTTTATTTTTCATATAAACTAATTCCTTCTCCGCCATTTAAAAGAGTTCCTTACTAGCATTGTGACATTTCGCATTCTGAATATTCATTTCAAGTGTTGTAGGTCGAAAATTTATCTCATTTTTCAACGCAGTATACTTAACTTCTAAATCATTGAATTTGATTTGAAGTTCGGTGTTGTTTTTTTGTAATTCGTGATACTTTAATTCCCAAAGTTCTATAAGTCGTGCTGTCTCATTGTATTGACTCGCTGCAGTTATGTTATTTTGAATTTCAATAAACTTCTGCTGGAGTTGAGAAGACAATAAAGCCAGTGTTTTCCCGTTATCGTTCTTCATTTGTTCCATTTTATGATTTCGTCTGTTTCATGCTGCTGTTCATTCTTATTTTCATAGAATTCAGAAAGTGTCAGATATTGTTTTTGTCCTGTGGCAGTGTTTCCATCCAGTAGAAATCCTCCTACGGAAGTGAGTATTATACTCAAGTACAAATACGACGCAATGGATGTCATACTAGTCATTGGATGTCATTCAGAAATATAGATATTAGACAATTTAAGTCAAACATGGGTATAAAGATCAAACTGTAAAGATTAGATTGTAAATTAAAATAGGTAGACTCAAGTAAACGTGACTTTTATCTAAACCATAGTAAACATAAATGATCAGCGCCGTATCAAATACATACGAGATTTTGACGTGTTGTTTAAAATTCTATTCCAATATAACATAGTGCTTTTGAAAGAGGATGATAATTTTTTGACAATTGAGACAACATGTTTTATTCCAATTAGTTACAACAATTTATGTAGGATTTAAATGTTGAGAAACGTGAATACAATTGTATTTGTACATGTAATTTTGAAACTAATTACGAGTTAGATATATTAAATACGATTAGTTTTATATAAACAATCATATACCAAAGCTCTTTAAGGCGTAACATAACTTTTCTACAGAGTTTTTTTGAAATTTTTTGAAATTTTACATGTGGATTCTGCTTGTAAAAAAACATCAGAATATAAAATGAAAAAGGGGGTAACGTTTTCGTTTTCCAGATACAAGCTGATGAAACTAACAGCATGATACGCAATAAATACAAAGGATATATAGGGATAAATCATAAAAAACAGCAGATATTTTTACTTTTTAATGATTTTCTAATTAGTTGGGGCAACATATTTTTTTTAAATTCGAAATTCGATTCAAAAATATACGACAAATGTATTGGTGCAAGAAAGTCCTTAGCAACCGTGCTGGTTTTCAAGCTATATTCTCTTGAAGTTTGATTTTTAGCGGAGAATCATAAAATATTCGCCGACGTTATTAATGTCTACTGTAACGTCACCACAAATTCTACTCTATAACGCTAGTATACCCATTGTACCGTACAGTATTGTCAAACAAATCGTGAGTGTGGTTAACACATTTTCCTCAGTATTGGAAATGCTAAAAAGAGAAAAACATAATCGGTTGACATGGTTGATAATGATACAAACTGAAAAATTTGAAGACTATTTCTGATGCCAAATAATGCAAGTTGGTAATTAAATAGTGTGGGGGACCCATATTTGCACGTGTTTTACTCCTGAATATTTATGATTTCGGAACAATTTACAAAATGGTTTAACTTTATTATATAATAAATTTAATAAACCAACAAAACATTTTAGTTTTCAAGAAGCGGCATCCGTTGGGCTTACAAAAAGGCTGTTTAATGTGGCGAATATGGGCGCCCGACTCTATACTGCAAGTCAAAGAAAGTTTCTGTATAGACTTTAACTCATTATTTTCTCGACAAGACAGGGTTCCACATCTTTTTTGAAATATTTGTACTGTTCTATTAATTTTAAATCAAATATAGAGTTGTCCAGATTAGTACAGAATGATTCTTCACATATTTGAAAAAATCCGTTATAATATTGGGATCGCTTCTTTTCATTCTCACCATTTCCGGCGCTATTCCGGGTATTGCGTACACGACCCATTCTATCTGTCAAGTTCACACACGTGCACGTGATTCTACAATTTTACTTTAAAACCTTCTCGATAGCTTTTCTTTACAAACACGACAAGACATTATCATGGTATCAATGTTTGCTGGAGATTCATTAACAAAGGACATACTTTCTTGTACCATTATTTCTTAAATTTCCACATGTACGACTCATGAAAAACAAGAAATCTGCAAATTATTATTATCTTGAGAATGGCTATAATAAGGTCAAAAGAGGAACTCGTATATGAATTTCAGAAAAATAAAACAGATCGGATTTTTTTATATATAACTTCCCGTTGCATAGATACCTGCCTGTGTCGGCATAAATTAAATCAAAATTAGATAAGTGACAAAATAGAAAAAAAAAATGAATAATAAAAAAAATGATAATTAAAATAAAACAATACTGCATAAACAATTATTAATATTTATGTATTTAGAGGGAGGATAATAATTCAGGATATTTTTTATCATTTTGTATAGAAAACGAAAAGAAAAGAAAAGTAAAAAAAGTTGTCGAAATTGATTTAGTTAATGAATAAAAAAAGATAAAAGAAATAATATAATACATATATGTATTAGATATACTAAAAAAAGGTACCAAATAGATACAATGTATATAAATATATAAAATATCATCATCTTTATATAGTTTAAGAAAAAAGGTTTATATAAATGTATATTTATATATATAGTTGTCTTTTGAGATTTTGTTTTTTAAAATGTACAAACCATTCAGTGAAAATGAAAATTAAAGTTTTAAATAATAGAAAAGTCATTAATATATGCACAGACGGTAGTATTCAAATGTCAATTTTTGTTGGATACTAAAAAACAAGCTTGTAATAAATGAACATCTGGTGGTATCATTTCTTTAATGAAAGAATAATTGTAAATACCTTAAGCTTGCAGAGTCCAATATCCAAAGACGAAACGATTTTCAACAGGAAGTTCATGTTCGCGTCAGTTCTTGTGCGTGTTTTGGTAAAATACATGAAAGAACTATAAGCGGATGCAAGGAAATGTTTATGGCATGATATACATATTAACCAATTAGTTAAAACTCTCTCTAAAAATCACTCCATAACTGGACAAAATGTCATAATTCGATAGATATAAGAAGATGTGGTATGCGTGGTAATGACTGAATGAGACAACTCTCCATCCAAGTTATTATATATAAAAGTAAACCATTAAGGTCAGAGTACGGTCTTCACGGAGCATTGGCTCATACCGAACAGCATGCTAAAAAGGGCCCCAAAAATTATAAGTGTAAAACCATTCAAACGGGATAACCAACGGTCTAATCTATATATATATAAAAAAAACGAGAAAGCATGGATTACTTCCCCTGATATTTCATACTGAATGTAATTGAGATTTTGTCATAAATTAATATAAAATAAAACAAATGGTAATAATATTATGTTGATAAACTCAACATAACTTTGTCTTTATTATTTAGATAATGCATATATACGTTAAATCATTGCAAAATTGGAGTGCATTTCTTCATTTTACACCTCACAGAATGTGAAGAAAAAATAAAATGAGTCAGCTTTTCAATCTATATACTGTCTCTTTGACATATTCCCCACAAGTTGATTGAATCAACGGTCGGGATATATTTGACATTAATCTCAGAACCAGACTGACTATATAAGAACATAACATAGATACATAGACATGCAGAAGATTGCGGTATTGTGTTAGATGGAAGTATCACTACAATACTACTATTTTGTCATGTTTAGCCTGAGTTTAGCAAGTTCATTCAGGATAAAAAATATATTTTCTTTTCATCTTACTAAAAACTTTGTTTGAATAGTGTAAATCCATTCAAACGGGATAACCAACGGTCTAATCTATGGATATATATATAAAAAACCAAAAAAGCATGGATTACTTCCCCTTATATTTCATACTGAATGTAAATAAGATTTTTTCATTATTTAATATAAAATAAAACAAATAGTACATTTATTATGTTAATAAACTCAATATTATTTTGTCTTGCTTATTTAGATAATGCATATATACGTTAAATTATTGAAAAATTGAAGTGCATTTCTTCTTTTTACACCTCACAGAATTTGAAGAATTAATAAAATATGTCAGTTTTTCAATCTTTTTGCTGTCTCTTTGACACATTCCCCACAAGTTGATTGAATCAACGGTCGGGATATATTTGACATTAATCTCAGAACCAGACTGAGTATATAATTAAATAATATAGGGGTATTGCATGAATATTGGAAAATATTGTCCAGAGTAGAATTTTACATTGTACGAGCTTGCGAGTGTAATATATATTGTACGAGGGACAATTTTCCCAAAAGTTCATGCATTAACTCTTTTATTGTATAGCAATAAAATATTTGAAAGTAAACATTGGTTTAAACCAAGATTTGGTCATTAATGACGTCATGAATTTTGAAGATTGATTGTACTAGTGCAATATTAGAAATTATTGCACTCTAAGTTTTGGTTGTTTTCTGTGAGAAATATTATATTGCTATGCAATAATATGGATAACACCGAACAGCATGATATAAAGGGCCCCAAAAAATATTAGAGTAAAACCATTCAAACGGGATAACCAACGGTCTAATCTATCTATATATATATATATAAAAACCGAGAAAGCATGGATTACTTCCCCTGATATTCCATACTGAATGTAATTGAGATTTTTTCATTATTTAATATCAAATAAAACAAACAGTAGGAGTATTATGTTGATAAACTCAACATAACTATGTCTTGATCATTTAGGTAATGCATATATGCTTAAAATCATTGAAAAATTGAAGTGCATTTCTGCTTTTAACACCATATAGAATTCGAAGAAATAATAAAATGAGTTAGTTTTTTAATCATATCGTTGTCTCTTTGACATATTCCCCACAAGTTGATTGAATCAACGGTCGGGATATATTTGACATTAATCTCAAACCAAACTGAGTATATAATACATAGACATGCAGAAAACTGACTTATTGTGTTTGATGGATGTATCACTACAATACTACTATTTTGTCATGTTAAGGCTAAGTTGAGCAAGTTCATTCAGGATAAATATATCTTCTTTTGAACTTACTAAAAACTTTGTTTGAATAGTGTACACCCATTCAAACGGGATAACCAACGGTCTAATCTATATATATATATAAAAAACCGAGAAAGCATGGATTACTTCCCCTGATATTTCATACTGAATGTAATTGAGATGTTTTCATTATTTAATATAAAATAAAACAAATAGTAATAATATTATGTTGATAAACTCAACATTACTTTTTCTTTTTTTTTATTTCGATAATGCATATATACTTAAATTATTGAAAAATTAAAGTGCATTTCTTCTTTTTACACCTCACAGAATGTGAAGAAATAATAAAATGAGTCAGTTTTTTAAATCATTTCGCTATCTCTTTGACATATTCCCCACAAGTTGATTGAATCAACGGTCGGGATATATTTGACATTAATCTCAGAACCAGACTGAGTATATAATAAAATAATATAGAATACATAGACATGCAGAAGATTGAGGTATTGTGTTAGATGGATGTATCACTACAATACTACTATTTTGTCATGTTTAGGCTGAGTTAAGCAAGTTTATTTAGGATAAATATATCTTCTTTTCAACTTTCTAAAAACTTGTAAAATAGTAGGGAAAAATTACCCTTCCCATTTTAAAAATAAAGTCAAATAGCTAAGTTGAATCAATGCTGCTGGATTTAATTATGATTTTTTTGGTGCTTAATTTTTATTACAAAGAAGATAGGACATTATCAATAGAATACTCTGCGGTGCACAACACTATCTATAAAAATTAATTGTATCGAAAGTGTAATGTTCGGCTTAAAAAAATATTTAAAGAATAACCATGGAATTTATTAAAAATTTCAAGCAGAAGAGATTATGGAAATTCCATAATCAAGAATATTTCTAAGTTGAAATAACAGCCTGTTAATAACTATAAATGTCACATATACAAAGAGCGGGAAATTTTTTTCCTATAGATCTTTAGTTAAACTAGTTAAATGTTAACAGTGAAAATAAATGCATGCTTGTGCACTGTGCTCAAGACAATAATTGGTATTTCTTTATTTCACAAGGATGTACATGTAGAGTTAAACATAAATGTGAAAGTTGTTACAAACGAAATTTAAACATTAAAAATATGAACATATTATATTTAAATGCGCTTAAGATAAAGTTCCTTATCCGAAATAGTTTCAATTAAAGAAAAAAGTAAGTAAACCTTATATGTGGAAAAAAAACCAACTGCTTAAATTCCAAAGTCCACGAAGATAGCAAAAATATTTTCAAAAATTGATGAAAAAGATAAACGTTCGGAAAACTAAAATAACTCTTTATATAAGTTCGTGAATCGGAATCGCTGTTGCGGATTTTGAAATATTAGGAACACTTAAAGCCCCCCAAAATAAGCTGCAAACATGATCATATCTCAGTTAGTATGTCACAATATTCCAGTTTGATAAATGATGTTATTGTCCAGGCGTGACACACTAATATATGATGACCTGATATACGGTCGATAATATCTATTATCGTATGCTTTAATTATTTTGATTATCACCCTGCTGGATGATGGGTTAAAAGTGGGACCAGTAAGTAGCACTTGATGTCTAGACGAAAATGTTTATTGACAATGAAACACAACTTTACGTTGTTTCGACATCGATTATAGGAGCGGAAGTTAATTGTATTGTGGGTAGTTCATGAATAACTTGTGCCTTCGCCGAGATTGAACACTGGCATTTATTTCAACATTGAATCTTATTCTTGTTAGCAACATCCGAGGCTTTATAGATTATAGACATATCAAAAGACGAAAAAAGTAGAAAAATTATGAAAAGATATATATTTAAAAAAAAAGAATATGTGATATATAGCAAATTTACAAACCAATTTCTATTTCATTCAATCGAAAAAAAATACCGAAAACATGTTGTTGCACGAAACCCGTTTTAAGTGATAATCGTGTTTTACAACTAAGTTTTGTCCGAGAAAAATAATTTCATCATCAGTAGGATCAATAAATAAAAAACACATGGCAATGTCCGGGGTAATTTGATTGTAGTATGATAGTTCAGTATACCAAAACTAACTCATGATAGCTTCGTGATATTTTAGATAAATAAATCAACTGATAATTATTATGTTAAGGTCAGTGGTAGTATTGGCTGTTTGTAGACCAAAGGTACGTTGTAAGACATATGAAAAAAATGGTCACCTTTTAATGCCTTCTGCGCATGTATTCGCTGACTTCATTGGCGATAATATGTTGCATTTGCATTTAGGGACCGTTCAATATTTATCAGATGGATGGGCCGGTGCATTTTTAATATTGATTCATTGAAAAAGTTAATGCCCATCCTTTTAAATTCTGAAAAAAAGTCCTCGCCCATCTAAAGCTTAAAACAATCAAAAAATATTAAAGTTCTTTTTCTATTTGAAAGTTTGCAAGTTTATGTCTTGAAATCAAAGAATAGACTTTGGTGTAAATACAAAATTTAAAATGTGCTAGTTAATTCCATTTATATATAAATATTTATGTGTGGATCAGAACCATAAATTTTATTGTTTTTAAAACCAGTATGAATATACATGTATATATTTGATTTTATATTTGCAGCCTCAGATACAATATTGATTTAAAATAAAGGAAATAATTTAAACTAAGGGACAATAACTCTTGGACTAGTAAAAATATTATCATATGCTGAATTACTAATTATTGTCTTAATAACACAGCATGTTAAATATAGTTTAAGTACCAATGTCCCTTTATCTAATCTTTTCAAAAAAAAAATTATGGTCTTTTTAAGCAATTTAAGCAGACATATTTTTGACTTTGATGCACCCTTTTTCACCTATTAATTAATTCCGTACATTTGACAGTAAAACACCAAACAACCTGGCATTCTGTAAGATTAATATATAAATGAGATAGCTGTAGAGTTATATGAAGATATAAATTGATTTGAAAAAGTTATAATTTTTTTTAAAGATGACTATCCAATGATTTGGCCTAAACTGAAAATTTAAGCTTTTTTTTAAACCTTTTTATTAAATCCATAAGAATGACACCACTTCATCAAACTACCAAACAACCTGGTATTCTGTAAGATCAATATATAAATGAAATAGCTATAGAGTTTTATGGAAATCAATGTTAATTTGAAAAAGTTATATAAAAAAAATTAAAGATGACTTTCTGGATTTAGCCTAAACTGAAAATTTTAGCTTTTTAAAACTTTCTATTAAATCCATAGAATGACAGCAATACACTAAACTACCAAACAACCTGGTATTCTGTAAGATCAATATATAAATGAAATAATTGTAGAGTTTTATGAAAATGCCAGTTTATTTGAAAAAGTTATGAAAAAATTAAAGATGACTATCTGGATTTGGCCTAAACTGAAAATTATTGTTAGACATGTCCCTTATGTTTTTGTGCCTGCAAAAGGAATTTCCTACACACCGATAAAATTGAAAGCAAATTTTTTTCAAATGAAATAAGTTCTAGCCCATCCACTATATATATTAAAAAAAGTTCTCGCCCATCCAAATATTTCCACAAAAAAGTGCTTGCCCCGCCGCATTTTGCACCGGCACATCCATCTGATAAATATTGAACGGTCCCTTATATTCTCCTCTTAAATATCTATTTCATGGTACGTTACGCGTGGTTAATGTACATAGCTGGTTTAACCATATATTTTTTTATAGCGGTAGAATTGTGTTCAAAACTATTTTAGTCGTACAAACAAAGTACAAAAAAATGAACTTGACAACGAATGAATGATTGTTTTTTTTTTATTAGTATATATATTATTTATCGATGTTAATGTTAATGGATTTGAAACAGTATATTGAATTGAAACATTTTATGTTCTTAAATGTTATATGTGTGGAAGATGGAAACCAAACTTCAATAAACACGATAAGACAGTTAAAGGTCAAACTTAGGAAAACGATTTTTCGCGTTAATTTTATAAGAAGATTTGATTATTTTATTCCTATTCAGAAAAAAACCCTAATTATACTTTCTTGTAAAAGTTTGTCATAGTTCTTCAAATGAAGTTTGTCTTTGTACAATTTATTAAATACAGTTGTAAAATCTGCATGTAACGACTAGTCGTGTAAACGTCTGTGTTGTAACTATTAGTTCATTGTTTTTCCAGCAGCATACATGATTATTAAACAAATAGTGACCTTATAATGAAAACAAATATTTTAATTTAAAAAAATACATTATGACAATTGTAAACTGTTCCTGTTAATATCAATATTTATATTCTTCACCGACTAAATTGTATATTTGAACTAAATTAATTATCCGTTGTAAGTTAAATGCCGTATATAAAAAAGTATATGTTAAGGTCTACAGCATTGAGTAAATTCAAACTCACAATTAACTGTAAGTTCAAGTCGATCCTTTAGTATCGGACTAAACGGATTTTTTTCGGGGATAAAGATCGACGTCCTCACTTCATCTCTTTACATTCAGGTCATTCATCAAATTATAAGTTATCTCTGTCAAGTATGTCAATCATTTTTAGTAATAATTTGCCCGACAATCATACTGTAAAATACGAAAAAAAATATTAGTCAATCCTGCGCCAAATAAGACTATTTGCTTTGATAATTTGGCATGAAATCACCATTCATAGGGTAAACGTTGACACATAACATACAATATGTCATGAATTTAGAAACCAAGACCTTATTGTACAAACTGGTTAGAATAACTAAATTGAAATGTGTTATGCATGTGACAAATGTCATAATTTTGAGCACGATTAAATGAAGTTTTGTTCCGTAACATGATTTCTTTTATAAATTTTTAACGATGTTATGTAATAACGGAAAGCAATTACTTTTATTTAAAAAAATATTACATAACTATGACAAATTATAAAATGAACACCACACACAAAAGGGATCGTTTTGTGCGACATGTGGTTTCCAAACCTTTCTCTATTATTGCAATTGATAAAAAAAATATCAGAATCACCATATTTATACCATTCATTAAAGTTTAACGGTACATGTAACTATTTTAAATTGATTACAATGGAACCAATAACTTTTCAAGTAACAAACTAAAAATATCTTTAGATTTTGTAAGGACAAAGATAAAAAGGTTTAATAAATGATGTAAGTAATATTTTAGCATTCAGTTGTCAACTTTTAGATAATGACAAAATTAAAATAACATATACAATACATTTTCCTTTATGCAAAAATAGAAAAATCTTGCCGATAACATTCATGACGGGAAAAAAATGTGTTTGGCTATATCAAACTTCAAACGCTGAATTTGTGATACTTCTCAATAATTAAGATACTCTGCTACTTACATCTTGCCATAAATCTTATAACCAAAAGACGCTTTTCATTGTGAATTAGCGTACATACAATTTGTCAATAATTTTCAAAATTAGGCACCATATTTTCAAAACAAAATTTTCGTAGTTTTTTGAAATTTACTATTAAAAACGTGTATTTTCCCCAGTTTTTACTATGCATGATGCTATGAAATTCTTTGTGGGCAATTGTAATTGACAATCTAAGGAAATAAATAATAACTTAACAGGTTTTATAAGTGAATTACAACTATCTGAATGAATGAATGCATGCTAGTTGTGACACAGAAGAACTGAATTTGGTACAGTGAAGAGTTGTTCTTTAATTGTATTCTATTTTGCGGAGATGTCAAATGCGAATAGCATTTTAAAAGTACCGTATAACGGTTACTCGGAAAAATGTGTCATAGGTATAGAAAGATGTGGTATGAGTGCCAATGAGACAACTCTGTATCCAAATAACAATTTATAAAAATAAACAACATGTACTCTGAAGTCGATAATTTAAATTTAATATATATCTGTTAATGCTCATCCAACAAGCAAAACGGGATACTTTCGAAAGTGTGAACAATGTTTTGTTCTTATTTTGCAGCTGAAATATCATTTAAATAAACAAAACAAGGGCTTTTAGTTGTCTCTATTACATTTGTGTTGTGATGTAACTTTTGTGGCTTCTTTTTGTTATATGTTAACCCCCATTTATTAATATATCTAAGCTAGAATGCAATCATGTTGGCTATGAGCGTTACAATGAGGTGTAATACAGAAATGCCCATGCGCATCAAACCAAGCAAAAGCTTTGTGTGTTTATCTTAATTGAAGAATGTTTCTAAACTAACCATATGATTTTCAGCTACTGTTTGTAATAACCTTTAATTAAAGCTTAAGCAAAACACTTATTATTTATCTTTGAAGGTGGATGGACGAATGTTTCTTATTGACAATCGTTGTTCGAAAGGAGTAGCCGTTTATCACAATGTAATGAGGATTCTGTTGTGACATTAATGAATACTTAGTTTGCCGGTGTCTGTTAATATATCTTTTACTGTTAAACATCTTCTCTTTATACTTTATTAATATTTTATGAAAACAGACAGACAAACAAAAGACAATAATTACAGAACTACAACCTACTTGGTAGGAATTTGAACATATATAACAAAAAATTGGGTTATTCGTTCTGTGAGTTCTCAATCTTTTATCTCGGTTGAATTAATAAAACTGTAACAGTTTGGTAATGAAGAAACTGCGTGAAAAGAGTCTACATGATGATGTTTGTGATGATGATAAATGTCTGTCAATAGTCATCTAGCGTCAAGTTTAAAAAAATGCATATTCGAAAAAAAAGACCCATATGGATATAAATATTAACTACTATACCGACGCGTTGTGTCGTATTTCTAACATTCTAGTTCACAATGTAACAGACCAATTGAAGTTATGTCATCCTACCCGAACACATTATTTTGACCACGAGGCTGGCAGTCTTTGCTTTTACTCCTTAATCATGTTAAAAGCCGCGTGCTTAGAAGAGAAACAACAAATACCAATTCTAAAAAAATCTCAGATTTGCCACGACCAGGTTTCAACCCCTAATCATCCAGCACTACAGGTGATACGTTACTATGAGACCAACCAGGAGGTTAGTCTACATGAATTATAGGTTTCACTACCTCATTTTGAACTAACATGTTCAAAAACAAGGGAAAACATAAGTCTGGTATAATGTATTACTTCATACGTGGTATAAAATTGTACAAAAGAGAATTAGTCTGACCTTTCCGTCTTCCCAAGAAAACGTAATATTAGTTGTTCATTTGAATCAATTCCTATCTAAAAGATATAAATGGAAGAACTATGTGAAGATAAATCGTTGTGGTAAATAATTACCACTTCAACTTGATTAGTAATAAATCTACTTATTCTATTCTTGTGTTCTTATTTTACCACGACTTACGCATACGTTTGTGAAAAAACTTAACTTTTGAAAAAAAAACTATTATTATTTTATTTTCTAAGCCAACTATTGTAATTTCATTTTGGAAATCTCAATCCTATCATAGATGTTCTTTGGTGACATTCTAAGTATAAGTAATCATCCAATTATTACATCAGTACCTATAAAAAGATTTAATGAAAGAGTTGCTTAAATCTACGTCATTAGGTCTCAGGTGGAGACGCGTATCATTGGTAATTATTGTACCACATCTTCCTATTTTATATTCTAACTTATATCGGATAACCAATGTACTTGACAGAAAAAGAAGTTATGTCATATTCAAAGACACTGTTTTATTCAAATTTTCAAACTTTCCTTATAAAAAAAGAAGTGATGATTGACCTTTTTACCAATAATAATGACAAATTGGAAATAAATTAAAAGACTTAGGAAAGATGCACGATGTCACATTCATTCCGTTTGACGGACAATTGCTGATTCGATGTCTGAGTATTTATACATACACATAGAGGGCAGAACGCATATAATATTTGTACTTGCAAAAAGACAGTAAGTGGTGGTAACGTTTATGGCTCATACAACTACAGAAAACACAACTATCGGTAATATATGTATGAATACAAGTGTTTCAACTCCGATATATATTCAGGTACGTCATAAGAGGTACAGGGCGGTCAATAGCAGAAATAACCGAGAGGTGGCAGAAAATTAACTGGAACAAACTTTTTCGACAACGTCTTAACACATGTGACGAATATTAAGGCCATTTAAATTTCATAAGGACAATTTATTTCTTTCGACAGATTGTAAAAATCGTGCATTTGATCTTGAGAATGAAAATGAGATGTTGCATGATATTTGTTCACTTTTATTGGCATAACACTATAACATTGTTTTCATAAAGAAGGAAAATTGAAAATTTGAATAAAACAGTGTCTTTGAATATAACATAACTTCAAATTACATAAAACTAGTTATTTAACGCATTGATAATAAACAACAGTGCATCGTGTTAACAAACTTGTGTAAGTAATTTTGTAAGACAACCTTGTTTGAAAGGATACAATGACGTTTCAGAATTATAATTATAAAAATGAATTCCCCACCCTTTCAAATCTCAAAACAACATTTTCATTTGTGTTTTGACGTCATTGGAATTTATTTTTATTGTAAGTTGTCGCCATAAACAACATTGTACACATAACAAATGACACATTATATCTTGCTTGAAATTTAATCAAGTATATTCAACTTGAAAAAGAATGTAGATATGTATCGAGCCTTTATTATTCCAATTATACAATTGTCTTAAAATTCCTCATCACCTGATTTAATTCGTTGATTTTGATTGTATTATTGTTATTTGATCTTTAGTTTTCGTGCACTGTTTTCCGCCTTTTTTGTATCTTTCATATTTTCTGCTTGAGACATGGAATGTTTTTCTAAGCTTATTTTCATTATTTTATCCATAGTAAATAAACTCATTATAGATACCAGGATTTTTTTTTGTATATACGCCAGACGCGCGTTTCGTCTACAAAAGACTCATCAGTGACGCTCGAATCTTAAAAAGTTAAAAAGGCCAAATAAAGTACGAAGTTGAAGTAACTTTCCACTTTTGCATTTATATTGATATTCGTACAAAATCAACGTTCGAGAAATTGTGAAACACACAATAAAATTTACTAACATTGATATATAAACAAGAATTTGTAGAAAAAAAAATCTTATTTGAAGTTTTACTATAAGAATTGTAATAGGGCAGAATAACTGTATTGCCCATTACTTAAACCAGCTTATTACATTGGTTGCAATGAATTACATTGATTTCCCAGTTAAATAAAAACCGATAATTTCACATGTGAAATAAACGTGGTTATTTCACTCTCTGACGTCATACAACAATAGGTGTTGCCAAGAAGTCGATAACGTCGGATCAAAACAAATTGTAAATGCGTAGGAAAAACATATAGTTCCTTACATTTTCTACATTAATTGCATAAAAAAAAAGCCATTTGACAATGTAATAAAAAGTATAACTAATCGCCGTATTTGAATATCAAAAATAAGACAACTTGTGACCGAACGCCGCTATGGATTAAACTCGTGCTGTGCACTCGTTTAATCCTTGCGTCGTTCGGTCACGCGTTGTCTTATTTTTTTGATATTCAAATACGGCGATTAGTTATACTATAATTAATTAAACATAATAAGGATAAAGCAATAGTAAAGTACAATGGCTCTGTAGGTTAAATTTAGATAACAGAATTTAACAATGCTCCGGAGAGCCGTGATGCTAGACATTGTCTGTTTTAGATACCAAGTTATTGTGTAAACCAGAAAATCAATAGAATCTAAATACGACATGTTACTTTAAAACCATTAGCTTTTAATTAAATTGAGATTTTGTCATCATTGGAACACATTAATCACTAAAACACTATCATCTGTCAAAGATGTACTATACCATGGCTAGAGGGAGTCCTAGGATATTAAGCCTTTAACCTTACATGTTTCTTCAATACATAGCTGAAGTTGATGCCAAGCATGAATGTGCTCAGATATTCCAAACAGCGTATTTTTGTAATGTGTTTTTATCTTACTGTATAAGAAATTTTATAACGACTTTGATTAAAATTTCAGTCTTAAAATTTATTAATTGTTGTTTCCTGTACGTCCAGTGGCAAACATTTGATACATGTTCATGACAAGAACAAACTGTTAATACAAC